>VXAA01000016.1:963229-1313154 GCA_013399115.1 Anseranas semipalmata | reverse complement strand
AAAAAAAAAAAAAAGTCTGTAAAAGAAACACCAGTATTCAGACATACAGTTGAAGAGAATCATGTCTGGTAAAATATCATCGCAATGTGTCAATTCTGTGTGATACATGGTACCTGTAACAGGGAATATTTTAGAAACAGTCCCCAGTCTCCAGCTTACAACTATTTTTTGTATTTTAATAAGAATATTTAAATATCAAATAAATAAATTAATGACATTCTCAATGATTCTTTCACAATATCAGAGATAATACAAAGTAAAAACTATTTTTTATGCATGTAGCAGTCCTGTGATAGCCATTTTTATGTAAAACTTGTGAAGTCAAGTCCAAATGCTCAAACTCTCAGTTTCTCTTACTTGAAATGGGAGAATTCATATTTAGTAATAAATTTAAGAGCAGTGGAACAAAAGATATTCAGTAAAATCTTAAACTTCTTCTAAACAATAGTAGTAAATTCTCTTTGGGGAGGAAATGTTAAAGCCATAGGAAAAGAATGGCTTGGAGTCTTCTTTTGGATTCCATCTACAAAGGCAATGGATCTGTTTCTAAATACATGCCAAAAATTAAAAGACTCCATTGACTTTTAATTTCTGCCATGCAGTAAAGAAAGAAAAGTACAGAAGGACGTCATAGAGGTGTTTTCAGACAGTAGGTACAGGATAACATAATATTGTGACAAGGCATTTGTTAAATTCCTTCTTTGCAAAGCCTGCTTGGTTTTGGTAATTCTGCAAACTTTCTTCATTTTCATTTTATTCATCCTTATAAGGAGTCAGAGGTCTAGTTAAATGCTTATATGAAACTTTTCTATGTAAAATATATCAAGGAAAACATTAGAAAGAAAAGCTCTTGAGTTCGGCTTCTGGTCAGGAAAGAAACTAAAAAAAAAAAAAAGTAAAAGTAAAAAAAAAAAAGTTAAAAAAATGAGCATTTTCAGATAAGTTTGATAGCAGTATTACCGACAAAATCCAATACTTATGGCCAAAAAATGGGGGTTAGATTGCTTTTAATGACAAAGTAAGTGGTGACTGGCTCCCTAGGACACAACCTTGGCAATCAACCAGATGAGTAATGAGTGACAAAAAAATAGCACAATTCAAGCAATTTGAACTATGTTTAAAGATCTGTGTATCTGGTATGTTCACAATGTGTTATACAAGAAGTTCAGCAAAAAAACAGACAAGAATTCTGATAAATTAAATTATGATCTCTTTCATTCTTAATCATCTGAAGCTGCTTACTGAATTGATTATTGACTATATATATATTATTGTTTCAAATTTGCCTAGAAAGGAGCATTAGCTTCCTCTCCTCAGAGCTTTCCTTATCACATACGTAACATTATAAGTTATTATATTTCAATCTAATCATGTCAATAAAGAAAGGGTATGCCCTTTGTGGGGTGAGTGTAATTTGCATACACAACTCCATAAACCCACCTTAGCAAGGGACTTAAAAGTCTGTTTAAATATTACTACTTGATGTGGTGGTAGTGGTAGCTTATAACTTAGATACTCAGACAGTAACCTCTTGAAAGAAGCCTATGTTTCAATAGATATGCATAGCAAAGCTGGACAACCCCTAATTTGCAATGCAATAATAACAAATTATCATTGTATGCCTGAAGAAACATCATGCATGAGAAAATGGGTTGCAAACACACAATTTGTGGTTTCAAGACAGGATGCTGATATTTAAGAGAGACGCATTTCATTATTGATTTATCATTTCCTTTGTCATAAAAATTACTTTTATCCTGCCAATAGAGTCTTAATGGTAATTCACAAGATCTCAACATGCACTGTCAAGCTTCAAAACACTTCTGGAAAAAAATGAGATAATTAAGTTGTTGCTTCTTTGAACACCTAAAAACTTGTTTTATATTTTGCAGAGTATTCAGGAAACTAACTATAATAGGCTGTAAGACTTCATATGCTGCCTTAGAAAACATGTTTCACCACTAACCGGTGTTCCCTTAATTGATTTTGCTTGTTAAGTGTTTTTGAACAAATCTTTTTTTTTTATTGATTTTATACAGTCCTTTGGTACTGCTTTGTAAAATCAACATGTTAAGCTTTGTTACAAAAGTTTAAGTCATATTAAGATGCACTGTTTGAAAAAATAACTAGAAATTTTTACTAGTAGCTGCACATGAATAACCTGAACATATATTAAAATGTATATGTATTTTTCTGCAAACTGAGAAACGAGAATTCAGCCAACAAATCCACACTGAATTAGCAAATGCCATATAATTAAGAAAAATGGATAAGCTGCATACCTGTAGGTCTTTGTAAATTCTTTTGAACCAATATCCTCCTCAGTGTACCATCCATAGATGACTCCTCTATGTGAGAGCGATCCCCAATAACTGTCCAGTACATCATCCTAAAAGCATTACGCATTAAACAAACAAACAAAAAGATAGAAGCCTATACCAAACTTCAGAATACTTTACAGATATTAAATTATTGTGAGCAACCTACCTGAAAGATGGGAGATAGCAGACCCTGATTTACATACACGTAAATTGAGCAGCAAGGTTAAGTAAATGACTTGGAAAAGTTTAGACATTTGTAGATATAATTTTGTTTTTCTTAATTTGCATTGTTGGTTGAATTACCAAAAAAGAGTAATGTTGAAACATACATACCCTTTTTTAGGATTTACAGCAATTGCATATGGTTCTCCTGCAATACTGGTAAGGAGTCTTGTACAGTTAGGTCCATTCAATTGACCTACATTGATGGAGTATCTCAGACTAGTCCAATGAGTTGTATAGTAGCTGAACCAATGCATTCTGGAATGATCGGTCCAGTAAATATTTCCAGCAATCCAGTCAACAGCAATGCCCCTAGGTCTTTTGAATTCTGGACACTAAAAGAACAGATGTTGAAGTCAAATTTAATGAAATGTTCTTTTATAGCAGCTGTATAGTCACAGATTTGTATTGGCAAGGAACTTTTACCTTTAAAATATATGGTGAAATATTTAAAAATACTGCAGTGGAAAGACATAAATTCCACCTGTAGGAGTGGAAGCAGTGGAAGCAGTCTGCTCACAGTCCTATTCAACAAGGCAGTGGTTCAAAACAACTGATTTCTCAAGTCTAGGGTCCTTAAATTATGAAAACAGCACTTAGGCATGAACTACTTGAACTACTAATGCTGAAGCAAATAAATGTTACAAATTGAAATTCCAAAGGAAAGCAAAAGGAAGAATTGAGATTATACATTTATTACATTTATTATTTACATTTAGCAGAACTATGCTATGAAATCCCATCCTAAACCCCTCATTTGAAATGGTATTTGAGACCATCCTGAGGCATGGTGCCTCAGGAGTCTGCTGAGGATAAATAAAATCACTGCATTTAGAACAGTGCAAACAATTACCTCTGTATTCAGACCAATATTGGTATGCGGTAGTAAAGAAGCTATTGAAGCCCTTCTCCTCCCTTGCTGTTAACTGTAACTGTGCTCCACCATCAATTAAAACTAGAGCTAGTGGAATATTCAGCTTCATATGTACAAAAGGATTGACTGATTACATCTTTGAGATTATAAACTGTAATAACTGTGTTATGATTTCACAGTTATGATTAAGGTCTAGATCCTAAAATATGATCCTAAGGGTAGAAGATCATATTGCAAACTGGAGATACATATAAACAAGATTCTCTGAAGTTTACTAAAATTCCTGAAGAGGGAAGTAAAATCTATCAAATAGGACTACCCGATCAGTTCTTGCATGAATGTAGTATATCACCTAAAATTAGTACTTGCATGAGCTAAATACATATACAATTGTTTGCTGGTTTACATATAATGCTATCAAATTAAGTTATGAACAAAAAAAATCTATTCTTTGACAAATGCAGTAATGAAATGCTAATAAACTATGTAACTGAAATCAGTAAAGAAAATCCTAACATAACTTGGGTGTTATAACCCATTTTCCTTGGGTGTCCCTAATACCACAAAGACATTTGTAGACTTTTTTATCATAAAACAAAGGTCATTTCAATCTCTAGGTGAAGTAATAGGACTTGCAACAGTGAATTTAGATAGCCTGTTGTTTGTAAAACTTTAATCCTGCAAAAATGTCATAGAATGCATATTCTAAACACATAGAGAACCTGACTATCTATTTAAATGAATATTAAATCAGCAAAATTAGCCACTGCATATACAAATTAGCATTTCATTAAAAAACAGGGTCATAGTAATTTTTTTTAGTTAAAATAATATATCATAAATATTTTCACAAAATAATGATACAGGCAGCATATGCTTTCAGAAATACAACAAAAATAAATTATTTTTTCAAGAAGTATAGCATCTGAATGCAACATTCTGTTTTTTTCCTTGTTATGTTATCCAAGCATAGCTCAAAGAATTTCAAGTAAAACACATGATACCTGAAAATATGGTGTTTTTTTTTTTTTTTTCTGATAATCTTCATTGTATTTTTTAATCTAGGCTCCTTTTTAATTCAGGATAATATTCAGGCATCTGTGTCAAGAAGACACTCACATACCTGTAGATCTCCAGTTATTACTTTGGAGACCATGAGGATTACTGACCTACCTGGAAGCACTGGACTACAATACTGGAATCAAACATTCTTTTAAAGGGACAGCAGCTACCATGGCCAGCACAGTCCCTTGCCTTTCCTTGGACTGTTCATGAACCACTGTTTGTAGTAAGACTGCTTTTTTTTAAACCTGGCAAACATGTGATGCAAGTTCCCATGCAGTGTGAGGGATGGTTCACAAAAAGCTGGTATTAGAAGCAGATGAGACAAAGGGATCTCCTAAAAAATTCTGGAACTATGTTGGTTTGCTTACTAGCACTGACCCTCATTCTGAGCAGTACAGAAGCAAAATTCCAGTAATGCTGGGATACATATTAAAGACAAAATTAACAAGGAGATAACCATAAGAAATGGAAAGCAGCCATCTGGTGTAAGAGGTTAAAAAGAGAGAATAAAAATAAAAAAAAAACTAGCTGATGTTACTGCTGTTTAATTCTCAGTTGTGTTCATTAAGTTTCAGCCTAGCTATATCATGTTTCTGATGTCTTACGCACCTTCTTGTACTAAGAAAATTACTTATTGTAAATGAGCTTTTACCTAATAGCTTACTTGGATTATGTTAATTTTAAAGAATGATTTTTGCATACAGAATAAGGATGAAAATACAGGGACAAAATCACATTATTTTCTACAGTTCTTTCAGCCCACTCTGATGCTGAATATAATTTTCTACAACTTATTAGAAAATCTGGGGTTTGAAGCGTAATAACCTTTTATAATATGGTACTTTCTGCACATCTACTGAACATGTCAGCCTGACCACTTTTGATCTGAATTGTTGCCTATTGTAAAGCGTCTTTTAAATGTAAAGTATTAAAAAAAAAAAAAAAAGCTAAAGTAACAACTTGGATCTGGAAACCATTTTGGTATAATGATAGATTACAGAAAAACATCAGTCCCTGAAGCTGAATTTGACTGGGGGACGTTTATGTTACACATACAGCAGGAACCCATTACCTTGCAATGCCCAGCATTTTAACTAGGAAAGCCAAATTAAAAATCTAATTTCTATCATAAGTACATTTGAAGAAGTATTTTCTCTGCGTTACTTTAGAGATGTTTTTGGCATTGCATTGCTGTGGAAAAAAGTAAAAGAATGATTTATTGTTGTTTATTGTATCTTGATTAAAAATAATATATTATCTAATAATATATAGCAACAAAAATAAATTAGAAAAGATGATACTTGAAAACTCTTAGGCTTTTACTTCCAAAACCAGAAAATTTCCTTTACAGATGAGCATCCCAGTAGGTGCAAGTATTCACCAAACCACTGTTTGTATCACACAAGTAGGATCATTAAAAAAAAAAAAAAATCTATCTGATACCAGACAGAGAGGGTCTCCTAAGCTCATAATTAAACATCATCCACACAGAGCTGCAGCTTTAACGTAAAAACATTAACTTAATGCTGTTACCTTTAAGAATGGTAAAAGCATTCTGATGATAACTAAACATAACTAAAACAGAAGCAGAAAGCCTGTTGGAATAATACTGCTCAAATCAGTAAACAGCTGAAAGGAGCAGTGTCGATATTCCTTAAATATTCCTTGAGCCTGAACACCTGCTATTATCATCAAGTACTTGCACAGGAGCTCTCCTATACTAATGGTATCATGGTGTGTACTGGAACATCCCAGTGTACGGATCTGAGCAGGAAATGTTAAAAAAATGGTATTTCTTAGCCCCTGGAAAACATCTTTTCCATAATGAATATACCATGAAGTAAAAATACCCAGGTCAGTTAGATTAACCACATGAAATAGATGAGTCACAGAAAATATTTGTAAGGGTAACCTGGAAAATTTTTGTAAACCAAACATTATCATTTTATAGATTTCAAACTACTGTCTGCAACCTTAGTTAGATACCACTTTTACTTCATACAGTGTGTATTAACAGAACATACTTAAGCTATGATACATTTTAGCTGTGGTTGGTAGAAACTCATGAATATTTTTTGTAAATGAGAGAATATTGGGATTTCATATTTTGCAAAACGTATATTTAGAGAAAACAGTCTAGAACTTGTTTCCATTTAAAGCAACGGACTGAATTTCCCTAGGTCCTGGGGCAAAGTTGGGAGTATATGGGTGGATATATCATAGGGATGGTTAATGGCCCTTGCTAAGCTCTCAGAACAGTAAGCCTGGAGCAAGCTGCTAATATACTGATTAAATACATTACAAAACCTATGTTTTTCTTCCTATTATACAGTACAATTATTTTAATGTTCAGCTTTGTATTCTCTTCCATGAAAAACAGCACTTGAGTTTAAGTGGCAAATCACTGTGTTGAATATTCACCTCAGATAACTTACATATCCTCTCTCAAAGGATTATACCAGTAAACAGCTGCACCAGTTATCACCAATTCACTTGTATGAACTTGATCAGAATGTAATCCTCTTCTGTATCTGGCAATAAACTCTGAAGAGTTGATATTTACTATTTCCTTTAATGTTTCAATTTGTGCCAAGTTTAAACCCCTTTTCACAGAAAAATACAAGAGATACTCAAAACTGTTCTCTGAAAAAGGCTCTTGATATGCTAATTCAGTGGAGCAATTTCAGTTGAGATGTATCTTTGCATTAATGCAATTACCTGAAAATGCAGGTGAGTTTGTTCAAGTTTGCTGCCTGATTTACATATCAAAGTCTAGATATAAAAGTTATAATGTAACCTTTCAAAACTTGTTCATTAAAAACTTGGGTTAAGTATAAAGAATTTTCAAGCTTTTCAAAACCCAAATTTAAGTGACAGTATTAAAGCACCACTACAAAATTAATTAACTCACTGATCAGCTATATATATAGCAATAATATTTGAGTATTAATGAGATAATATTCGGAAAATATTCTGAATAGGTTAGTGCAGTGAGAAATAAATGCAAAGAAAACAAATATAAATGCAAGGAGGGTGGAACTAGATGATCTTTAAGGTCCCTTCCAATCCAAGCCATTCTACGATTCTATGATAAATGAAAGATCTCCAACTTATATTCAGATATACTCAGTCTGTGCATTTTCCACATACAGATTTGTAAATAGCTCTGTATGGCTTGGATGAAGCACTTCACAAGCATCTACCTACCTGAACTGTTGGAGGAAAATGGTGTATAAAGAAAACCATATTTTTTTCATGCAACACTGGGGAAAGCAAAGCTGTATTTCAATAACCTCGACTTAAGAGGAAGTGACTAGAAAGTATTCTGGTGTAATGGCAAAGCAGAAATACAAAAAGCAATATAAAATAATAGGAATAGTAAGAACATTTTTTCGTTATTAGTTTAAACGGGGAGACAATGTTGAATCAGTTAGGAACATTTCAACCCCTGGACTATTAAGAAGTCTCGAGGAAAATTATGTTCAATTTTATGGACTCAAAATAAAGCACAGATACATTAAAGAGGTTGTGGGCCAGCAGACTACACTTATCCTTGCAGAAGTTGTCTGGATATTAACAACAAAGAAATAAAATAAATCAATAAAAACAAAAACAAAAAAGCCCAACACATTAATTTCACAAGACTTCACAAGTTTGTTATTTTCTCTACATAAGGAGCTTCATACAGAGATGTGTCTAGCAGGATTTCTTAGGTACAGGTATCTCCCAATTTTATATGAAAAAATATCACAGTAGAATTTCTCCACATTTTCAGTACATACTCAGGTTCTCAAAGTATCCTTCCCCAAAACCTGAATGACGTACCTGACCAACAGAAATGATAAGAATAATCTTCTGTTTTAGACCTACTTCCCACATATATGCCATCATAAAAAAGTGTCCACTGATGCCTACATCCTCAGGGTTTCTGCCCTGCTAGCATCAAAGGTCAGAAATGTCACTCACTTACAAAGGTAATACTCTTGGAGGAAAGGTACTTAGAAGTGGTTTCAGATGTGCAAGATATGAATGACAGACAAAAGATTAGTCTACTGTTGCTACAGCTGTTTATTCTACTGGATATATAAAAACATCCATGTAATGTAACCTCATCCCTATTAACTCTCCTATGTTTAAGGAAATGGCTAGAAAGATGTTATTTCTAACCTGATTTCTACTGGCCAAGAAAAAAATTAGTAACTCTCCTCCTGCCATCACATTTAATATAGTCAAAAATCTAAATTTACAGTATTGTAGAAACACAGACATACAGATCACATTGTTGTTTTCAGTTCAGCACTAAAATTTCCTTGAGAATCTTCCACATATAGATTAGGTAAAATGACTATCAATCGGCACTTCATTTATTTGTAAGTAAAGACCACTTGAAATTACCCTAGGTTAGAAAAATCTACATTTCTGCAGAAAGAGCAAAGTGACATTTATGCTCATTCAAAAGATAACTACACAGTTCAATAAATAACAGAACAAATACTTATTGGTTTAATTTTTAAATGTTTCTTGTAGCTTTGCTAATATTATTGTTTACCTGGTCACTATGGAAATCAGGCCTGTCTTTGGCCTGACTATCTACATTTTCTGTTTTCCAAGTATTTAAAATTCATGTATTTCTTTAAACCATGTTGCTTATATGTGTTTATTTTATCCTCTCTTCTTTTCTCTCTCTTAAAAAAAAAAAAAAACTTCCTGCTGTACAATTTTTCCAAGCCTCTAATATATTGGTTATTTCCATGTAGAAAAATGTTAAATACTATAGTGGTGTTTTCCTAGAGACTTGATGAAGTCAAGTATGTATGTATGGAAAGGCATAGCAATTTAATTTGACACATACCATTTGAATAAAATAATTATCAGATAGGGTTTTTAATTTATTAAATTATCACATGTTATTATAAACAATCAGAATAGAAAACTAAACGGAAAGAAATTTGTAATATGTAATCTTTGGTTTTGTTTACTTACTATCAAGCCACTGTTACTTTGCTTTCTCTCTCTGTCATGAAGTTTTTTGTAGAAAATTCCTCCAGGATTAAACTGAGTACTCCAAACAATCATGTTCCCTTGAAAATATGCATCCATTCCAGTTATCCTTGAATTATGTTCAATATGTGATATTTGTTGATGAACATCACTGTAGTTGAATGGATATGCAAAACCCAGGATGTCAGTGTCATTAGCAACATAGAGAACTTGATCTTCAGAGCCTAGGGATTATTATAATGAAACAAAAATAAGGTAAATGTCAACTAATGCAAAATCAGTGTTTTCCACTCAAGTAGCTTTTTGCTGTCTATCTGACCATTTCTTAAGTTAAAATTGTTTTCTGATCATTCAAGACTGGAAAAAAACTCATGCTCTGGGCAATAACTGCAACTCTTCATATTTGATACCATTACATGACTTCAATGCTCTTCAAACATACACTGTGACACCTGAGACTGTATATTGTAAGGAGTGTGTAATATAAGAACTTGCACACTTCAAGCAATATACAAAAATAGGGGATATTATGCATTAAACCCATATCAATTGCTACACATTTTTGTATGCATGTTGTGTCTAAAGGGTCCTGAACCTATATATTAAAGGAACACAAACATGCCAATAGGCATTATTTTAAATTGCTCTGGAAATTAGAAGTGGAATGATCCTATCTTTAGTGAAGACAGTGATGTTTTGAAATTGACTGCAACAGAAGCAAACTGGACCAGAGTTGCTATAGAACGTGCACAGTAATGGCTTAAATCTCAGCATTTCAGACAGTGTTTATGGATACATATGAATGTGCAGTATTTATGGATACAAAGTTACCATCTAGATTCAGATATCAAACATGTTATTCATAAGAAAATGCTCTCTGATAGCTATTCATGAAGTTATGAGAAAGTTGCAAACTTGCTGCGTACATTAGAAAGAACTAGTACTTTTAGATTTCCAATTTATACCACTTCCATAGAGAATCAACCTACAGTAATGTCTGCTCAATACATTTCCTCCTTATGAATATGAAATACCAAAAATCGTTTGATCTCTCACTGCTGATAAATACAAGAAGGAGGAGATCCATTACATCAAATAAGGGGAAGAGGAAACTGTTGACTGTATTACAATGGAAAATGAAGCTTGTAAAAACTTCAAATGGAGTATAATGATTCACAGATGATGTTTTTAAAAACTAAATTCTAAGCCTTTAGAATTGCTTCTGTGTTTCTATAATACCAAGCCACTATCCACAATGAGTAGCCTTGTTTGTTCCCATGTTGTAATCTGACTGCCTATTCAGTAATAGGCAATGATTCTACATCTTGACAGAGTCCACGTTATATATGGAGAAAATTACTAATGACTCTTGAATATGATCTTCCCATGGTAAGTTTGCTTCAAGAAAACATGAACAAAGCATGTAAGATACCTGGCTACCATTGTCTAGCTACACAGCATGTGTGTGGTACAAAGAAGGAAGAACTGGGGTTAACACGATAGAATTTGTTATGGTTCTAGGATGTGTGTCCAAAATACGTGTTTACTGGCCATAAAGCTCAGATCAGTTACTGGTCACAGTTGTGCACCATGTATGCACAAGGATAAGGAGCCACAACTTGTAACTTCAGCATTGGTTCCATGTTGAAGACTCCAAGTGTAGCTATAAGTCAAATTCACACTAAAATCTCATTAAATTGCGGGTGAGATGCTATGATCATACTTTCGCTTATTCAGACATAGATCCATAAAGATTGTGTCAGCTTTACTCAGGCAGCTGGATTATTGCTTGTTTCATTTGTAAAATGATTTTAAAAGTTACATAATACACAGACTTTAACTACTACCTCTATTTTGGATAATACACCTGTCTCAAGAAAGACAGAAATGACATCTGTGTGCGCATATTTACCTTCACTGGAGCATGGTCTAGGCAGCTGATTTACATGAGGTATCTGTTCTTAGATGACTATACTTAGAAAAACTCCACTTACATGACTTAAGATTCCTCAGTCAGACAAATTAAAATGGTAACTCCAAACACTATTTAATTTATTCCTGAAGTTTTAAAATGTTTCTATGAAAAAGTCAATTCTTCTCTCAAGCTTCCAAAACATAACCAGAATGCTTATATTCTTGATGATATATAACCTCTTTTTTTTTCCTTTGTCTCTATCTTTTTGTAAATAGAGGAAGCTGGAGTTTGAAAAAAATGTAGAGCACCAGCATACAATAAACTTTCAGATTAAGTATGTTCATTTACATGGCAGTGATAAGAATTTACTGCTTACCTAAATGAAAGGTAAATCTGAGTGGTTTTGAGAATTATTTCTGTGTACTATTCCAGAAATATTTATCTAAATATAAATTATATATGCAGCACATCCGTGCTACCTACCATGTACATAACAAATGATTTAGTACATCATATTACGTATACATATCTATTTTAATTTTTATAGCCTTACCTTTTGCTATGCAACTGTTATTCCTCTCCTTATAATTTTTCTCACATGCACACTTGTATGACCCTTTAATATTATTGCACTGCTGGGAGCAGGCACCAAATACCATACACTCATTGATATCTGTGAGGGAAAAAAAAATCCAGTTTATGAATCTATAGTCTAACACCCTATTATTTAACTGAATGTCCTGGAACAATGCAGATGAAGAAAATGAACTTGTAAGCATTGGTATACCTTGCAACAGTGAAAGGAAGCTTTCTGCAATTATTACTAACATTATTCCCACTGTAATCAATACAGCTCAGGAAGATATATATATTTACTATTTCTCCATCTGTCTTAACCTATAATCATTAGCGCTTGAAATCAAGCTTGAGAACAAAAACATCTGCTACAATTATCTCCAACATATCTACCTCTGTTACACTCAAAACTATATGATCACCTGTTACTGGACAACCTCTCATGTATACCTTTTTCTCAACAGACAAATAATGAAGCTTTTCTATTCAAGAGTGTATTCACTTTGATAGTCCCACTGAAGTGATCTGCACTTTTTCTGCAAGTTATTGCTCACCAGTAAAAAAATGAATTCATTCTATACCCAATGAATTCATTCATACCCATTCTTTGGAAGGTAGACATCTGTCTTTATAACAACCACATCTTTCTTCTGCTTAATGTGGCATCACAGATATTAAGACCATCTTTTTGAAGGTATTTCAACCTATTTATTTTCATTTCAATTTTCAGTTTTATGCATCTTCATTATTTTTAAGTGTCCAAAATATTCTCACATATATATATTTAAAAGCCAGTCCTAATTGCTCAGTTAAATATTCTGTTAGACCACAAATCATCCATTTACACCTTAAATTACAAATTCATTTAATATTTTGTCCTGAACCTTTTGACATTCACAATTGATGTTAATCTTTGATAACTTCTCCAGGTATATGCATAACTGTAAATCCTTTCAGTTTCTTATCTTGATTTCTAAATCCCCTAACTATGAAACAGTTTGTACTCTGGGGAAAAAAAATATATGTGATACGCATCCCCTTCTCTAGCATAGAAAATTGGCTACCCAGTTGACGTTTAATACTTTACAGTGAAAGGTGATGGAAAAGGTCTGTACCTTCACATTGTTTATTCCTCTTGTTTCTCTGAAATCCAGGTTTGCACTGACACAGTAGGGATGTTTTTGTTTGATTACAGTATGCATCATCTCCACAAGGATTCACATTAGCTTCACATGTATATTCAGTGACACCTAAACATAAACAAAATATCTAAAAAACCCTTACAGATTTGTCTTAACTGTTAAAAATGACATCAAAATTACAACAAAAAATGTGACAAATTTATCTTTCTGTTAAAAGATCAAGGTAAATTTTAAACAAATATATGACTTTACAGTATTTAGCTACATATGCATATAAATTGACACTATTTAGTTGAGATACTGTGCTTCACATCAAGAATTTAATACTAAAATTTACCTTGCTGCAGATGTGAAATACAATGAAATCTATTTACAGCTTATCTACTCCAAAAACTCAAGAACTACTTTAAAGACTACTACAACCTGCAGTGCTATAAAATTTTCCTTCCTCTTGTGGTATGTCAAATAGAATTAACATCAAATGACAATTAACATTTTTTTTTTTTTTTACTTTCTTATTTTGATAACAGACTGGGTGTATCTGCTTAGATACTGTGCAGGTAATGTTATTTTCATGTTACACTTCCATGTTGTTGAGAAGGTTTTGCAGGGATGAAAGTCTCAGTTTATTATTTCTTTTGTGCTACAATCATGAAAACATAACCTGTCAAACAAACTCACTTATTTTGCAGTCTTGCTCGTCTGAACCATCTCCACAGTCATCAAACCAATCACACTGTAGCTCCATTGGAATACATTTCTTATCATTACAAGCAAACTCATCTTTTTTACAAGGTCTCGCTTTATATGTGATTTTATCTATGCAATTACAAATGAGTAAGAAAAAAAAATCAGTATTTAAGCAGTATTTAAGATTTTTAGATTATTTTAGACATGTATAAATTGGAACGACCACGAAGCATTAAGCAACCGGAAATTATTTCAAGCTTAATTTCTTCCAGTTTTAAACTCTGATCTACTAACCTCCAGTTAAGCTTTACTGAAGGACAAGCAGATCTCTGTAACAAAGTTTGCCTTCAAGTTGTTTTCTTTGATCTGAATGTCTTGAAAGGTAATGTCACCTACCACAGTGATCTTCATCCGAGTTATCACCACAGTCATCTACGTCATTGCAAATCTGCTCAGGTCGCAGACAAACCCTGTTGTTTCTACATCTGTATGGCCTTGTTGGAGGGCATGGAAACTTTACTGTATATTAAAAAAAAAGAAATCAGCTATTACTCAGCTAGTGTTCTTGAATCTTCTTTAGTGTCTCCTTATCAGGGCAATAAGCAGACATGGGAACACAGCTGTACTTGACATATGAATGGTACTTGTTTTTATGTTCTGGTACCTAATGAAATAACACTTAAACAATGTTTACAGTGTATGTTTTTCACTTCAAGAATGAAATTATTTTGAGTGATAGAGGTAATTATACTTTTTTTGAGAATCATTAAATATGACAGAAATAAAACAAAGGAAGTAGCAAATTTAATGATGATCTGTATTTCAATGTAGAAGCAACTTTTTCCCATCTGTGCATTTCCTATAAAAAGATTATTTTGTCACAAATATCTTATCTGAAATTGTATGAATAGCAGTAACAATGAAAAACTGTATCAAACTGGATGTGCTCATCAACTATTTGCATTGATGATTCCATATATTGTTGTTCAACAGAATGTTAATTATAGCTGTAAAAGTTAAGTATAGCTGTAAAAAATATTCTCATCATTATTTTTATTAACCTTGCCTGAACTCTTTATGAAAATAAGTTGTAGATGTTAACCTAGGAAATGTTTTTTTCTAAGAACTCTGAGAATTTCAATTTTACAGTGGAGTTAGATTCCAGCAGGTAGATAGATTATGTATAAAGTGGTACTGTAGTTTATTACTTGACAAGCAGTTTGGGATCACAGAAGAAGTCTTGTACTGTCTAATCACAGAATCACAGAACCATTTAGGTTGGAAAAGACCTCCAAGATCATCCAATCCAACCTAGAACCTAACACTACCAAGTCCTCCACTAAACCATGTCACTAAGCTCTACATCTAAATGTCTTTTGAATACCTCCAGGGATGGTGACTCAACCACTTCCCTGGGCAGCCTGTTCCATCGTTTCTAACAAAAGATTTTGTTTTGTGCATTTTTGCAAAAAATTACTTTGGTATTTCTAAAGTTTTGTGATCCTACACTTCTTTCAATAGAATAAAAATTACACAAGGTAATTTCTATGTAGTACAATAATACACTTAGCATTTGTTACAAAACTGTTGTTTTTAGAATAAGTATACAACTACAAGACAGATATAACTTTAAAAAGGCACATAAATAAGTAATTTCCTATTTGATGCCTATCCAGTAGTTTCAATAGAGATAAAAAATGTAAATTGAAAAAGAAAGGGTGGAAAAATTATATCCAGTTCTTCAGTCTAGAGTTTTCACTGGCACAGGTAACAGTACAATGCAATATGAACTCAGCATTTATAAAAGACTACTCTGCTTGTATGCCCACATTTCAAGCTAATCTTCTAAAGGTCAAATGAAGAAAATTTAGATGTGTGTGTTCTTATATATTTATGTATGTTACATGCCATTTCTAAATCACTTACTTGCTTTACTACATTAAAAGCACTGAAAAATTTAATGCCATACCACACATTTCAGCAACTTCATCAGAGTTATCTCCACAGTCATCCTCTCCATCACAAACCCAAAAATGCAGTTTGCAGAGGGAATTGTTGCACAAGAACTCATCAGCTCTACATATACTTCCTCCTGGGAGGAAAGAAAGAAGACAGAACAAACAAACAAACAAACAGGAAAACAGAAAGACAAAAGAATGAATGTCAACTCTTGACAAAATCAGTAACATTGTTTACACATACTATCTGCAAAGAATGACACATGTAGCATAACTACATGAACAAACCCCAAATGTAAGGGTTGAAGAAGCAGAGAGAAATACTCTTTACAAAATCTTGACTGTACCCTTCTTTCACTTTCATTTCATGACTGTTATATCTACGAATTTCCTATTTGGCTTGACTAGAAAGGGAAGTTATCAAAGAAAGACAAAAGTCTGGTGACAATGAAGTCACCAGCTAGGCATGTTCTTGCCTTGCCTTTAGCCAGGAGATGCTTGAACTGTCTTTCTGTCTATAGCTTGCTTTGGTAATACTGCCTTTCAGAAAAGACCTGCCTGGGTACATCAGTAATTTGCATTATCATTGAATGGTATAAACCAGAAGACAGGAATAGGGTCAAACTTGTGAAGGTCCACTTCAGTCCAGGTTTGTTTCACGTGAATGTCTGATGCTCTGCCTATTCCCACTCCTACTCTCTGAGACACACACTGTCTTCCGAAGAGACAAAGTGATTGCGGTCCCTTAACTATGAGATAGGATCTTTTTCTTCTCCTGAGGACTAACTGACTTAGGCTTGTAGAATCCCCATCAACTATAAACTTTGCTATTAAGGAAGATCTAGACATATAGGCACAGAGTAGGTAAGGCTAGGTGACCTCTGAAAGTCTATTCCTTTTTGTAACTTCTGAAATTGCTCATTAGGATCTTTAGTAGACACAGAACGCATCAAGAATATTTTTTTCCACGCAACTTCAGTATTGATTGATCTCTGAAATATCTAACCAAACAGACCAGAGGGTGAGAGAAAATGTTTTATGCTAGAATGTTCAAGCTTTAAAACTGGTTCAAGTTGGATTCAGTTTTAATATGTGTAGCAGTAAGACAGTATTTTGTTTAAAGGTGTTACAACTAAATTTTACTACTACCAATCAATGAAGTTACGGAAACTTCTTGAAGTTCATTTTCTATAGAACATATTTTTCTGGTAATTGGACTCTCAGTTTCCTGAGAAGAGTAGAGTATAGAAGAAAAAAAGCCATGTATCTGCTGAGGAGGAAACAACGAAATTTTATATGACAGCACCAAAACTCTCACTGTGGCTTCGCTCAATGCATTACACCTATCCTAATACTTAGATTAAGCTCCGGTGGCTTTTTACTCATTCACTCACTGCCCTGTTCACACCCCATTAAAATCAACAGAAGGCTTCCTTTTGTTATAAAGGGTTCAGAACAGGTCTAATATTTTTTCAGAACATTAATTTGCATGAAATACCCACTGTGTAAGAGGATGTTGGGAACTCTCACACTATGTTACTGAATATGATTCACTCCCATTGCAAATATAAGTTATGAGCAGTAAGAGAAATATTATTTATTATCATTCATGGAAAAAATATATATATAATTCAAGTATTTTTCATTACGAAAGACATGAATATAAATAATTGTGTGTGTAATCACAATAAAACCATAATACTAGTTGAATAATAAGATTGAAAAATCTAAAAAGCTGTATTTTTTAAACCTGCACTGTGGGCTACAGATAAATAGTATAGAGATTGTTTCAGAATGCTGTAGAATAAAACTCCATTTGTGTTTGCTGTATTTCTAAAGAGGAAAAAATTAGTTATCAGTAAGATAAACTGGCATTTGTTTTATGCGATTGCTCTGCCTGCCATAATTCTTTTATAGAATAGATTTCTGTAAGAGAAATCATAATTGTGACATAAATACAAAGTATTATAGCAATAACCAACTAGGCAAAAGGTTTCTTATTGCATTATAAGCAATTTGCAGTTCACAGAAGCTTCATTATGCCATCCAAAGAATAATGTAGGCTTCAGATAAAATAAGCATGTTACTATTATTTACTGTTCATTAGTTTTTAAAGAGATACAGTCCAGATATTTGAAAAGGCAGTCTTAAAATGGACTAGAAGTTGTTGATTTTTTTTTTAAACTTTTAAAAGTTTGTTGATTTAGGTCTTCTTAAAACAGTTTGTATTTCAACACTTCCAAATATGATATTTTCCTCTTTGCATATGAACATCTCTGGAACAGATTTCAGATTTCTTCATTTTCATTCATTTCTTCCAGATTTCTTCATTTTCTGATCTCTCTTTCAAACTTAATCATCCTATACAACTCCTCTTTTTTTTTTTTTCTCATGTAAGTGTTGCTTAGTAGATTTATGACAAAATAATGGAAGGATATTTTACTCTGCAATTGCTTGCTTCACCTCAGATTATTATTGCTTACTGTTTTACTGCATTATGCTTTTGAAGTTACACACAGATCGTGTGATTCTAGAAACCTAATCCACAGAACTAGACTCACTTGAAAGAAGAGGAAAAAAATAAAAATCTGGAATAAAAAACAAGAAATTGACAAAATGTTTAGTAAAATTCTGCTTTTTAAAAAAATGCCTTGACTGAGAAGTTCTGTCTTTGTCACAATTATCAAGTTACAACACTTAATAAAAGTCTTGTGCAGAGTTATACTGATACTGCCTGGTAGCTAAAGCAAGGTTCAATTTAAAACAACAACAAACATCAGAAATAAAACTTTTTGCATGGTCTTACCCTCAGGAGAAATATTATGTGGAACTTCTTCAATAATATTTAATTGCTTACATCTATGCACTTGTATGTACATATATGCATGCAAATATATATGAATGCACAATTGAAAAGGCATATTAGAACAAGATTTCTGAATTTTCAGCAACTATGAGAATTAGGCTTACAGATGTATTTCTCAAAAACATTTGGAAGCTTAGTCATAAGTATGAAGGTATAAGCACAGTGTTTAGCTTCATGTGAATCAATTTATGAGAGTAGTTCTGTTCTCTGAGGAGAGAGCATTCGTCTTGGTTAGATGCAGGATTTCATCTACATGAAACAACAGAAAACTGGGGTCTTGTACTTGTACTTATTTATTTAGCATTTTTTCATTATATTGCATGGCTTCATAATTTCTTGTTACCTATACGATTGCTTTAAATAACATTCAAGTAATACTGGATGTATTACTGATTTCTTTGATGATACAGAATACATTACCAGTAAAAACACAACCTTGGTCACAGTCTTCTTCATCACTGCCATCCACACAGTCATGGATTCCATCACAAAGCCATCTGACAGGGATGCAGTAAGCCTTATTTTTGCATCGAAACTGATCTTCCTTACATTCTGTTACACAATCCATCTGTGTGAATACAGACGTGAACTAATTATTAACGAATGAGAATAACAGCATACTTAAAGGCAAACCTAACAAAATTTACCAACAATTTTTCATTGCCCTATGTATTTAATAAAATACAGTTGTCCCTGACAATGGAATGTGTAATTTAAATAGTTATTGAAGTCCAAATGAAATCACACATTATATGTGTTCTGATAGCATGTTCAGTATTAGCAATGGACACAGTGGCTATACTCGTATGTCTGAAGTCAACTGCCCTAAAAGAAACAACCTTGGACATGAGGCCAATTAGTACAAACTAGCTCATATCCACATGGATGTGGACTAGAAACCTCCAGAGTGGATTGTCTTCACCTGCACTGTGTAGCACTTGGCTCATGTATACTTCAGGCTCTAAACGGCACCTTTATGGCTCTGAGAAAAACTATTTTTGGTCTTTTTTTCTTGAAGTTGTTCAAGAAGATGGTAGTATTTTAAAAAAAGATATCAACAGTGTAATATCTAGGAAGAGTATGGCATGAAGGCCCATGGAGAGTGAGTTGCCTCCTAGGATTATTAGATGTCTCGAGGACATCTTGGATAGGCTGGACTGCTGGGCTGAGGCAAATGGGATGAGGTTTAACAAGGCCAAGTGCCGGGTCCTGCACTTTGGCCACAATAACCCCATGCAACGCTATAGGCTTGGGGCAGAGTGGCTAGAAGACTGTGAAGAGGAAAGGGACCTGGGAGTGTTGATTGATGCTAGGCTGAACATGAGCCGGCAGTGTGCTCAGGTGGCCAAGAAGGCCAATGGCATCCTGGCCTGTATTAGAAATAGTGTAGCAAGCAGGAGCAGGGAGGTGATCATCCCCCTGTAGTCAGCTTTGGTGATGCCGCACCTCGAGTACTGTGTTCAGTTTTGGGCCCCTCACTACAAGAAAGATACCGAAGCCCTGGAGCATGTCCAGAGAAGGGCAGCAAAACTGGTGAGGGGTCTGGAGAACAAGTCTTATGAGGAGCGGCTGAGGGAGCTGGGATTGTTTAGTCTTGAGAAGAGGAGGCTCAGGGGAGACCTCATTGCGCTCTACAACTTCCTGAAGGGAGGTTGTGATGAGGAGGGGGTCACCCTCTTCTCTCAGATAACTAATGATAGGACCTGAGGAAATGGACACAAGTTGCGCATGGGGAGATTTAGGTTAGATATCAGGAAAAACTTTTTCTCTCAAAGAGTGGTCAGGCACTGGAACGGCCTGCCCTGGGAGGTGGTGGAGTCACCATCCCTCACGGTGTTTAAGAAGCGCCTGGACAAGGTGTTACAAGACATGATTTAATAGCCTAGTGGGTAGTATTGGTGATAGGATGATGGTTGGACTAGATGATCTTGTAGGTCCTTTCCAACCTTGTGTTTCTATGATTCTATAATTCTATGATTCTACGATTCTATGACAGAGGGAGACAAATGTGACAGAAACTCGTCCATGCACTACAGAACAGTCCCCGTAAATACCAAGGAAGCAAAATCATGGGGCTCAGTTATCTGGCAGTGTTTAATGAATGCAGAAAAATAATAAAAAGTGCCTCTTTTCAGTTCTAAAACTGTTACAAAATTCATGTCAGACACTAGCAAAAAAAAAAAAAACAAAACAAAAAACTGTCAGTTACCTCATCAGATCCATCAGCACAGTCATACTCTCCATTACATTTCAAAGATGCTGAAATACAACCTCCACTTGCACAGACGTACTCACTTGAAGAGCAGGTTGGAGATGCTGGTTACAAACACATATTTTAGCAATAAGAAAAAGATAACTTATGCATAAGCTGCCTTATAATTCCGTGTCTTCATCTGGTTTAACATAGTGAGCAAATAGATTTATAGATGACGAGCTTTTCCAAACATTCATAAACTACACGGAAATATTTGACGAAACTGAATTGTCTCATCCTAGGTACATTGTATAATGATAACGAAAGGATATTTGTGTTTTATCACTGAGAAATTTCTTCTTCTGTTTTCCTTATGCTTGGTAACAATGGAAACCACACATATATATATTCACAGAAAGAGTATATTATAAAAGGCATGCTTAAAATGGGCCTAGGGTTTACCTAAAGTTATGTAAGTGCTAATAATTAAACAAACTTAATTTATATGAAACCACAATTTTGGCAAGTATACATTACATTATTAAAATTCAAATAAATACATATTAATCGGTTTTATTTAAAATACAAATAGACATTTTTGTCGCATTGGAAATCAGGTGAGTTTTGTCATAGACTTCCATAAGTTGCATTAATGCAGATGAAGCTTACAAAACACTTAATGCAAATATAAACAACTGCATTTTCCAAGACAATAATAGTGAAATAAAACAATAACAAATTTGCTAGAGAAAACCTTTGCTTAAGGACTAGTAAAAACAGAATCAACATTATAAAACAAAAAATCTCCAGACACTCTAGTAACATGCCAAGAGATGCTTGTCTTTTCAGAGCAGAATTTTGTAAGCTGAATTATATTTCAAGATAATTAAATTAAATACCCTTCCTCTCAAGAAGTTTTATATTGTGTGGCTGTTTTTTTGTAATGTTTTTTTAAAAGATGAGTAGGAAGACACAGTGATACAAAATCCATGTTGGACGAGGCCCTGGGCAACCTGATCTAGTGGGTGGCATCCCTGCCCATGGCAGGGGGGTTGGAACTGGAACATCTTTAAGGTCCCTTCCAACCCAAGCCATTCTACGATTCTATGAAACTCAAAAGAACAAACTATATCAGACTGATTTGCACTCCTCCCTACCCTTAGTGCACAAGTTCTCAAGTTGTTGACTTATTTTCTCTTTGTTTCATTTTGATTTATTTCTTGTCTGTTTCATACAGTTTTATTTCTCAGCATTATTTAAAACAATACCTGGTTCACAATTCTTCTCATCATCCCCAAGTTTACAGTCTTCATGACCATCACATTTCCATTTTGCTGATATGCACTGACCATTGGAACACTGGAACTGATCTCTTGAACAGCCTGTTTCACAATACCTCTGTTACAATAAAAACAATGTATATATAGAAGATCAAGAGTTTAATATAAGCATAAGTAAATATACAGCTAACCAGAGAAATTACAGCCCATAGCCCTTGACACTATTAAATATAGCAATGCCTTGTGAAATAAAGTATGTTGTAAGTATGATTCATGAACTCTCTAATTAGATGGGAAGCACCTGAGGTCCAGTACTAGCAGGAAAGGAGAGGGGACAAAAGCCACAGGAAAGAACAGAGAAACAGCAAAGCAAATATCCAGGGAGCTTCTGCTATGTGAGCAACAGCCTACGTTTTCTCAACAAAAACCACAAACCAAACCAACACACTGCTGGTATTGAAAGCAATAGCTCCCCAGCTAGGATACAAACTATACGGAGGATGGGAAGAGGTTCAGATAATTGATGAGGCCAAAAAGATGTAGATATGCTACAGATAAACAATTTCAATGACAATTTTAAGCCATGTTCTCCTTTTAGGATAACTAATTCAATAGATTTAATTTAATAAAGACATATGTATTTATGGACTCATGTCTACAATTTCCATTACTGCTTATTAAAATAGTCAGGTGTAGGAAAACCATTGTCAAACAACATAAAACTACCAATTTTCTCAAATATTTCTCCTGGAAGAAGCCTACCTCATCTGAGCCATCTGCACAGTCATAGTCTCCATCACACCAGAATCTGGCTGAAACACAGTCTCCATTTGCACAAAGAAAGTCTTTCAAAGTGCATGTTTGAGGCTCTGAATAAAGAAAAGTAACAACCCTAGATTTACTAGCATTTCCATAAAAATAGTTCATACAAAAAAATTCCCAAACAACTAATCAATGACTTACTATAACAAGTCAAAAACACTAACTTTCAAACTCTAAGGACTTTTTTCCTAGAGGATTTTGTTTCATTATAATTTATAACTAATTTTCATTTACATATAAGATATCCATGAAAATACTGTCATTTCAGTTGTCAAATTTCTTTAGAAAATTATGTGATGCTGAATATATATTATTTATTTTAATGCATGCATGTTATCATAGGTTTTCTGAGATAGATACCACAGACAATAAATTTGTTTTGCACCTGTTAATATTTGATCTAATTAGAACTAAACAGATCTTTCACTTTCAATCACACAATAGCGTACCTTTTATCACATATCTTTTAGCATATATGTGTGTCAAGAATTAGCTTCCCCTGTGCTAAATATTCAGGGGAACAGTCTTGAGATGGTAAATGGAATACCTAAGAAGGAAGGTTTGGAGTTTCAAGTAAAATAATTCAGTTTTCCAGCAATTAAATATGGGATGAAGCATGACAATAATCTACTGACTTAAATACTGACAAAATTGTTAAAGAGGTTTAACAGAAAGAGAATACAATGAGGTGCAAAAGTCAATGGACAGTATACATTCAGAAAAAAACACTACTGTCAGAATTTTAGAAAACAATAGAAAAAATAAAGGTAAGGACAAGGATGGAATTTTTAAATAGTGTCAGGGAAAGCAGAAAGGAGATGTTAGATAAAAAGAATGTTAGCATCTTACAGATGGACAGGAGACAGTAAAGGTTGGAAGGTGAGTGGGATATTTTGTGATAAACTGATATGTTCTTCTATTCCTTGGGAAGAAAAACACAGGGAGGTCTGAAGTCATTATAAAAGGTGGACTCAATAAAAGGGAAGAGCAGACACAAAATTAATTCAAGGTACAGGCAAAGCAAACAGGAGAAGTAAGCTGCAGGGAGTGATGGGGTAATCCTGAGAACGTGAGATTGGCTGTTTCAGCCTATTTACTTCACTGTCTGCGTAGCTCTGTGTTTTTGCTTTTACTGCCATGAAAACACTGGACAGGATCAGATGGAAGATTCTCCTAACAGAATACCGTGCGCTTTCCTCCTCAAAATGAGGACCATTACAAAAAGCTGGTAAAAGGGCTGAAGGGCATGTCCTATGAGGTGAGGCTGAAGACACTTGGGTTATCTAGTCTGGAGAAAAGAAGGCTCAGAGGCAACCTCATTGCTCTCTACAGCTTCCTGAGGAGGGGAAGTGGAGAGGGAGGTGCACATCTCTTCTCCTTGATAACTGATGACAGGACATGGGATTGGTCTATTCTCCCACGTGTCTGGTGATAGGACGAGGGGGAATGGGCTAAAGTTGCGCCAGGGGAGGTTTAGGTTGGATATTAGGAAAAATTTCTTTACTGAAAGGGTTGTTAGACATTGGAACAGGCTGCCCAGGGAAGTGGTTGAGTCATCATCCCTGGATGTATTTAAAAGACGTTTAGATGTAGAGCTTAGTGACATGGTCTAGTGGAGGGATTGTTAGTGTTAGGTCATAGGTTGGACTAGGTGATCTTGGAGGTCTCTTCCAACCTAAAGGATTCTGTGATTCTGTGACACGCAGGAATGGTACAAAACTGCACCAGAGGAGGTTCAGACTGGACATTAGGAAAAAATTCTTTACTGTGAGAGTGGTCAAACAGTGGAACAGGCTTGATGCCCATGCCTGTCAGCATTCAAGAGACATTTGGACAATGCTCTCAATAATATACTTTAACTTTTGGTTAAGCCCTGAACTGGTCAGGCAGTTGGACTAGAGGATCGCTGAAGGTCCCTTTCAACTGAACTATTCTATTCTATTCTATAAGGCACTGGAAAAAAATGAATAGCCTCTGGACTTTGGACCATTATATTAAACAAAGGTACAGAAGAAGAGGTAATTAAGCAGAATTTAATTAAGTCCTTATATGCAATTTAGTCTTTGACAGCCACAGAGTTCTGGAAGAGTAGGACTGAAAAAGCAACCAAGGATTATTTGTCAGAATATTTCCACCAGAGCAAATACTGCATTTTTTAAATAATGTAAAATCAAGAAAAAGGATTGATTGGTAAGACCTTTTCAACAGAGAACTGGGAAGAGTTCAGGCAAATGGCAAACAACAGCAACTAAATCAATGGAGGAAGGGTGAAAAAGAGGAAGGAGGAGAGACTGAGAGCGGAGAGTAGCAATGGACAGTAATGGAGCGGGGAATGCTAAAGGGTCCTTTAACTAGCAATGGAAGGTAGCAACATGCCTGGTTTTGAGAAATGTAACAGTGATCAGGGAAAAACAAACAAACAAACAAACAACAACAACAAAACACAAAATTAGAAACTTCCAATTGAGAAGAATTTGGTGAATACCGGCATGAAAACATATTAGACACGAGTTGCACAGATATACGGTAAAGTCGAACTAAGGGTTTTTGGGGGATAGAAATATCCGTTCTTAGAAATCAAAGGCTGTCTCAAAAAAGGAGTATTTTTGATGAATGTTTCAGCTTCTTCTTCATTTGTTTTCCCCTTACTTCATTAAAAAAAAAAAGTCAAAATTACCCTGTTTGAAAGTTTTTTAAGAGGAACTTCATTTTTCAGGTAGGCACAACTTTTCATGTTGAAGTTGTAGGACAGTAGTAATAAAAGTAGATCTACACCAATTACACCAGTTCTCCAGCAATGTTATTTTTAAGCAAATCAAATGTTAACATTTATATGGATTCTTAAATTATATACATGCTACTAATTTTCTCAAAGCAAAAGCTCATTGTATACATGTTAGCAAATCACTGACATTTGATTCTTTTTGCTGTCAACAGTCCAGAAGAGGAAGTTCAAGATACGATAAATTATGTAAAGGAAATACTTTGTGGAAAAACAATTCACATGCAAATAAGCATTTGTCATGTTTCTGTACTGATTTGCAAAATATAAGCAAATACTTTTTCTATACTGCTAATGAATTATTTATAAACAGAGATTTGATTCTGCAAAAATGTACACAATGAGCTAACTTCTCATTTCTCTGTTTGCAAGAAATATTTCTTCTGCTGTTGGAATACATCTCTGTGATTTACATATGAACACAGAAATGTACTTTCCCATCAGCGCTGAGGCTGTTAGTGAAAGGAATAAGTATTAATAGACCTCTGTATAACCAATAAAGGATAGCATCTTTCAGCTTCTGCTTTATAAAAACATTTTAAATATAAAACATTTTAAATGTATAAAAACATCTTTCCCAAGAAAAGCATTTTTGAATTATTAGAAAGAATTTTATTTGAAACACAGAACATAAGATGATCTCCTTTCACATTTTAAAGTTTGAAAATAATCTGTAGAGCCAACGGACACTTTTCTCATCAGTTTAAATGGCAGTAAGAATGGGATCTCATAGGAAAGATTTAAAATCATTTCATGTTTGGGGTTTAATTTCTTATTTAATAAGCATGCATATTGCACTGTCATGAATTGACAGGATTTTATTAGGAGACTGATGTACTTATATACAACTCAGAGGGGAAAAAAGTAACTTTTTTCTTATAATAGGATACAAGGTTCAAACTTATACTGTACTTTTTACCTGTATTTGCGAAGGCCAAACATGTTTGCTCCTTGTGAGAATTCTGTGTTTCACAACAGCTGTAGCAAAGCCAACTTTTAGAAAAACTAATTTGTATAAAAGGAAAGGTGGAACTTGCATGTAGAAAAACAAGTAATAGCAACACAAACATGGGATAGGAGCTCTTCAAACAAAATGTATTAGGAGTGTATATTGACCTCTTGATTCATTCAGGCATTTGGCAGCACATCATACAGACTTAGAGGAATTAGGGGGGCATACTTAGGACACACTTTCTTCTGAGGCATTAAAGAATCTGGAGATACAGAATGGGACCATTCCACACTAAAGCAAATTTATATGAGGAGAATAGAGGTCTTGAGAGAAGTAACCCGCATTTTAAGTTCTTTGGAAAATGTCTGCATAGCAATCAGCAGAGATTTTATGTTATTGGGTAGACTATCATCAATAATAAACAGTTTTAGCCTATTACACAGGATATCTCAGGTAAATCACACAAAATACGCTCTTCTATATACACTCTATGGAGAGTGTAATTAAGGTAAACACCTAGGAAGAGAAATAAAATTAAGCAAACACGACCCAAGTTCAAAATTAAGGGTGATGATTACTCATTCAATGGATTGTTTCATTGTAAAAGTTAATTACTTTACAAAAGAATGGTAAGGATGAAAAAAAAAAAAAGTATACAGTGCCTTAAGAGATTTGAAGGAGAGATCTACTGAGTTTTACTAGATATACAAAACACACAGAGATAAGGAAAATCAATGAGCTAAAAATATAAGCTGAAAGAATATCCAGAAGACATTTCAGGCTTGTCATAGTTTACTCTATCCTAGCCACTGGCCACTACTGGGAACAAGCCAGTGTGTGCCAGATGGATCCCTGGTCTGAAGCAACATGTTTGTATATGGCACCACTTCTAGCAGAACAGTGATGATGTAGTAAGTGATATTTTTGGTAGCTAGATCTTATTCTCTGAACTGAAAGAACTAACTTTACAGACAACTACATACGTGACACAAAGAAATGCATCAAAGTCTTACTTTGTAAATGGATGGCTCTGCCTCACTGTAAGAAAGGGATGTAGCTGGGGATACTGTATTCATCAGATCTACTGCCAGCTAACTATGTGGGAGCTGAAACCTTTCAGTAAGCCAAGCCAGAGTATCAGGTGTGATGCATCCACATAACATTAGTGAAACAGTATTAACATGACAAAATGAAAGAGGAGGCAAAACCAAAACTACCCTTCCTTATAACTTTCCATTGCTATACTGCTAAATACAGTAGCATAGACCATCCTGCAGAATGAATGCCTGTAAGCACAAAATAGTCATTTTTTTTTCTTCATATATTTAATGTGGTATTCAATGCAGATTTTAATTTTAATTTTTGCAATAACTTTACTTAGCATTGTATTTAATCAAAACAAAGACAACGTTTGTTCTTTCTTAATCTAGGCATAGGACTGGTAGGTGTACATAAAAGAAGAAATCTTTGGTACACATCATTTTATTAAGTAAAGCAACATACTTGCCTTTAGCTACCATTGAAACCTAACTGCTTTTAGAAAACTGACACTAGGCATGGTCATATTTGCACCAAGTCAGCTGAGCCTTAAGCAGTATAAAGAATGCAGAGAATTTATAGCATGGTCCACTCAAGATCTACTCAAGATGACATTATGAGACATTCCAGTTTAGTTTCTTTCAATATGCTAGTTTAAATATTTTCACTTAGACATTAAATTATTGTTAGCTCTCATTGCATTTGGGATGCAAACTTATCCAAGGACAAAATTAACTAATTTGTTTTCTTGACAACTTGTAAGAGAAACAAAACAGCACTGAGAAGATTATCCAGCAACTGTAATATTTCCACACTGATTGAATGCATGTCTTTATACAGCATTATTACGTTTGCTTTGCTTCAATGTTTACAGTACTTTATATTTTCTTTAATTACATTCAATAAAACAGTACTAGTATCTTCTTTTGAGCAGGAATAAGAGTCATTACCATGGAATTCTCCATTTTTAAAGTTCCCTGAAAGAGAAAATACTTTTGCCTAATTTCTTTTAAAAAAATCCAAAAAACTCTAAAAGAAAATTGCCCCTCCAAAAAGATAATAATTAACTGAGAAGAGTTAAAACTACATTCTGCTTTGTTTAGTGCTTAATTCTTACTTATTTGGGACGGTTGAAATGACAGCTGGCAGCCTTCGTTAGGTTTAATATTTTAAAAAGGTTTTCCAATTTTGAGCATACTCACTGGAAAATTCAATAGCCATTTAACAATATTTATGGCAAGCATAGACATCTGGTTAATACTGTTAGTTACACTATCTTCAGTGTAGCCACTGCTTCTCATGTGTCCTTACCTAGGTTCCCATCAACATGACCATCCTCTCCCTTCCTTGAGCTACTCCTGTCAGACTGTTTCTGATATAAAGTCATTGGAGTGAGTGTGACATCCTTCACTAACTTTCTGTCAGTTTTTTGAAGGAGCACAACGCTTTTGCATTCACCTATATAAACATTAGGTAAGAAGTGCAAAGACGTGAAGAAATAAGCTGGGACAGATGGTTCACACTATACATTGTAAGACAAATACAGGTAAAGAACAATAAAGTCTGGAAATGCTGCGCCAGAAAGAAAGTCACAAAAGACACATCTCTTTGCATTACAGCACTAGTAATTTTTCACACCCTTGTGTGATATTTTCTAACACACACTCTTTTTCACTACTGATAACTTCACCAGATTACTTATGCTTATGTGCAAAGAAATTATTATATATAAATGTACATACCTGAGCTGAATTTCTAAAATTCAGTGAATTCATTCTGTGTTCTTGAGAAACAACTCATTTTCTGATATAGCTGCCTGAAAAGCCCTTTGTAAATTCATGTATGGTATGAACAACTTATAATGTGCAATGTAATACATTTTGTCAAATTCTTTTGAAGCTCTAATTTCATATATATTTGTTTCATTGCATTTTATTCTATAAGTGGCCAGACAGCCTATAAAGAATTTTATACTTCTATTTTAAACAACTGAACAATATTATGTATTTTCCCAATGCTTCTGAGATTTTGAATTTTACAGCTGTGCCAGTCTACTGTATTTAATTTAGACAGCAGAATAAGGGACTCAACAGTTAGGAAGCACAGTACACATTTGACAAGCAAAGGAAAACAAAAAATACTGAAAAGCAAACACAAACTACAATTCATCATTCTGCAGAGATCCATTTAACTCATATATTGTAAGGTTTGTTCTGATAATTTAAACAATTTTAGTTTGATGCATAGGCTGCGTCTTGGTACTCTCAACTCACTAATTCTATCCGCTACAATTAACTACAGAGTTCTTTATCTGAAAGTCTAGAGAACAGACAAGAATGGAATATATAACTTAATTATTGATGTGAACACAAAGATGACAAGCTTAATAAATAAAAAAGAAATTGATTAATAATTGCTCCTCCATTGTTTGAACACTTGTTTTTATCACTTTATTCTATGACAATCTAAACTTTAGGAAAGAGGATTATTAATGCTGGACAATAAATAAATCCCACTTCACACATGACAAATTTCAAGTAAGATGCTTGACACTTATTTTGCAAACAATAAGAATGTTTAGTGGAGGTGGTTTGGTTTTTTGTTTTTGTTTTTAACTTCCAAATTTTAAAAAGATTATCTAGTCACGTAGATTAACACTGCTATACCAAAAACATGTCTATTTCTTCAATTTTTACATGAGCATAATAGAAAATAATTTCTTGCTATTTATAATAGAAATGGAAAAATCTCACCAGCACTAACACTCAATTTCTAACTAAAATCTCCAACAAAGCTAAGAAAGCTTTTGTGTGTCAACAACACTGTCCTCCCTGTTCCCCTCCTCCCCGGGTTTAACAATAAATGGTTCGGAGTGATTACTGAGTCAGATGACATTTTCCCCTTTAGATGAAGCACTTGCATTTGAAAACTATGGTACTATTGGCTTCAGTAACTCACAATGTTTTAAACAGATAGTGATCAAAAGGCATACAAATCCACTTAAACTTGAAAGCTAAATGAGCTAGTCTTCAGACATCCTGTACCTCTGGACACCATATCTTGAAAGGGAGAAAGGGGCAGACAGCACTTACACAGCATGAGAATGCCTAGTTTATTAAACATTCTAGGTTATTACCTCAAAGATGCTAAACACACATTCAGGATGTACAACCAGGAATATGCATCCAAGATTATCTATACAAAGAGACATTAATTTCTTGGATTTCTAAGAACAAAATTAAAAAAGAACAGAAATTGCCAACTGAAGAGAAAACACTTCAGAACTACTGCTGGAATTTCTCTCTTGAAATATTTTAAAAAGACAATGATTGCAAGATGAAGGAAATCATTAAGAATTCGTCATTGCCTCCTGAGAACCAGATCTAAATTAACACACTGAAAGTGGTATTACAGAGATTTATTAGGCATTGGGTAGGAGAGAACTAGATTAACCAAGCTACTTTCAATAACAAGGTCTAATTTTTTATATAGTTAAGTGTTATAGAAATGGATTTCCGAAGGCACAAAACACGGCAAAACATCTAAGGAATATACAGAAAGTAATGGGCAGATAGTGTTTGATCAAAAACTATTGTTAAACAGCACTTCTCACTGAGTATATTTTATGATTCTTACCTAGAGATAATAAACATGAAATGTAAGAGTAACTCTCTGACAATAACGTAATTCTGATCACTATTTATCGTGAATTCATCAGGTTATTGAGAAGTCACAGGTCAGACAATTTTTCGTAGCTCTCAAAGAGAATTACAGCTTTTTATAAGAATTAATAAACTTGCAATATTCCATCAAGGGACATTTTCAATTCTGGTTAGCTGATTTTCAATGGATCAGATGGCATTGTAAGAAAGCACATATGTGCAGTTTATCAGAATTAAAAAAATTCCTCTTACATGTTGTTAAACTGACTGTACTCATTGTAATATGCACTTAGGTAAAAGTTACTTACTACAGTTCTCTTCGTCAGAATTATCACCACAATCATTTTGGCTGTCACATCTCCAATGATCTGGAATACAGTTGTTGTTTTTGCACTGGAATTCATGAGGTCCACAAGTTTTTTTATCTGTAATTAGAAAGAAAACCATTTATATCATTGCAGTCAAAAGTGGAAAGACTGCTACTGAACAGTTACATAATAATATTGCCTGACACATTTCAGAAGGAGCAACCTAAATACTTAACAAGTTGTTTTCAGAAATAATTTACTTCTTATACTCCATTCTTTAAGATTTTATTTATTCACTCATACCAAAAGAGAGATACTCATAAATTTGGTGAAAAAATTGAAATACACACTGTAAAAAACTGTCATTTAGAATCAGAAATGTGAAATTCAGAAGTGATGCACAAATTAGGTTGGAGAGGTTAACAATTGAATCTCAAAAACCACAGTGACTTTTCCTTGAATTTTACCGTAAGATTGCTCTACAAAAGACCAAATCACAGTAAACTACAAGAATTACATATTTTTTTTAAATGTACATAATATATATTTCTCAACAGCTACGTTTACATGTAATTATTTAAGACTAATCACACCTCACAGAAAACTTTGCATTTTGCTTTATATTTTCACCTTCTGGTGTCTTGGACTGAAAGTTTGCTTACACAGAGGAGACTATAAAGCATATAATGCTAAACTGAGATTAATTTTCTTCATGCAGTAAATTCTCAGTGAGCTCTCCTGTTTACAGAGTAGTATCATAGGCAAAGCCTTTTGGACATGCATGAATATTCTGAACTAGTCCACCAGGAAGGAGCTGCCTCTGTGTTTTACTTCTTTTTTTTTTTTTTTCCCTATGCGATTCTTTCAGGTTCTAAGGACTGAGATGAAAATGAAACAAATTAAAACCAGTGACATTTTCTTTGATGAAAAGCACATATAAAATAAGTTTGATGTATAAAAGTTTAAATGACATATTTAAAATTACATGTCACTATGATGATATTTCAATAGAAATTTCTTAAATTTCTATTCGGCTATTTCATAGCATCTCAGTTCACACTTCATGTTGCTATTATGACAACTTGATAAGTTCTAATAACTGACAGAATGAAGGAGGATTAAAACAGTAGCTTAAGCAACCTGCTTTCTCTGCCTCTGAAATAGAAAGGACGATGTCACAAATTAGAGGTATTACATTTGATGCCCTGGCCCAAACTGCTGCTTTTTGTGGTTTGTTTTAGGTGTGGTTATGGAACTAGAGATATAAAGCAAAACTATTTTTGAATATCAAAAAGGTGGAGGCAAACAGTGGTGTAGCTCTGCACACTCACAAATTTGTTAATTAAAATACTGCCTTTTGCATTTGTTCCTCATTCTCTGCCAACATCATGATTATAAGCACTTTCCTCCCAAAATACTTTTTCCTATGATGTTTCTCGAGATGGCAAAACTAATTCAGAGATAGTCAATGATATTTCAATCATGACATATCAAATACTTACACTGGCAAACACTTAAAAACTTTTAACACTACAAAACATAAAAATAACAAAAAATAGAAAATTTAAGTCTTGCATTTGCTTCCGTAGATTTGCAAAAGGTGTTTCAAATCAGAAATCCATCCTATACATTAAAGTACTTTTAGTGAAGTCTATAATCCCCCACTACATATCTGCCCACAAAATGAGCCCTAAAGACTAATCACAGATCATAGTCTATTTATCCTTCCAGACTGGACAGAAATACCAAGATCTAATCAGTAATACACAGAACCCAGAGATGACATCCTTTTTTTTTCATCCATCTGCTAAGTTGAAGACAACATGCAAGATATCTTTTCTTACTCTTCATAAAGAATTACCTAGTTCTCAAGGATGCTAAGTCCATTTACTAGGATTGCCTCTTTACACTTTTGGAGAAAGGCTGGATTTTTTAAAAAATTATCTGTGTGTGTTCTAAAGGTATGATTATCACTTGAATATTAACCTTTCTTCTTCTTACTCTATTTTTACCAAACACAAAGAAATATTTAATTCTTTCCTTATACAAAATACTTTTTGTATTTGTAAGGCTCTTTTTTCTTCTCTTGAGAAATCTGAAAGCTTTATTTTCCCGTTGGGTTGACTCTGATCTCTCACAGCAGCTTACAGTTGACAAGTCTTACCGACCAGATTTGCTTGTCTTTTATTTCCTTCTTCTCATTAATGAGAGCTCAGGAAAACACTAGGAGAGTAGAACCAAGTTATAACAAAGGGGAAAATCTGGGAAAGTTGTGTAACAAATATCTGATCTTTCAGAAAGAGCAATTTATTCAACTCAAAAGAAATAATGCAAAAGCTTATTTTTTGAATTGTGGAACCCTGAAAGGCACACCCACGTTTTGCCATTGCTGTCTTCAACACTAAACTGCTTTCCATTTTTCTTAAAAGGAGGACGCCTGAAAATATGGAAGTTCAGATAGGAATGGTAGAAGAAAAAGAAGTTATGGTAACTCAATTTTCATATTACTTTAAATTATTATTGACAGAGATTAATCTGTTTACTGGCAAAGGCCCCTTTTCGGATATCGGTGTGACTGCCTGAGGTTGCTGCTGGTTGGTTGGGGTTCATCTTCTGTACATGCCTAACGAGTATTTTATTTTTGAAATAATTCTAAAAGAGCATGAAAAAAATGGGATGAAGGCTTAAATGGAAAACAAAACAAAACAAACCCCAGATGATTATATATACACCCTAAAAGCATGTTGATTCAAATACCAATCCCAATGAAGTAAAACCAAAATTTTAGCACTACATTGCAGTTTGGGGATTTTAATCCCATATATATGTATGTTTGTGTAGGTCTGTGTGTGTTTCTCCACACCTGAGAGACATAAAATCAAAAATGAAAGGAAACTCGCTTTTGATGGAGTATCAGCCAGCTGTTCTAGAGCCTGGCAGGCTGTCACTGATGCTGGATACAGGAAGTTATAGCTTGTTGAAGCAAGATGAATGCATCCTTCAAATGTCTCAAGGAACACATTCACCATCATCAGAAAAAAAAAAAAAAAAAAAAAGCCTCTTTAGGCTAAAAATAAAAATTAAAAAAAGGAGGAAGCAGAGAACAGTCATACTAATGTTGACACATTATGCTAATAGATACCTAAAATACACATAACCTTTAAAGCAGATTATAACAACTTTCCAAGACTGAACACAGCTTTCTTCATATTCTAACCCAAAAAGGGCCTTTTGTGATGTAAGTAGTAAAGTTGTGTGTAAGGATTACCATAATTTAATGGCTTCTTATTGTCTGGACAGAAAGCATGAATTAACTCTACCTATTGTTCTTTGAGAAACACCACACACTCATTAATAAGCATGCATTTCCTAACTACTTTAATACACTGATTTGGAAATGAACCATAGAAGACTAAATACATTCAGAACAATTCTAACAAATTCACTCAATATAGTATCTCCAATAACATATGGTAGTAAAAGTTTACTAAGCAAAATATATATGACTATGGAGCACTTAAGCAAAAAAGAAATTACCCTTTATGCAAGTTTTACATTGTAAGCATTTTAAAAATGAACTGTAAATGATAACAAGTTAGTATTAGCACCAACATATGCATATCTTTATTATACTCAACTTGTAGCTTCATAATTTAATTTTCCCAAAGTTTGTTCATAAAAATACCCATCCTTAAATATAAAACAAACAAACATAGAAGACCAAATCTTCTTCTAACTACTGATATAACAAGGTCATTTAAATGTATTTCAAATGCTAAAATTAAGGAAAACTTTAAAATGTGATTAAAGCCATCCTGTTCTTGTATATGCTTAGTTACTACATGAGTATGCAAAACAGCCATGAGTGGCATAGGGACTGTGAATAGGGATAAATTGTTCCATCTCCTCCAACACAAAAACTAAGGGTATTATTCAGCTAGCAAATTTAAATTAAAAAGGGAGGTGGTTTTTCACAGAGGTATGAAATTAATTAAGCTGTGGAACTCCTTGTTCCACAGCACATCGTGCAAACTTTGCAAATGTTAAAGGAGAGACTGAAATCCATCCTGGGTTACTGCAAACAGAGACATATTTGACTAGCAAAATCTCTGAGTCACAAATTGTTAGGGGCTGGAAAGTATCCTGGGGAAGTTTCATTACATGTTGGCTTTGCTCACCTATTCTTCCTAATACCAGCTTTTGAGTCACTGTCAGAGACGGATTAATAGGCAAGATGAGTCTTAGATACGAAACAACATAACCAGCTGTATTACTGTGACTGAGAACCATGCATTGAATGCACCGCACCTCTTTACTACTTAGTTGTTAGGATAGGCATTGTTCTTTGGGCATTGTTCTTTGTATTATTGATTTTTGCCAATGATGAATCACAATGACTTAATTTTTTCCTGTTCAGTATTAGTAAAGTTTTTTTTTCCCTCTCTGCTTTCAAACTTTGTGTTTTGCTTATATTATTATATGAACCATTTTAAGATTCTTTGTGCTGTATCAGTTGGGCTTGCACTGGTTACCCAAAAATATGAATCCACTGTTCGGCAGCTGGGAATGCCCTTGGCAAGTGAAGCTTTTGGATTGACATCTATATCCAATGATTTTCCAACTATGACAATACTGATCCAGTTATTCTGACTTTGATTATCTGTAATCCATTTCCCAGGTAGAATACTTGTATTTATTATTTTCTTTCACTTACAACAAAAGAGCTTGCTCAGTACTTTCCAACAATGCAAGCAATAACTTGGAAGAAAACATATCACACTGTGTAGTAGTGTCTGTTCTAAGTGATGATGAACAGCATACTAGGTGTATACAGCAAAATATCACATACAGACCAATGTGAAAACTGCTTAGATATTTTAAACTTTATAAGACTATTGTCTTAATAAAATAATTTTAACTTTTTCTGCAGGAATTTAATCAATTAATCTGTTTTGTCAATGAGAAACACGCTAAAAACTGTGGAGTTACAGTTGTCATCCAACAGTGAATCTTCAAAAAAGCAATGAAAGACATTCTTGGATCTAAGAAAAGTTCTAAAAAATCTGCCTCAGTGCAGTAGAACACTGTGGTTCTGTGTAAAATCTGTCAGAAATTAGGGCTGTGTTTGGCAATTGTGTGATTCTATCCTTAATGTTGCTTGTAGATGATCTGCCTTCCCAAACTATCAGATTTAAGTATAGAAGTTTCATAAGTATCAGAGGTTCTTGGAGAAGTCCTATGGGACTGCAGAGCTTGTGGAGTGGTGTGTTAGGGCATGTATCTCACTGGAGTGCACAGTCAGAAGCAAAAATGTGAAACTGCAATCTGTTCTGGACCCTTCTGCCCAGCCACTAACATCCAATTCTGCTTTGAAGATCTCTCTGTTGACAGAAATTTAAGTCAACTTCATACTGGACTTAAAGGTCTTGATTCTGAGTCACATTTCCCAGTATATCTCACAACATTGTGACTCCTGTTGCATGGAATAAGGTAATTCATCTATTACAAGATGTTTATGCCACATGGCCTGTCTTTCTTACTCCAAAATAAAAAGGTGTTGCGTGTCTACTGAAATTATACAGTAGATTATAGCAAATTCTGACATTTTTCACTGTTTATTAACCACTATAGCAAGAAAGTATGCAGAATAAATTGATGGAAACCAGATACTTCTTTAAGAAAAATCAAGAACGTCACTATATTCCAATGAGATACTCACTTATAGCTCCAGCCAATAAAGTAGTAGTATAATATAAAGTGTGTGGTCTACTTACATATTACTATCCAACAAGAACTGTATGAGCCAGATAAAGCTATCATATTGGAGAGGTACTATCATACACTGGAAGAGGACATGTTAAGTGAAATCATTATATCCTTTTGCTACTTTTTTCAACAATGTCAAGTTACAGTCATATATTCAAAACAGTAATATATTCTAAAAGAGTATCACGCTTACCACAGTTAGCTTCATCTGATCCATCAGCACAATCTGGGTCTTCATCACATACCCACAGTTTAGAAATGCAGTGTTTAGTCGTTTTACACTGGAAATGGTCTGGAGAACAACTGTTTTCAGCTTTAAAGAAAAGGATCCTAAATTAAAACTAGAAATTTCTGCTCATGTTCAAAACTTGTGTTTTGTAAGGAAAGTAAAAAAAGTGAAGAAAAAAATCAGAAATATATCTCTAGCTTCATAACTTCTGTAAGAAAACAGCATTCAGGTTTATATTGTTTATAATTTTGTCTTCATTTTTATGTTATTTTACATACAGTAGTAAGATCTGAATAAATTTAATGAACGGACTGTTTATTTTGATGTGTTCTCTTAACAACAAACAGACATAATACTGATACAATCAAACCACTTTGGTAAAAGGCACTCAATCTTTTTTTTCCCCTAATTTCCAAAAATACCAGTTATCAATTCTGAAATTCAGATATTTTGAAGACTAAGACAGCTCTCAACCCTTTGATCAAAATGGAAATCAAAATTCTGTACAATTGTTGGGGAAATTCTGTGCTTTCTGTTAAAAGAGACCATGGGTAAATGGGGAGGAAAGTTTGAAAATTATTTCACTCCCAGATTAACAGACCAAGTTTTTGAATGAATCCCACAGAAAGGTAAGAATGCAAAGATGCAGCGAACCTTTATCCTATTTTTTTCAAATTCCTTTAGCTTTAGAATAGCTACTTGACAACAGAAACATCCTCAATGCATTCATGGATTCCTTCTTCTATCCCAGCAGTGAGAACACCGAAATAATCAAGAGCCTTTTCACAGGGATTCCTCCTCTAGTCATTTGCCATGAAAAGTTACTTTCTTTGCTCATTTGTTTCCTACAGCACTCAGCTCCAAAGACTAAGAGGAAAGTTAAGTTCCTACTGTAAAACAAGAATCTGCTTTCAAGCCAGTGTGGGTGGAATGCTACTTTTAATTTATGTAGTGAAACACGATTCTGCATCAACTACCTCACAAGCATTTATGCCAGATCTTACTATTTCTTGAACTCATAACTGAGAGTATAGAGGCAAGATGAATGAAGGACATATACCTGGACTGGACTGTGAACCAGTTATTTGAGACTGGATGCATAAGGATTTCTTTAGAGATAAGCATATGTACAAGAACCTCTAAATTGTACAAGAACCTCTAAATTGTCCTAAATTGAACTGAACTTGGGTAGAAAACTGTCTGACCTACTCTCTGATAACATTTTCCAACATGAATGTTTGTCCCACTTTTACCTAGTGATCTCCACAAGGTTTTTAACACACTTTCCTACCCGTGTTGAAAAGCAACTTGCTTGTTTCTTTCATAGGTTTGGCAAAATGGAAAAAAAAAAAAAGTTTGTTAAAAGGTGGTGTATTATTGCTTTCAGTGTCATGTTTTCATGCATAAGTTTACAGTGCTGCATTTAAAAAACATGTAGACTTGGATATGTTGCTAACTCTACTTACAAAAAGTAATACTTATTCTCAGAGCTAGGACACCTCATCGAGGGATTTCAAAGTCTAATCACCTCCATTTTACATATGGAAAGCCTTAAGTATGTAATGTGACTCGTTCAAGGTCACTTGAAATATAAAACCAAGCAGTGTCAGAGCTGAGAAAAGGTCTGTGTCTTATGAATCCTAGTCTGGTGAAATAAGAACAAAATAGATAATATTATCTATTACCCATCTTGTGACAGGAACCCAAATCAATTTGAACTTTGAGGCAGACCTACTTAACCTTCCCACTTTGGGTAATCTCCCCAAAGGCACCTGAAGAGTTTTCAGAAGCCATAAACTAGAATATAATTAGAATATAAACTAGCATACTTAACTTTCTTAGAAGTTCATAACGTCTAGGTAAGACAGAACAGAATTTAAAAAAAAATGTCTATAATGAACCCATCCACCCCCTTACCCCATGCCTTTGTAGGTGCATTGATGGGTGAGTTTCAGGCAATTCAAAAGCTTGCTTTGTATCACAGCAGACTGTCCTATCCCATCCTAGCAGAAAATATCCCAAAGAAGTCACTGCTGATCCTAACCCTATCCCTCCCACAGTCCCTGAGCACTGCTGTGCTGCAGATTCTGATGCTCTGATTTAATTTTATTTCTGTCAGGTCCACTTCTGGTTTTGGGAACCTTCCATATACCATGTTCAGATCTTTATAATGGAAAGACCAATCTCCCTCTATCCTGTTTACCTGACCCCACTTAATCTGTTTTTAAAGGAACCTAACTTGCAAACCACCATAATAATACTGTCTGTCAGAGGCTACAGCTCTGCTGAGCTGTCTGGAAGATGGCCATTAAACATGATAATTAACAAAGCCTTTGTATCCTTAGCAACCCTTTCGTTGGAGAAGGACATTTCTTTGCAGAAATGCAACATATGCAAACTTTGAGAAAGGTAATTCAGAAAATAGGAATGAGCACCTTAGATCAGCTGTAGATCTGAAAAATGAACTGAATGAAGAACAGAGATGTATTTCAAGACAAAGACGTCGTTTTAATTAGATTGATCAAAGATACAAGCTACTCAATACGTTTCCATTCTAAAACTGAAAATATTTTCTCTAATCATCTCTGAGAAACATGGAGTGAAACTGAATTCACCAAAAGATGTATAAAAAGCTGAGTAAATGGAAACTGCATAGGTAAATTAATGAAGAAGTCCCTTCAGAAAAGGGAACTGAAAAGGTAGAGAACTATATCAATGAATAGGGATATAGAAGGAGCTATGGATCTACATAATTTTCAATAAATGAAGCAGAAAAGTATTTTTTTCCCTTGAAACGTGTTGCCACAAGCCATGGCAGATGAAAGCCTCAAGAAGATGAGTCATTTGTGAGGTGGTTAAGAGTAAAATAGATGTTTCAGCCTAAGTCAGAAACCCAATTAAATGCATGAAATTAATTTATTTACACACCCCTTTTATTTGCAATGACTTTAAAAAATGAAGTTAATAAATGACATTTTACTTTGTTCTCTTGTATATAAAGCATTGTACATCAAACAATCCAGTGAATTAGCTGCTTTGCATGTTCCTCAAATTATTTTACAGAGAGGACATTTACATTATTTTACATATTTTGTTTCAGCTTCTTGTTTAAAATCAGCTACTAACAGACTAAAATTCTCTAAACATAACTTACGACAGTCTCTTTCATCTTCTTCATCACCACAATCATCCTGTCCATTGCATCTCAGATTTATTGGAATACACTTCTGATTCTTCGTGCACTTGAATTGACCTGACAGACACACATGTGTGTCTGGAAGTTGAAGGAATAAAAATATTAATGTAAAGAGGTTAAATGTTAAAGATTAAAGATTTAAAGATTAAAAGTTAAAATTAAAATATAAATTACTTTCTTGACAGAATGTAAAGCACAGCACTTATACCAGTTCAGCATGTTTCTGAAGTCTTTAATACACATAATCACCTACCACAGTTCAGTTCATCAGAATTGTCCCCACAATCATTCTCTCCATCACAGATAAAAGCTGGAAGAGCACAAAGTCCAGTTCCACACTGAAAACGTCCTGGCTGACATCTGAATTCAGCTGGAGAAAAAACTGCTTATTAATACTATCAGAGGAATAGTAAAGTGTCAGTGGTGTTGTTCCTCCTCTATGGACCTATCAGAAGTATTTATGACCATTTGTATTTGACTATATAGTCTCAATCTAAGTAGATAGTAGGAACTAAAACGTACATGTACTTCTGCAAAATTAATTTCATAGTCTGAGATTTTATATTCACGTAACTACAGTTATATCTTGCTAGTGATAGAAAGTGCAACCCTCTACAGGTTGATGTTTACTAGTAGCTCAACAGAAACTTGCAATTTAGGATATAAACATTTTACTTCAAGTCTGCATTTAAATTTACTGTCTCACTCTAATTCTACCTCCCATGAAATGTCTACCACTGCTTTTTCTCACAGCCACTGCCATTTGTGTGAATGAGCAATTATGCACTTCTATAGTAATATTTCCTATAAACATATTGTAGCTTAAAATGTAATCTTATGCACAATGATTATATATGTTAAGGTTTGCTTCAAAGGCCTTTGCAGCACAAAAAGAGAAGTAATTATAGAATTGTAAACAAAATGGGTAAGACATTTCAATACACAAAAATTCAATGAACTGTTACTTATCTGGAAGACTGTATAACACATAGCAGAGTTTTTTGTGTTTATAAGCTTGAGGGAAGAATGCAACAAGAATATTTTGATTTGTGTAGGTTAATATAATAGTATTAAAGCTGTTAGTGACTGGGACTGAAAACACAGCATCATTAACAGACATTACTGTTTAGGAATCTAGTACACTAGACAGGTACCTTTCTAACAACTAAGTAAACCTGCAGTCAGCTACCATCATGGCAACCATCCTTTGGGATGCTGAAAGCATCATCATAATTGACTTCCAGTTGTCTACTATTCAAGGGGGGAATACTACAGAAACCTACTGTTCGGACTATGGAATTCTATTGAAAAATATGCTTTATCTGCACCGCTTTCAGGATAGCGTGTCAAAGTTACACAGGGTGCACGAAAAATGTTCATTGCATAAAATTGTTCATACTGGCATAGTGAGATTTAGCTCCCGAAACTTTCCTTTGACAATATTTATAAAACTATAAAATGCAAATATTTATATAAAACATATTGTGAAAAAACAGAATCTCAGTACGAATCACATGGAGAACATTGCTGTTAATATTCAGGAAATGCACTAAATGATAATGTGTAGCTAAAGTTGTATAATTGCAATAAAACATAAGCTAATAATATCACAATTCTATTACAAAAATAAAACAAATAAATTTGGCAGAATTTTATCTTAAATATAGACAGCTCCAGAACATAGCTCTAAAATAGAAAACTTCAGCAAAAAATTAAATGGAATCAAGTAAAGGCTTAAAAAAGGAAAAATGTGTTCTTATAATATTCCAAAGACCTTAAGAGATGCTTAGTAGTCATGACTTAATGAAAATCTTGTACAGGCTGACAGACAAGACATTGTGCCCTTTGTAAATCTGACAGAGACCAAGGAAAATAAAACAGTGCTGCAAACAAAAGCTTTCAAAGAAAATCCTCCTCCTAACATCTATAAAGCATTATATTTGATTTGGACTCTACTGACAAAACTGGGTTCAAAATTTATAATGCACTTACGGCAATCCTTGGGCTCATCAGAGCCATCTCCACAGTCATCGACAGTGTCACATTTCCACCAAAACGGAATACATTTGTCAGTTTTGCAACGGAACTATAGAAGGAGAGAAAGGAAGAAAGGCTTTGATATGAATACATTGTTTTTTACAGAAACAGCATAAACTATGAGAAATTAGATTTGATTAAATCATTGTTCCACTAGTCATTTCTGGTTGTTGATTTTATAACACCTATTTTTTTGTAAATCTTTTTGGAGATGCATTGCACTGAGACTTCAGCTGATACAAGTCACTGTAGCTTCAATGACATTGCTACACTCGTAGTTCCACTGATAAAACCCAGTCATTGCATTTTGCTGCATTCCATGATCCTTTAAGATCTTATTCAGAACAACCACAGAAACAACATTGCACCTTTGTTTTGACTGAAAGAAGAACACAAACAAAATAAAGGGTAGAAATGATTTGATACAATCTTCTAGGTTTAAACCTAAAAGCAGAGTTCATTATGTGGCTAATGTGACAGACAAAAATCTGGATAGGCTATCAGCACCTTTTAACAAGTGTTGTGTTTCCTATCTGGTGCATGTATGAGCACAGAAAGGAAGGAAACCAACAAACGTAGAAGTGCAAGACATTTTATTTTCTGTGACTATTATTTTTTCATTTCTCCATGTTTTTAAAATTATTAATTACTCAATAAAGCTGTATTTAAAAGGTATATTAAACTTGGTCCATTAGCACAGTTTTATTTTTTCTGCCACGAAAGTTCAGGGTTTTCTTGCCATTTATATATTGAGCAACATCATTCCCATACCACATTGCAAGACATGTTATATAATTGGTTGGATATAAATTTAGGCATGTTGCAAAAACAAATTTCTATATTTTATCCTTTTATCCGTTGGTGCATGTTGTTGTATACCACTATCAACCTCTACTAGAGGAATACATCAGCTCCAGGTTTTGTTTGTATCTAAGCCAGTATTTTAAGAGAGTACTTATCTGGATATCCATACTCCAGGAGATTATTTAGGGTGTAAGGCTGTTAATCAGTTCTACAAAGGGTATGCAGATCAGCAGAAGGCCTCCTGATGTAGGAAACCAACAGAACAATTCTCATTCTTACTATTTCCTATTTGCTGGCTTAGCCTTCTTGCTGATTCACTGTTTTAAAGTGCCAGCCACTCTCTGCTCACCACAAGGCACTTCAAGCTGTTAAACTGACAACATACATTTAACTCCAGGAAATGGGTACTAACTCTTAGATACCTTTATGCTCTGCATGGAAATACTTACATTCCCTTCTACATCTGGGGCCCAATCACTTTGTAAAATTGGGGGTCAGAGTCATGTAGGTGTGTCTGGAATTACCTTAAATGGCCTTCTAGTGTTCTAGAGTCTGATGTATCTTGTAATGAACAATTTCTCATGTCAGATTATCCATCAAAAGACATCTGAATGTCTGTCTGTAAGTGTTTAAGACGAGTGTATCAGCCATCCAACTACTTCAGAAATGGCTAACAGTGGATGTGTTGTCAAAAGTGATTACATTATCAGAATAGCTATGATTTTACAACAACATCTGAAAATCTTCTTTAAGGAACAAAGTATGTTTTTGCCACTGATCTCCGCATCTGATGCCAACAGACTGAAAAATTATCAGAGAGTAAACAGGTTTCAGAATTGGAAGAAAATGACTAATAACCAATGTCAACTTGTAGTTGTATGTCTGCAAGCAACTTCTATATAACCCTGCTCTCCCTCCTGTGGAATCCAGAAGTGATAAAATATTGCTCCTAGAGGATCCAAGATATGATGCTATACTTCAATTCAGATTACCAATTAATAATTTAGAAAGGAGCCATTCAATCAACTGTTAGCATGCAAGTTCACCATGGATTAAGCTTACAGTGCCTTTTAAAGAAAACTAAAACAAACAAACAAAAAAGAAAGTGCCATGCTTTTTTTACAAAATAAATTTGAGAAGCTGAATATGTGGGGAAAAAAGGATTACGTAAGAAATTCCTCATTTTCTTTTATTCTTTCTTTTTGTTCATCACTTAATGGAAAGTGAAAAACAGACAATCTAAACATAAAAGATGCAATGAACAAAATAAAACCACAGAAAACACTACGTTATGGTAATAGAGGAAGACAGTGGGAAGGTTTCTTAAATAACAGCATTACTTGAATGAACTTGTATATCATTATAAAATGTTGAAGACAAACTAATTGTTCCTTCAAAATGAAGAGTAAAACCCTTTCCTTAGTGAGTACAGACAAAATGCACCATGATGTAGAATGTTGTAAGGTCATTAGCATACATCTAATGAAACTTGACTACTAGAAAAATTAAACCTTTTAAAGGCCATATGTACTATTACAATCAACCAATCTAATTGAGTAGAACAGTCCAAAGACTTATATCAAACTGGTTCTCTTGTAAGAAATAAATCAGTATGTTCTAGTTAATCTAACTTATATCTTAAGAAAATTAATTTATTTCAAGTCATAGGGAATCCATCTCCCATTGATACAATTGTTAAGTAATTGTGTATTCTACCATTTCCTCTACCATCGAGGGGGAATGGGCTAAAGTTGCGTCAGGGGAGGTTTAGGTTGAATATTAGGAAAAACTTCTTTACCGAAAGGGTAGTTAGGCATTGGAATGGGCTGCCCAGGGAAGTGGTTGAGTCACCATCCCTGGAGGTCTTTAAAAGACGTTTAGATGTTGAGCTTAGAGATATGGTTTAGTGTGGGCCTTGTTAGAGTTAGGTCAGAGGTTGGACTAGGTGATCTTGGAGGTCTCTTCCAACCTGAACGATTCTGTGATTCTGTGATTCTGTGATTTCCCTTTCAGCTACTGGATTGTTTTTACTGTAACCCTATCATTTACTTACCTACCTAACTGGACTGAGCTCCTTTTCTTGTATTTATGTAAAGTTTTTTCATGCATGAATACCCTCAAATCATTTTGTAATTTTATCTTTCATATTTCATATAAATGTTTTTTCAAAGCAATGCTTATGGGTTTAGTAGCTGTATTTGTTCTAATGACTGGAAGAAACATCCACATTTAAAAGCGAGCAAGTTCTGCATTCTCTGGAAAAAAAGAAAAAGGCATTTGCAAGTCTATTTTCAACTAATAATCTTGAAGATGAAACACTTTAAATGCACCCATGAGTCTCCTAGTCTTCAGCTCCTTTGACTGGTGCTTCCACATTTCATGGATTTGCTTCTTAGAAGTAGGTGAAAACACAGTAAAATGTAACTCCACTCCACTGTACTTATGCACTTACCTGACTGGCAGTGCAGTTTGATAAGCATGTCTTGTTATCTGCAGCAAGGTAAAAGTTAGTGGGACAGGCACAAGTATGCATCTTGCCAGGGGCTAGAAGGCATAAATGACTGCAACCACCATTATTTAGCGTGCACAGATGTTTAGACACTGTGGACAGAATAGGAAAAGAATATCAGAGCCTATTATTTGAGTTTACTTCAGAATATCTGCTTTATAGAGGAAAAATGTATTACACACATTGCTTTTACAATGGAATGTTTCATATCAAAATCCGTTTCCTATCGCCTTTAAGCTATTCTTCTCTTTTGTATGCAACAATTAATTATTACTAAGGATATACATTCAATAATGAAAGAATGAGAGGAAGAAAAAAGTAGGTTTTTTGTTTTTTTTTTTTACAATGAGACAAAAAATTAGCTAATCTAGGTCAAGTGCCAAATTGTATTCAGCTAGAATTCAAATACATAGACATCAGGACACAAGACACAAACATAAAGCCTACATTCTCTGGCATTTTCTCAGTCCAACAGGTTTCTAAACAACAGTATTATTCTGCATTATTAACACTATCCCACTTTTGCAATAATAATGCTAAATGTCTTCATAACATACTGTTCTGATCTTGGTAACTATTAACGTGGACTCTAACATAATTTAACCATTTGGTACTTCCAGTTATCATCCATGAAGCTCTTTGGGTATCTCATCAGTGAACAAGACATATCACATTCATTTAACACCAGATGTACTTACAACATTAATCACAGAATTATGTTTTAAAAAGTTCACTTGAAAATTTCCTAAATTCAAAATAAAACAGAAATAAAAATAAATCATTGCAGATAAATAATCTTCAATTAATTCACCAACTGGTTACTAAACATGTCTATATGCTGTATGAAAAACATAGAATATTTACCATCAGGCTGCCTATAGGAATGATACACCTGGATGTCTGTTATGGTATGCCAGGAGTTAATCAGTGACAGTCTGTCTAATCCAGAGGTTTTGTGGGCACGGCTGAGTGATTTGGTTTTCCCGTCTGTCCAGTAGATGTAGTCTTCAAACAATGTTAGTGCAATCACCCCTGGAATATCTTGATTAGGGACTGTAAGAAGAGATGCTAAGATTAATGTTCACTCCTGGAAGACTGCCAGCTAAAATATTCCATACTGAATGGGTTGACAGATACAACTACTATATAATATCTTGAGAATAATTATCATGACAATATGTCAAGCCTAAAGGGTTCTTTATTACCAGTTACGAGAAAGATGGATGAGGTATGTGAGCTCAGCTTGCTTGGAATTAGTTGGCCCAATCAGTGTTAAGGAAATGAAAGAATTCCAGTTAACAAAAATCATCTCCAGATTCTAAACCAATCATTTGTTAAGTTGTAAAGTAGTACGTAACAGAAATATAACTTAACCTACTCTTTACAGAAGGCCAGTATTCATTTGCTGTCTTAGGGGAATAAAAGTTATTAGAAAACACCCAAAACACAAGGTATACATCTCCAGATGCACTGTATTTATACCATTTAAGGCAACTATTGTTATTTCATTTTGGCAAAATATGCTGACAAGTGAGACAGGGAAAAAAGTATTGTATTAAATTAAACATAACAGTAACAGGGCATATTGTTTATTCCTAGTGTAACCAACCATACAATACAAAAAAAAAAATACACAAAGTGATAATACCCCATTGTTACAATATCACAAAATTATAAGTCAACATCATTTAAAAAGGATGAAAGGACAAAAGGGAGAAAAAGCTTTGGAATGTTCTTTATCCTACTGTATACTTGGACTATTTGTTCTTGGTAAACATAAGCTGAATTCTACCTTTTTTTTTTTTATAAACTGTATGCAATTGTAATCATAAATGTCACAGGAGAACACCTGACCACAATGCTCAATTTGTGAATTATAGTCTTTTATCACTGAATGACTCTAATAACTGAAAGGGCTAAAAAGGCAAATTAGAGAAGTTGAGTCTGTCATTTTAAGCAGTGTATTCTTAACACCTTTACCTTGTTTTCTTAGATAATATAGCTTCATCTTTCTACCTGGAATGTGCTTAAATAGGTTTGGCAAATCCTAAATTGCCACTGGAACATCTCATAGTTCACTGACAACTGAAAACCAATACTTGAATATGGAATACGAATTTAGCAAACGAACTTTTGTATACAACGGTCTTGCCTATATAGTAGGGTATGTTGCCTTTTGGTCAAGGAAACCTTGCTTTTTAGACCTGAAATTATTTTCCCTTCTTGTATGTTTATATATTCCATAACCATCATACTGAAATAACAGGATGATACTTTTTTTAAGGAGATTCATAGCATTTCTGAGAAATTAGTCAAAAGTCATTCATACAAAACAAAAACTGACTTTTGGCACTTATTACATATGCAACTTTGTCATGGTTCTCTACATAGTACAGTACTCCCACATAAAGCTCTTATAATTTCCCTTATTTGCAGAATCACTTTGTGAAAAGGGCATCTACAAAACAGAAGTGAATCACTCTCCATGTCGATTGTTGCTATCCTGTTCCTGTTAGCAATGAAGGAAAGAATTCTTGCAGTACCATTATTTTCAGTTTTGCCACCAAAGTAACAAGACAAGTAAAAGAAAGGAAGAACACAGAAAGTCTAAGCAGAGACATTTCCATCATACTGGTTATTTTCCTCAGGCTGACATTTTCTAACCAATGGACTGATCAAAATACATGGCAAAAAAACCATCCCAGACTCAGGAAAACACCCAATGGCTAGAGCAGGGTTTGTCTGTCCACTGTAAAACATATAAGCATTATCATCTAATTATATCAGCTACTTGCACGTTAATTTTACCCTGACTCTGCTCTGGAGTGAACTAAGTAATTCCCTTGGTGGGGAAAGCAAGCTGCAGACTAGACAAGAGTACGCAGCCTCACCCTAAATGCAGTACAGTGTGCAGGAGAACCTCCAGTACTGAAAACAGTGGAATGACCACATAACCCCGCACCTAGGCACAGCTGAGACTAGGCAATGAAATGCTGGTCATTACTATTTTTTCATGTTCTTTCACTTAAGATTTTTTCACTAAAGATTTTCCTTGAATCTTCTTGAGAAATTCTTCAAGCTTTGCACACATCTTTAATAATGCTGAGTTCAGCTTAATACTGTTCCAGAAAAGGCACATATCACTAATTTTAAATTAAAAAAATGAATGATCTTTAAAATGCCTTAGCACAATTATTAATTGGGAATACTATGCCATACCCTATCCTTACTACCAGATTATTGTAATTAATTAAGGAATCACTAAATTTACAATTTCATGTCAGTTGGAATAAGTTTGAATCACTACACAGTATTTCAGCAGATCCCTGAAGAAGTGGACCAGTCTGTGGCCACTCTCCTCAGGTAGTTACTTCACTGAATTTAAGTCATTCAACTGCTTTATTGTGCTATTATATTTACCATGGGATTTTGAGTACATCTGGGCACAACCCATTGTGCCAGCTTTATATACTGAGACTTAGGTACAACAAGCTCAGCTTTTTTTTATTTTATGTAGATGTTTTATTTATTCAATATTTATTTTATTTTATTTATTTATTCAATAGTATTTGCTATTGAAAGTTTTCCTGTAGCCTCTGAGTCATATGGTTGCGTCACTGTATAAAAATTAAAAGACAAGCAGGAAATTCAGGTACCTCTGCAAAACTGCAAAAAATTCCCCTCTGATCTTAAAGGATAGTTTCTAATGAGAAATGCAAACCAGACTGACAGAAGAAGCTGGAAGGAACTGCAGAAAGAGAAACTGCTACTATGAGTAAAACCCTGAAGCTATCCATGAAGCCATTTATCTTACTTTTACTTGAGTTCTGAAAACATATCTGTTCATATAAATTATCACCCTTTCTGCTACTTTTGACATCAAATTAAAGATGTCAAAGGTACCACTCCAGCCTTTCTAAATTAAAAAAAAAAAAAAAAGTGCTTTTTTCTTTGTCTGTATTCTCTTACTCTGATCACAGTTAGGATTAAAATCGGAATAAATAGGCATGTAAAAGCCTTAATGCAGATAAAGAGGATTTACATGAGAAAATTATCTTGATTTGGTCTTCTGTAATACTTCCCAGGAATGAAAAATACCTCTAGCATTCATCCTCTCTTTGGCCATCCAGTAATTACAAATAAACACCATATCCTGAGTACAGATATATGAGCAAATTCTTACTTTCCTTTCTATATATATCTGTGGGTTGTCTTAATAACACAAAATCCATTCAGAAATCCGAGTATACGATTCATCTTAGCTTCAATGGATTATGCATACATCAGAATCCAGATCAAACATCATATTCATGATCTAAAAAATATTCAGGAGAATAACATACGGTTTCAATTCTCTTATCATACCTTATTAACAGGGAAGCTAAGTAAAATGTGTGGCGTAAGATGTTAAATACTACAGTTAGAGCACTGCATTTCAGAAAAGTTGATTGTTGCACGTACATTTTTCTTTGATCTTTTTTTAAAGCTAATTTTGTAAGCACCATGTTTAGAAGCTTGTCTTCCAATTACCTTAAAAACAAAACCAGAATAGTCAATACAATGTAACAAATATGATTTAAATTTTTTAACGTTCTTTAAAAGAAATATGACATAGTGTACCTGTTTCTAAAAACTGGATTTTCCCTTATTACAGTTTATAGGTCAAAAGATGAAACTATCAACGATTTAATCACTCTCAGGTTAGGGTTGTAGTTTGCTGTTATTTCTGACCTCCAGATAAAGAGAGCTTTATTCTCCAGAATAATTGATCATGAAATAAGAATGGATGCTGCATCCAATCAACAAAGAAGCAAAGTGAGTCTCTTGAGGGTGGTTGAGTTTAAATATTTGACATGTACGGTAAGAAACTGAAGCTCCCTTAAAAGAAAGCACCTTCTTTTCATCAATGCTGCTAAATGAGTGCACATTCGTATCAGCCACTTAACATGGAACCTTTCTCTTTGAGAAGCTTTGAGAAGAAGAACTGCTTTGCCATCTTAATGTAGAGACAAGCTCATATATTTCAGTGAAAGAACCAAGAAATAATTCTGAATGCAGATGGACTTCTTTACTCCCAAGTTCACTCCTGAGCTCAGCTACACCTGTTGAAGCTATTGCTCAATTTTTTTAAGGATTTTATCCCTGGCATGACAGTGACTTCACTGAAGAGGAAATGGAAAGAACAAGTGCTGTGTAAAACTAGAGAATGTTCTTTGGAGGGGAGATTATCCTCCAAAATGTTCCTCACTAACTAGTTTTGAAGAATTACTTCTACTTCTGCTCCATAGCCATACATGGAAAAAGTATCTGAACCAGGACTCTGTTACAGGCTCAGTACAGGACAGATCCAGCCTGTCAGGACAATTCATTTAGCCATCAGTGAACTCCTGTCAAGTTTTCTTGCCAGACAGTTTCGTGGCATCTCCCTCCAAGAGCAACCTTATTCCTTCATGGGGCATGCCTGCAGTCAGGAGACACACATCTCTCCTGTTACGTGACAGTGGAAGGACTGCAGGATCATTCCATGGAAATCATGGGGCCAAGCATATACACACTGAACCATAAAGCCATTAAAGGAGTGATGCCTTGATGCCTCTGACTGCTGAGCAGGAAGCCATCCTAGCTAATGCTGATCTAAAGAAAATAATGAAACAATACTATGAACCACTCACTTGTTCCGAGATTTTTTGACCCTTGTGTAACTTCATAATTTTAACGTGCTTCCCTGTTAAAGTCAAGATTTCATGAAGTAATGCTCAACAGAAACTTGATCCAAATTCTTTCAGGACCTTGCATCATTTACAGCTCTAAAGATATAAGTATTCTGTTGTGACTATGAAGCTTGGAGAAGTTACAAAAAAAAATCAAATAAGGAAGCAATGAAAGGACTCTGTTAAATAAAATAGTACAAATAAATAAATGTAAATAATATATACATAAAGTAAAATACATACAAAATAAATACAGTATCAATGGATGGAACTATTTCATATAAATATTCTTCCAAGCTGACCATAAAACTCAATGTATTTTCTTTCAGTTGGTACATCTGTAAAGACTGAGGAAAGTTTTTATAAAAACAGGTATTTAATGGCAGTTACTTCTGATTTCCTGATTTCCTTTACTGCTTGAGGAATAGTCCTATCATATCAGTCCTATTTTTGCAGTGTGGGGGACACAGGGATATGGCCAACCTCTTTTCAATGGTCTGTGGGGACAGGACAAGGGGCAATGACCACAAAATGGAGCACAGGAAGTTCCACACCAATATGCGAAAGAGCTTCTTCACTGTGAGGGTGACGGAGCACTGGAACAGGCTGCCCAGGGAGGTTGTGGAGTCTCCTTCTCTGGAGATATTCACAGAATCACAGAATCACAGAATTGTTCAGGTTGGAAGAGACCTCCAAGATCACCTAGTCCAACCTCTGACCTAACTCTAACAAGGCCCACACTAAACCATATCTCTAAGCTCAACATCTAAACGTCTTTTAAAGACCTCCAGGGATGGTGACTCAACCACTTCCCTGGGCAGCCCATTCCAATGCCTAACTACCCTTTCGGTAAAGAAGTTTTTCCTAACATTCAACCTAAACCTCCCCTGACGCAACTTGAGCCCATTCCCCCTCGTCCTGTCACCAGGCACGTGGGAGAAGAGGCCAATCCCTACCTCACTACAGCCTCCTTTAAGGTACCTGTAGAGAGCGATAAGGTCACCCCTGAGCCTCCTCTTCTCCAGGCTGAACAGCCCCAGCTCCCTCAGCCGCTCCTCGTAAGGCTTGTTCTCGAGACCCCTCACCAGCTTTGTTGCCCTTCTCTGGACTCTCTCGAGCACCTCCATGTCCTTCTTGTAATGAGGGGCCCAAAACTGAACACAGTACTCGAGGTGCGGCCTCACCAGAGCCGAGTACAGGGGGACAATCACCTCCCTAGTCCTGCTGGCCACACTGTTCCTGATACAAGCCAAGATGCCGTTGGCCTTCTTGGCCACCTGAGCACACTGCTGGCTCATATTCAGCCGACTGTCAACCAGCACACCCAGGTCCTTCTCTGACAGGCAGCTTTCTAGCCACTCATCCCCCAGCCTGTAGCTCTGCCTGGGGTTGTTGTGCCCCAGGTGCAGGACCCGGCACTTGGCCTTGTTAAACTTCATACAGTTAAGTTAATTCAAGACCCGTCTGGACGCCTACTTGTGCAACCTGCTCTAGGGAACCTGCTGTGGCCGGGGGGTTGGACCCGATGATCTCTGGAGGTCCCTTCCAACCCCTACAATTCTGTGATTCTGTGATTATAGTTCTATCATATCCCACGGCAGGGGGGTGGGGTGGCGGGGGGGGACGACACGGACTAGATGATCTTTAAGGTCCCTTCCAAACCAAACCATTATATGGTTCTATAATTCTATAGCTGAATATTACTTTGCTTCTTTCCTTCAGCATTTCATCTATTATAAACAATGGAACATCAGAACTGTTGACATGTAATAAATAGGTTATAAAATCTACAGTTTGTATGAACTGTGAATGACAAAAAAAAATGTGATATAATTTTTATGTCTTATTTTTTGATGCAACAGTAAAATAGTCCATCATGTTTATTCTTTGCCTCTGAGGACATCAGCATTCCAAGCTTTCAAAAATCTGAGGCAGTGACAGCTATTGATTTATCATAAATGTATGTAGTTGAAGAAACACTCACTCTCTTTTTTCAGTCTTCAACTTCCAGAGAATTTCAGCTACATTACTGTTCTACCTCATCATAAATGACAGACACTATTTACATGTTGCAATACTAATTACGAACCTCACATCATACATCATGGAGTGAACCACACTTAAACAGGAGAGCAAGACTATTTGCCCTCCTTTCTTTAGCAAGCACTGTGAAAATGGACTACTTTCTGCATACTCAGAGTAAAGCCAGGTTAGAGTCAGAACAGGTAAGTACCTGCTTTCCCTGTATCACCTATTTGAAAACATTTAATCAAGATGCCTACTTACCAGCCCATTAGTAAGAAACTAATATATTCCATTACACATAACAACTTTTTTAACAATTATGAGGGATAAAAAAACATAGAATGCAAAATCACCACTCTAAGTCATTTCTGAGGAAAACTGCAACTGAAATTTGTTTTTATGATTCTCTTTCCTGCCACAGCCTTGCCCCCTATTACAGATGGATGAGTCCCTTGCAATCCCCTCCTTTTCTAACAGGCCTTCTGCTACCATTCTCTACTTGGGTTTGATCTTAACATAATAATACATAATAATACATAATAATACATAAATAATGAATTCTCTTGCACTGGGAGAAGATGATAATCCCAAATAGTGCTTCACCAAACAGCAAAAAAAAAGATGAGAAATTTCATGAGAAAGTGAAGCCGGTAAAGAGAAGGAATGCACAGGTCTATCAGAAAGCTGGAGGAAATAGGAGGAAGAAATATAGGTAGGTAGTAAAAGGAAAAAAAAGGGGAGGCTTGCAACACATCGGAAGTGGTGGAAAATAAAAATGATTAGATACTTGAACACAAATAAAAATGGCAATAGATAACATACTAAAGAGAGATAAAGTGCTGTATGAACTTAAGGGAAGAAGAGCCACATAACTGCACAAGAGGGAACATGATTCTGTAGACATGTGAGAAGTGTGTACAGACTTAAAATGTACTTAAAATTGCACTAATTTTGATCCAAGAATATAAATTCATATGCTCTATGTCATATCTGTGATAAAAATACCTACTTTATTCTTGTTTGAATTATGTTTCCTTATATTTTCTGAGTACCTCTAAGGATAAAAAACATACATTTGATTTCAGGGGTGCAAATAATGCTATCCGGGATTTTTTAACTATAAACTTCAATCACTATACTGAAGAAGTCATACAGAAGAAGGAATATCAAATTATTTCCAAAAGTAAAAGCAAATACTTTACTAACTAAAATGAACAAAAAAATGTCTCTTTGCCAGCTGGTAAAATCATTTTATAATCACTATTACTAAATTGACATTTTCTGCTAAAAAAACAAACAAACCCATCAAGGTCACTGAGCGGAAAAAAAATAAATAAATCATAGAATGTATAGATTAATTCTAGTAATTGAAATTATTTCACAGATATATATATATATACACAAATGTACTTTCAGAATGATATTACTGATATTATTACATGCATTAGCACACATATTCCTTTCTGTAAATATAATATATACATCACACACACATGCTGGCTAAGTGGAAGATGTAAGATTCAAGTATTGGCACTAAGTGGTAGCTAAAAGAGTGAAAACTGACACTCTCTCAATACAATAAACTCACAAAAAAAAAGTCGTATGTCCCAAAACTACTATCACAAAAGAAGCAGGAAAATTGAACTTAGAATTAAATCTAAACATCTTAAGATACAAGTGTATCTATGGCATTAAGGCTGACTAGTAAGTATGACTTATAATGATACCATCAGCAGAGATTAATAAATTCTCAAAAATCTGGTTATAAAACCAGTTGATCAAATGTAGGATTGAAATATTGTATTGTTCAAGTTTAAAATGTTTTATTGCCTTTTTAATTTCACTGTGAGCAGTTGTTTATATGCCACTGCTACCCTTTAGCAGTAAAGTACAGAGTAGTATGCTATCACAACAGTGATTAAGTTATTCTCAAATACATCCCAGCCACAATTAGAGTAGAAAGACACACAGTGTGCTAATCAGTTTCAAAGATTCCTTATTTTCAGGTTTATAGAGACCACTTATGTGCCTACCAATCTCCACACCTGCAGACCCATGTCTTGCTGCTAGTTTCAGTATTCCTCCCCAGTCTGCCTCTCAAGCTATTCCTTCCTTCACCTTTGTTTCTCCGTACTCTGACCCAGATTCTCCCCTGCCATCATCTAACTTTGAGTACATAAACTGCTAAGCCCCTTTTGTTTATCTCATTTATCTTCTACTACATGTAAATGAGCTATTCAACGTTTTTCACCTTTCTTCATTGAGAACAGATGGCTGCCTCCCCTTTTTGATTGCTTTGATATGAACAAGGACAGACACTGTGACACAAGAAAAACTGAGTTTTATGTTCTCTGTTCTAGTTGCTTTCTGACAGGAATAACTGCATGGAAATTAATGCCAATCCCTTAAAATTTGTGATGCAGTATGTCCAGCACACACGGAAACTTCAGAGACTTCACCAGTAAATGTCCATTAAGTTTTTAATGAGTATGTAGAAAAAATATTTTCAGAGGCTTATGATCTAATGAAATTTGGGCATATTATCACAGAAACAATAGAAGATACAGAACCAACCCATTGGCAATCTTCATAAAATGGTCCCCATAAACTGGAGACTGTGGAACCTTAGAGTAATATAACTGTGTGAATTGACTTTCATATAAGGTGAATCTGTGTATTTTTCCTGAATATTAACCTGTAAAAGAGATAGAATACAATACAATAACATTATCAGATTTAGGAAGACATATGAATTGGAGAGTTTTATCTCAACAATTATGAAAACCGAATCCAGAACCTAATAGTAGAGGTCAAGAAATTATTACGAGTTTGTGCTAACAGATGCAGCTAACTCCAGATGTGGCTATAACAAGCAATTCCATAGATGCCACAAAAGCTGGAAGAAAACTTTTGCAATATTAGAACTACTGTTTATCTCCCAACTGCTGTTAAAAATTTTCTTTTCTGATTTTTCTGATTTTTCATCTATGAAAACTGCAGTTCAAATCTGAAAGGAATTAATTTCTGTAATGTTAGGACAACTCCATAAATAACTGTATTTACTCTGCTATAAAACTCAGGTGGCAGAGTTTAGAATTAGACACAAATATTCTATTTCTACCTACAAAGCCCCTGCAATTAGTAATTTCTGAAATTACAGATGCTAAAAATGAAAAAAGGTTAGCATCCTCCAAGGCCTTTTACTTAATACTTTAAAACTTGCACATATTTAGAACAATTTTGAAGTTTGTAAACACTCAGGTAGAAGCCAATTCTGAAGAAAAGGATTTTTCAGATTAAGATACTATAGAAAAGTTTCTGTCTGATAACTATATTACAGCTAACAAAGTCATTTCCAAATACAGAGTTCATTTAAAGGTTCAGCATGTTTTCATTGCTTAATGTTCATGCCCCTGTAAGATGAAGCAATGAAGTGCTCTAAAAACTTTTGTTTTTGGAGTGTGAAACATCAAAGAACTCAGCACCGTTAAATTCTAATCTTAGCTCAGAGGAGTTTCTGTACTTCCTAAACTGGACTATCAGATTCCATTTTTGTAGTTTCATTATACTGAAATTCTCATCTTGAAAGAGTGAAATGGGAAAATGGTAGGCACCTCTAGGTTTTAAAAGCTCTGAAGGATAGGAAAACCTGTGTGAGGCAATCAGATAGCTAGGGAACTGAAAAGCTTGCATCTCCTCTGGGCAACAGGAACCAAAAGCAGCTGTTAAGTCTGACAAATTCTTAATTTTTTATTTTTATTTTTTTAAAGCTGACAGAAGTAAACCAGCTTAGTGCTTAGCCAGATTAGTGCCTCAATGCTTGCTTAATCATTTACTGTGCATAACATTTGTGAATGCTGCAGTGCTAAATTGGCTAAGCTCTAAAGACAGTTTACATAATCACGCATTAAACTTCAAATAGATAAGCAAGGTCATTGCTGCCCCTAGCGCCAAGAAGAGCTTCCAAGTAGTGTAAGATTTCTGGCCTAGTTAGCATGTTTTCAAAGTTCTTACTTGGACTCTCCTGACAATTACAAAAGCCCACTTCTCTGTTGAAACGCTGAGGAATTTTACAAGAAGAAAGCAGCAGATGTTCTCTTTTCCTGAAAAGTCTTTAAGATTCATAAGAAAGAAACAAAAATACTTGTTGTAAAAAGTGCTACCATTACGATCTGCATTTCTGAAATACAAGTAAACTGCAGTTGCATGCAAAAACAATCATTAGTTTAACAGACATTGTGTCAATAATTAGCCTAAAATTGTTCTGTTTGTCCTTGAGAAGTTTCTAGCACAGACTTTGTAATTTTTTGTGCTCTATCTCATATAAAAATATCTCTTTAACATATATGTTAAGACCTACCCATTCTAACATGGGAATTATTTGGTGGGTCTTGTGAAGTCTCTGTAGCATTTTCTGATATATTCTGTAACAGGTCATTTAAGATCCAAAAAACATATTCTCAGAAAAAATACTCACAGCAAGCTAGATGTATCCTCAAAGGCCACAGAAACAGGTGAAAAAAAATACTTAGCTTACAACACTTAGCTTACAACAACTAGCACTTCAGATTGCATTGCTCACATGATTCCCATTTAGACTTTATCTGCTCCATGAGTATGTATTTTATGCTCATCGTATCTGTGCCTTTCTCTCTCTTCTACATATAAACATACAATAAATAGATAGAATAAGAATAGATAGAATAAGCTCAAGCACCCATTAGTTAACCTTGACAATTAAAAGTGTCTCAGGATGACAGAAGAAAAATAGACCATGAAATCCATGTGAACAATACTTCTTCAAAAAACACAATTATCACAAGATACGAAACTGATCTTTCTTATTTTAGTGCTTATTGACAGGGATTAGTTTCTTGTATCGAAAAGATAGAAGGGATCACTAAGTTTTATTTCCTCTAAACCCCAGCCACTGAACTTCCTCAAGTTTCCCTTATTAAAACAACTAATTTGCAATGGTTAAATGTTATTTTCCAGAAATGCTTCTTGGCTTGTGCTGAAACATGAAGACATGAAAAATTTATTTGGAAGTTTGCTCCAGGAAAAGCAGGAAAAAGATTCTGATTAAATACACATTGATCACTATGTAGTAGCTCTACAAAATTCTCAAAGCACCTTTTGGAACATCTACAGGCATGGCTGATCTATTTCAGATGCCAAGAATTCTACCACTTCTTTGTTAAATAAACAGAAACTTTCCTACAGCTTGATTTTGGTTTGATAATCCTATTTTGAGAGAAGCACCTGGTAACAGCAAGAGAAAAATAATATTAACTAATGAGAAAATTTTCCTCCCACATAATTTAAATACCTCAGGATCTTCCTCTCAAAGCAAAAATCTCTTCTTGCTTGAATCTTTTATATATCATCTCTAAGAACCATGTCCTTAAAAGTATTATAACAGGTTTACATAAAGTCACAGTCACTTATGGAGTTTGCCCCAGATATTTAACTGCTACCAAATTTTTATCAATTTTCATTCCCAAATAGTCTTGATAAAACTATCAGGCCTAACAGCCTACAGAATGTCCAGCAATGCTTGACGTCTAACACTTTCACTGTAATACTTAGGGAGTCAGACATGCTCCTTAAGAAGTCATAAAGCATTCAGCTGTCTAAAACTGGTGGTGGTGTTGCTAGCAGTGAAGCTGCTCTGTATTGTTAACAGCTGTGGCTTTGTGACAAATTGCTTCTCCAGATTCATGTATCTTCTGGGGAAGTGATCAACTCTGTGAATATAAAAGCAGTTGAAGGTGATTCCACCCACTCGAGCAAGAGAAACCTACAGGCTGGAGACCAAGGCAAAGGACGCCAAAGGCAGTATAACTGGAATTTTGCAAGTATCTTCTGAACTTTATTGGTATGAGGACATTTTCTGAGAATGAAAAATTCTGAAACATTGGATTGAAAGAGAAAACTGAGAAAGATTTGACCACTGCAGTTAGGTGTGGACTAAGAGAGACACATTGGCCACTATTTCTTTCTATCACTTGAAAGATCCAGAAAGAAGAGTGAGAGGATAATGGTATGAAAACTAAGTAGCAGGAAAGCAGCATGTGGAATAAGATCAAGAATAGTATGGAGACTTGCTTAATCTGTCAGAAAAATAGACTGTCAGAAGGAATTCAGCTGCAGACAGGATACATCTTGGCAACTACTGCTTAGGTGAGCAGGTCAGGACCATTACACTGTCCCGTGCTCACTAGAAAAAACATGGAAGTTAATGCTGAGATTAATGGCAATGTTTACAGCTCTCATAGCTATTGCTGCAGTATCTCCAATCCAGTATTTTAAATAACTTTTATTGAACTGATCATTATCTATTTATAACTTATTCTTCTTGAACACAAGAGCTAGAAAACATTTTTTTCTATTTTTAATTTCAGAGCAAAGCTCCAATCTGGAAATAAAGTAGTCGTTTCACGAACTCTGGTTCAGAGAAAACCTAGAGGCACTCAGTATGAGATAAAACCTAAAAAAGCCCAAATACACAAGTTGTACCAGGATAATGGCAGTTCTGAAGTTTGGGTAAAGCTTGTGGAAGGAAGCTCAAGTAACACTGTTTCATCTTAGTATGAAAACAAAACAAAACAAAAACAATTTCATATATTTGAATTAAAGTGTAAGATTATGCCATAATTATACCATTTGGAATATAAGTGCTCATCACAATGTAAAACTTTTTTTAAACACTTTATAGATAAAAGATACTAGCTTGCTAATTATCTGTTAGGTGAGAAGCAAAACACAGGGCTAAAAATTAGTTTATTACGTAAGTATTTCAAAAGTACTGTTTCATCCATCTACCAAGAAAGCCCCAAATTACATTTGCAATACTAGTCTGATTACTGACTCATGCTGAGCAGGCTTTCCAGGCTTTCTCAGGCTGGAGAAGATGCTGCTTTTAGCCACATTGTAATGCATAGTACACAGGACATACCCCACTTCTAACAGCCAAGTTTCTCTGGCTTTATAACTTGATCAAGAACATGTGTTACAAATATACACTAGAGTACAGAATTGACAGGGCAACCTCTGACTGCTGAGTGTGTTCCTAGAGTTTCTGTTTTCATTTGACATTGTTTCCATGGAAATGTTTAAAATGTAGAATGCATGTTTAAAAATGATTCATATTCACCATAGAAAAGGAATATGAAAAGCAGCTTTTAAAATGTTGATAAAAAGGAAAAAGCATATTAAAAAAGCTTGAAAAAATGTTTTAAAATACAGTTTTGACCTGATTATAAGTAACATACAATGCATCTTCAATTTGAAAATTACCAAACAAACAAAAAAAAGGAATTAGCTGTTTGACCAACCTTTATGTCTATGAGATCCATCCATGTCAGAAAACTCAATATGATTTTCATCAGCCCAATACAGTCTGTGGTTGACATAATCTATTGTAAGAGCCATAGGTCTGGATATCTGTGTTTCTATGACAACTGTTTGACTGGAGCCATCCATACCAACACGGCCAATGTAAGGATACTCACAGCAATCAATCCAGTACAAGTATCTAAAAAACAAAATACAACAGCTGCTTGGTTTAGAGATGCAACCATAACAAGAAATACATAATTAATTTACTTGACTTTAAGAATTCATTGGTAATTATTCCACGATGTTTCCATTTTCCAGGTAGCTGTTTGGATTTTTTAGACCTGTTTGGAAATGAGTGTGATAAATATACAGGGTCTGAACAGCAGTCCTCATGTTAGAGATTAAGAAATTCACTGTGAACTAGTAAAAAAAAGCATTTAAATTGCTTAGGCTTGATATCTTAGAATTTGAAGTATTGCCCAGATTGGACTTCATGAATCTCATATCCTGCACAAATGTTGTCACTACTAAACTTATCACAAATATTGTATTACAATTACTTTTTTTTTAAACATATTATGAAACCTTGTTTTGTTGTTCCCAGTAGTATGATGCAAAATCAACCGCTTCAGGAAGTACCAGTTTCAAATCATTATAACAGTTTCTCACATAAAGGTATTAAAAGAGGGTAAAATAATGAGGAAGAGTGTTAGAAAGCTGAATAGCAATTTTTTCTTCAATATGCTGTAAATACGGCATATGTCTTTCAAAAACAAACAAAAAAAGTCCCATTATTTGGTATATGGATGCGTGATGTGTGCCATTGCTACAGGACAGATCTTTCCAGCTGAGAAGTTGATATGCCTCTACTCTACAGGTTTTAGACTGTCTCTCAAAAACCTCATACTCTAGTTGCCTCGAATAGTATTTGTGTGCAGGAGAAAATGCTAGCCCTAAGAACAGCTACAGGTATCCTACAAAACACAGTATGTGTTTGTATACATATTGCACAGGTGCAATATGTTGAGCCTGCTCATCATATAATCATTTAGGTTGGAAAAGACATTCAAGATCTTCAGGTCCAACCATCAAACTGACCTACCAAGTCCCATCACTAAACCACATCCCCTAGTGCCATCATAAGCAACAGAGAAAAGGACCTTTCTTCACTGACTCCAGCAGAAAACTTTTTCTTTTGAAACATATCATTACCATTGTATGGTATCAACAATATGGTTGATTTAGCACTTCTCATTTGTGAGAAAAAGTACTTGGCTTCAGAAAGCTAAGTCTGTACAGGTACTGCACACTGAGCAGGAGCACAGTAAGTGTATTATGCCTGTGTGTATCTAATTCTTCCTGGAAAACCAAGACTCTCGGTATGAACTTTGTATTTTTGCATACTCAGGGAACACATCCTGCATGTCCAGCCAACCAGACAGAGATACCATGTATCCTGAATATGCGTAACAAGTCCCTACATCTTCCCTGGCTAATTTTTCAGGGGAGAAAGGATACAGTTATAATAAAATCCAATGATAATTCTAAAAATTGGTAGAATATGTTTTTTCTCTTAAAAATAGTAAAGATAGATTACATTTCCTAGCTATGAAATACATTGATTTTTTCTGTTTTGGTAGAGTCTGGACCAACCCAACAATTTTCTCCTGTCACAGACATTCGAGGTTTTATCTCAGTCTCTCTAATGCTGATCTGGTTTTGATGAACTAGAAATGACTGGAAAGTGCCTGTTTAGAGAAAAAAAATAAAAATAAAAAAAAAAATAAAGAGGGGTTGTATCGCTTGGGGTTGGACCACCTCCAGTGGTCTCTTCCAACCTCAGCCATTCTGTGATTATGTGAAAATTAAATATTATATGTCTGCTCAGAAAAACTCTCCCCTTTTTTTTTTTAATTCATAGAATTAGGTCAATTTTCTCAAGAATATCAATTTTATGGAAAAATATTATAATATTTTAAAATTATAGTATATTATACAATCATAGAACGATTTAGGTTGGAAAAGACCTCCAAGATCATCAAGTCCAACCGTTAACCTAGCACTGCCAAGTCTACCACTAGACCATGTCCCTAAGCACCACATCTAAATGTCTTTTGAATACCTCTGGGGATGGTGACTCAACTACTTCCCTGAGCAGCTTGTTCCAATGCCTCACAACCCTTTCAGTGAAGAAATTTTTCCTAATATCCAGCCTAAACTTCCCCCAGTGCAACTTGAGGCCATTTCCTCTTGTCCTATTGCTTTTTGCTCAGGAGAAGAGACTGAAAACTGTCTCTCTAACTGTTAAGAAAAATGTCTGTGGTCCTCATACCAGTCAGCTGGTAAGTGAAAATAGTGGTGATACTCAAAACTTCAATCAGAATGCCAGCACAGATTACTAAATAAATTATGCCATGTAATTATTACTGAAATTAGCAATTACATTTACCTTTTAACAAGTTATTTAAATTAACTAGGCAGTTCTCACTTCTCATCGTTGTTTCAATAAATTTTTCAAGCATATTGATCATTTCAAATTTTTAAGACCACCTTACCAGTAACAGAAGTTTATTAATTAGTTAAAGGCTTTTTTCTAACGTTATATGTGAGCTAAGAGTCTCCAAACAAACAAACAAACAAAAAGCTTTAACTGCCATCTCCCAGTACTGAATCAATCCAGTTATTAGGCTTGTGTTAAATTCAAAACTGTAATTTTATAGAGAAAAAAAGGCAAAAGCTATCTTCCAGTTATGAGGGATCAAACATTTTCACTCTTCAATTCACATGCAAAACCTGTCAGAGAATGTCTTCCAATAAACTATAGCTGAATGACCCCACTTATTTGGAAACTAGTAAACACAGAAAAGCATGACAACAAGACAGTTCACTTCAGTGAATAAATGAAACAAAATGTAAGAGTTCTTTGTTTCTCATGTGATACGAACCTTATGTTATTCAGTATCCCATTCAAAAAAGAAATAAATAAATACAAATCACATATCAAGAAAAAAATCACATATAAAAAAGGGGTATTTTTTGAAATATCTGATTCCCCCCATACCTGCTTTCTTACATTTACAGAATAGTAAATGTAAATAAATGTGGTTTAGTGCCTTCTTTCATCTTTCCATTATAGCAGTTTTATATAATATGATGATATAATATCCATTGTTAATGCATTTTAGACTACTGCTATCCAGGGTAGCTAACAGTCAGATAATATAACAATAATTAGTGTTTATCTTCTGATTTTATAAAAAATATAAAATTAGGATCAAATATGAATTACTGCAAAACCATTGCTTCATACCCAGCTTGAGGATCCAAGGACAGATCTCTAGGAAACTTCACCCTTTTGCTAACAAGGACAGTAGGGTATAAGCCATTGAGTTTAGACACTTCAATAATTCTCTTTTCAGTATCAGACCAATATAGATTCTTCCCAATCCAATCAACAGCCAGTGCATTGGGAACAGCAGTATTGTGGACTACCTAGAAAAGAAAAAATTACAAAAATTAACCATCTAAATACTGGGAAAAGGAATAAAAAGTAAAGAGTTAAATATATCAGAATACTGAGACATTGGATATATGATACCATTACATACAATGTGAGAAAAACAAGTGTTATTCCTTGTTAAACAATGACACTTCTGAAGTAATGACACCTCCGAAAGTAACAAAACCAATGTGATGCCATTTCTTATGGTCAATGAGAAGGGAGAATAGCATGATGGAGTAAATATCAAATTTCCAACTTCACTGCATCGTGCACTAAATTTTAATAATTTTGTATCTTTTATTTTTGATCTTAAGTCTGTAATTTTCCTTTTGACTTAAAAAAATACATACTTTTTTTTTTTTTTTTTTTCCATTTACTATTCTGTTTCTTTTTCACAGAACTGAGATAAGGCTTCTCCCCTGGGTAGCATGCCCTCAAATATGTCTGCTTGTTAGCTCACCACTTCTCACCACAATCTACATTGGCATATATTTCATTTTAATATCACAGTGGTGTCATACATCATCATGACAGATACCATAAGGGCACTTACCTCAGGCAAAAAGAAAAAGCTTACCTGGTTGGAAAGTAAATACTGTGCTCTTACTGCCAATGTTCATTTGGTAGAAGAAAGAGGAACTGTCTAAGACTTAATTCAATTTCAAAAAGACTAGCTTATTAAGGAATAAACTAAGGGATAGAAGCAATTCAGTGCCAAAATGGATAGACTATGCTCCACTGACTTGGGATGTGTTATTCTCAAAATTTTTGATGACCCAAATAATTCTGAGACTTGAACAAATGTCTCTACACATACATGATTACAAATCTCATCATGACAGTATGATTCCATCTAGCCTGGCAGGGAATACTTCATCTTAAGTATTGTCTCAGACTGACATTTGAATATTCCCAATCATCTCAAAATGAGAGTCCAACTTCTTCTAGGCTTCGAAATTCTACTCCTGATTAGGTCTGTGTAACTAGAGCTTAAGGAAAAAAAAATCACAGAGAGCAATACTTGAAAATACTTAAGATTTCCTAAGTACTAATAATGGATTTATTACCATAGTGTACATTCTAATTTATTGTCATCTTCAGCACTAAAAGCTTGTATACTCAAGTACAAACTTTACATGTAAACCTGGTAATGTATTACTGAATGTGTTATTTTTAATTTTATTTATCATATGAAGACATTGAAAATCCTTCAAGATAAGAAGAGATACTGTGAGATACTTTACTCCAATTTTATGTAATGGATTTTATGTAAAAACACCCTTTCAGGTTATTACATTATTTACCACCTTATAAAATCTTTCTAGAATTAGATCGAGTCATGCAACAATTTTTTCATATGAATAGAATATTTTAATTCCTAATACCTTAGCATTACCAGCTCCACTGTTTTATAAATGTGCAATTTCACCAACAGCTGTAATGCAACATGGGACATTCCATGTAGAAACGAACAGCTCTGCAAACTTATATTATTATATAACTTATATTATTATATAACTTATGTTGTGGCTTAGCTACACTATCTAGAAGCATCAACCAAAGTAATTAGTCTCTCTTTTCTGATGACTTTTCCTTTGAAGGGTCACTTGAAGCTTATTCCAGTCACAGAAATGACCAGTGTGACATTTAATGTCTACAGATCAGCTTACTACAGCACTTTCCATCTCTTCAATACATCAGTATGTTTACACAGCTTAGCTACTTATATGTGGTTTTTCTTTGGCTTGCTGTAAACCCCACTGAACTAACAATTCAGTCAACTGTCAGTTAAGTCAGACAGAATTTAGCTCATAAATACAGTCCTCCTAGTCCTTACCTCTATTTCAGACAAGATCCAAATGCAATTACATTTTACTATGACTTGCTAGATCATGCCGTGTACACGTATGCACATACCCGAACGTCACAATCTGGGTTACAACCGTCAAGGAGAATTTCCAAAAATACTCAAAAACATTATTAATCAACAATTACCTTGATGTCACTTCCATTCAAACACATTCTGTTTATCCTACTGCCATTCGGTCTGCTGGAATCAATCCAATAGATGAACTCTTCTCTATAGTCAAAGTCTATTGCAATCACATTGTTTAGACCCTAAAAATGGAAAAAATATATAAAAAAATCAAGTCCATTTATTCAAATAAGTTTGAATATAAAATATTTCATAGCATTCAGAATGCAAAATATACTGCATATAACAGTCATCAAAATGCTTTATTTTACTGACTGCTATTTTTGAGTATCTCTTTTTGAGGTACATTGCTTTTAAACAATCAGAATAAGATAAAAATTGTAACAGTAATAAATATGGTGACAACCATTGCACTACAAAAATTCAGATGACTTGAAGCTAAATGAAAGTGTGGCATTCTTCATTTCTAACACTGAAATGAACTTTAACTGTAAATATTTTAACTTTTGCTCAACCTTTTTGTTAATTACTACCTTTAGCACCACTTTGACAAACTAGGGGGAAAAAAAAGCTTGCAACAATTTCCACCAAATGTAAGCTTTATAATACCATCTCACAAAGGAATGGAAGTAAAATACCATCCTATACAGGAATGTCAGCTCTCTGGAAAATGTGAAGACATTCATTTTATAACAACAAACTCAGAAATAGCATAACATTTACTATCTTTAGTGGTTACTTTTTACTATTTATATAAATGAATCAGTAATTAAAAACTGTGATGTTCAAAAAAACATGAATTTTAATTCCTGAATAAGGAGGTTTTCAACTCTCAGATGCTATTTTATAGCGCACACACACACACATGTATAGGTAGTATATATATAAAGTGTGAAAGTTAGAGATCCAGGAAGTCTGCTATGACCCCAGTTATTCTGTGGGTACAACAAAAGAAAGAGTGGTGATCACAGCTGAGGTAATCCTATGGGTTGGAAAGAGTAGTCACGTAATAACAGCTTTTCATCCCAAATGGCAGATAAGAAAACAAAGGTATTGCATTCAAATGATGGCCCTCATTTCCTTATCTGAGAGTAGGAAAGCCTCGCCCCATAATCTGCTTAACATTCTGACTTGTAGTGAAATCACAGTTATTCTTAATATTATACAGAGATGTTGTTATCAGTCAATGATGGAGCAGCAGTAGTAAAAAGAATAGATGCAGTTTGCACTTCTTTTAAAACCACAAGATCAGTTCATCAATTCTGTTATCAGCCCAATGACCTTCTACTCCCAGGTATATCGGCAACCTCCCTCATTAATGAAATTCATAGCTGTGGAGGGAATGGTCTGGACTAGCCAACTCTAAAATAAACAACTAAGAAGAACAATATTTAATTGCCCTGAAAGTGATATGTGGCTTATCTGCAAACTACAGCGTAATAAGGTAAATCTATCTTTTGAACAAAACGTAGAGGAAAAGAGTGATCAGGCAGCACAAACCATCAGTAAAGAAAGCCCGAAACAATGCAGTGTTTCAGAAATCATATATCCACACACACACAATTTTAGTAAAACCAACTGCAGTTCTGTCAGTTGCAATTGTGCTGCAAAACAATTTTTCTGTCTCTTTTTCTATTATTAGCAAACATGCACCTACAGATGAAGCCACACCCCAAATTCTTAACAAAGGAGACCAAAGATGAATACAAAAGACCATCAAAAATGTATAATATTTTAGAAATCAATGTCAGTAATTTGTGAAAAGCTTTATACCTACATATTTTAAAACACTGCATAAATTTCTTAAGTATCCAGGCTGATAAAGGAATCTGACTGCCTTCAAATCTTTGGTTCCAAGTGTTTTATTTTGCGTGAGTTTAATTCCAATACTTATCAGAACATCAACTACAGGTAAAATTGTTTCTGCATATTTGCAACAGAGTTCTCTGTCCAGACAACATCCCTTCCTGCTCTGCATATCACTTTGAAGTCCTCCTAGCATTATTCTTTGTCTTTTCTCATCTACCCTGCTTTTAGAAGGAATGGTGAAGCTTTTAGATGCCATCAGGTGCATTAACCCCTCATCTCAAACCTGTGGTTTTGTTCATTTCTGTTACATGTAACATACTGTATCCTAGTCCATAATTTGTGGTCCCCTTGGTGCGCCAATAAAAAAAAATGCAGGTAAAATTGCTAATAATGAGGAGAAAGATTCTAGCTACTTTGCCTATGGAAACCCTATGGATTTTGATGACTACGAGTGAAGGAAGTGGAAGGCAAAGAATATACATGAGATGTAATTTGAATAGTCGCATTGTTTATGTACATTTGAAAAAAAAAAAAAAAAGAAAGAGGAAAAAGCTGGCATGTAACAACTCAGAGAAGACTGAATGAACTCCTGCTTTCAGCTCGTCTACTCTGAGTTTATATGAACAATTGTTAGAATGACAAAGCACAGACCAAATACACAGAGAACGGAAGTTTTGCTCCTTTGCCAGAGCCACTCTGGTATTTGCCTTCATCTTGGAGATGTCTAAGAAAGCGTTAGAGCTGATCCATCGTACCATTACAAGGACAAAAAGATGTCCTCATGAGGAAGACAGCTCACCTGTTCTGCTGGTATAGTTCCCTCTTTTCCTTTCAAATCTAAATGTTTTCAAAAATGTCATATTTATAGGATTAAAGGCCAGTAGCTTCAAAAGCTGAGGTATATATTAGACTAATGAATTGATATGATACAGAAACCACAGACTGTCTTCGATGGCTGGAGCTACATTGTCCCTAATGAAGTGAAAAGGAGTCCATTTCCAACCATAAAGAAAATGTACTGTTGCTCCCCTCTTTTCACAGGCTTCTAGTAAGATATACCAGCAAAAGAGGAGAGGCAATGAGATGTAAATGAGAGTCAGTCAAAAGCATTTCAGAAGAACAAACAGACTTCAACAAAAAGCTTGCTATGCTTAAATAAATTCAAATGTTTAATGCAAGATGGTTAATTTTGTAACTACTGTTGTAAAGACCTGAACACCTCTCTTGTGACAAGATACACAGCTTACTGACACAATAAGTCACAAAAAGCTTAATGCTATTGACTAGCATAACTGATTTTGGAACTCTAATCTACAGTAACTACACTTAGGTGAAGCATAGAAGCAGAGCAGAAACTGCTAAAATGATAGCTCTGTACTTACTGGGCAACCTTCTATTTTTGTATTTTTTTCAAAGAATAGTTTTTTTTTTTCTGTCATAATAATTTAGAATAATTACACAAAAAAATCAGATATGTGTTCATGCATTGTAATACTGCAAATATTGGAATTGCGTTTGTCTATATCAAAAAATAGATTTGGATTCTGACAGTAATTAGCCCAAATAATACATGGCCAAATATATATATATATATATATATAAAATATATATAAAAATTGTTCAAAACATATTGCAATGGAAGAGGATCACAAATAATGTAATTTTTGGTACATCAGAATGACTGATGAAACAACTGCCTGAGCCTTAATCATCTCAAACTCAGATAAGACAGTCAATTTAAAATATTATCAAAACTGTGAAGGTACTGCAGTTGTTCTGTGGTGCATACAATGCCAATTGTAGGATGATATTCCTGTCAGTTGCACACTTTAAATAAAAATAAAAGTATTGAGTTAAACTTAGAGCATGGTACTATGATTATACCTGTTTCAACAAAGTGTAGTTGGATCCATCAGTGCTAATTTTTCTTATTTCATGATGATCAGCCAGAATTAAGAAAGGTTCCTCATCTAAACCCCGGGAGAAAGAATATATTAGACTAGCTTTTACGTTAATTTATGGAAAATCAGGAATACAATGCTGAAATACAGATGGCTTGAAAAATAAATGTTACATGCTCTGATCAATGTTATGGATGAAAGAAATATTTAAAACATTCAAATGTTCCAAGAAAGATCAATGATGCAGTATAAAAATGAACAAAGCAATCAATTAGTATATCTTTCAATGTAATTTAATTTTTTGCCTTTGTAATACGGGAACCATACTGTATTTTATGCTAATTTAATGTCAGCAATTAAATTTGAAATATATTTCATACCACTTGTTTTAATTTGAACATTCACTTTCAAATTATCACTAAGATGACTATTATTTTTTTCTGTTGCAAACGAAATACATTTTGACCATTGCTTTTTGAGACTTCAATACTCTGAACATTCTAGACATAAAGAAACAGCTATTTAGATAAACCTTGATTTTCTAATTCTGAATTTATACCAGATTTGGATTTTTTATCCTGGCTTTCTAGTTTATCAAACAATATTCCTTCAGATCATGCTATCACTTTGAAACATCTCTGACACTGACAAAAAAAATTAAAAATAAATTAAAAAAAATTAGCAATAATTAAAAAAACCATTATCTTTTTTTTTGCTCTATTAACGGAGACTGATATACAAAAAAATTACTAATAATAGAGAACATATTTAAGACTTGTATCTACTGCTCATACATCCTGTGTTGTCCAGCCTACTCTGCTGCTCTACTGAATGTAGCTTGCACCACCTCACCTACATGTTTAACTCTTAAGACATTTTTCAGATCTTACATGATCTGAGGCACCATCCTCAGCAAAGACTGTTAGTGGGTTGTGGAGAGAGGCTGCAACATTCTGCTCTGTTGTAAAGATCTCAAGGCAATTTATGCAAGAAATCAGCATTACATCAAACATTCGCATATTGGTAACTCCTCTTAGCACCACCATCCTTGCCATAGCACAAACAGATTTGTCATCATCACTTTAGAAGTCTGATATATTATAACTCCAGTATAAAACTGTCCTATTATATGTTTCAGCTCTCCCTCTCATTTGAGCAATCTATGACTTCGGAATGTATGACTGGCTTAGTGGCTTGCAAGGCGTGAGATTGGAGTAAAGTAAAAATTGGATCCTGCATCTCTACCCTCTCCTGTGCTTTCTCTGATTAATCGGGGAAGCACCTGGACAGGAATATGAGGCTAACAGAGGTTCCAGTTTTCCCATCACTTAGAAAGAAAATAGATGGTTTTGATAAAAAAACAACAACAAAAACCACCAACCAACAAAACAAAAAATCTGCAAGGCAGGAGTCTGCTCAAGCTGAAGATTGCCTGCACTATGAACAAAATCCAGCATAAAGCAGTAATGGGGTTTTTGTTTCTTTTCTGTTAACATTTTGCTCTTCCTTTCACTGATCTAATGAATCTTACTGACTGAAGTACATAAAAATAACATCAGGGGCATGGACAGAGGTGTGAGGAAATAACCAATGTTGTTATGTATCTTGAACTTTACTGAATATTACAGACAAAAGTGGAAGATTTTATATGCTACAGAAATAATGGATTTTGCAATTCTGTTCTATTTTCCTGTTCCTCCTTTTCCCATGTACGCATTAAACAGACTGGGAAGTTTGAAGGACAGTCTAATATTCTAAAGCAGATGAAATAAAACAGCAGAAGTCTTTTACATAAACATACTGCTATTATTATGTGATTCAGAAGTAGAATTGTGTTTTTTTTAACATTCCCAATACTTTTTCTAATAAAATGAATAATTCAAACTATCATAATCCACTGTAACTATTCACCAAAAAAGATTTGAGTACAATACATACTAAAAATGGAACTTTTTATTACAGTCAGACATTGAATCACATTCCTACTGTTTGTCAAAGAAGTAATGTGCTTTGAAGTAACTGTTTATCTTGTATAAAAGAGGAACAACAAAAACCTTGGAGTTAAGGAATGTCACAAACTATTTTGGATACAGCTGTGGTTAAAAAAAAAAAAAAAGTGATACCTGAAAGGGATTTACAGCCATTTAGGTTATCAGGCTGTATTTCATACCCTTCCGCACACAAGCATTTGTAGGTTCCATATGTATTGATGCATTGCTGGCTACACGGAAATCCAGATGAACATTCGTCAATATCTATACATGTTTTGCCATCATCCTTCAGCTGGAATCCAGGCCAGCATTTGCACTGGGAAGAAAAAAAAAAGAAACCAACAAACACATTCAACAAATACTCGCTGACTCTGTTTGTTATCTTCTGAACAGGTTAGCATCATAAACTTCTCCATGTAACCTCAGATTTTTAAGTAAAATTCTAACTACATTGCTATTCATACTGTTAACAGGCAGACATAACTACATTTCTTTTCAACTACTGATGGTGAGATCATAAATATGATTCCCTGCCACATAATCCTCCGCTTAGAATGGGTAATTGTTCTTTTTACTTTAACTAAGGAAAAAGTAAAATGCATCTTTTCAAAAATATGTAAAAATTCCATAAAAATATGTAAAAATTCCATAAAAATATGTAAAAATTCCATAAATATAATGACAGATGGGCCCCATTGGAATTCCTTATTTTCAAATGCACATGTGTTTTTTGCTAAGGTTGATATATAGTTTTTAATATTTTTCCTTGAGCATTGATAACATCTAGCATTCTGTGTAACAGATACAGTAATGTGAACAAGAAATCTGAAGCCAATTTTTATTTGGGTCTGACGATCGCTGGGGTAAGCTGATTGCAAGCAACGTGAGTGACGCAAAATACAACTGGGTAGAAACAAGTGAGAATGGAAAAGGAAGTTAATATCATATGATTTGAATCAGAAGAAAGTTCTAAAAGCAGCAAATAAATATCGGAAGAAATTGGTGGCCAAGTGAAGTAAGGACAATAAGGAGAGTTTTTGAAACATACTAGGGAAAACAAATCATGGTATTAGCCCACTATTACTTCAGAATATTACAAATGTCAGTAAAACTGCAGAAACACCAGACAACTTAAACAGAGGTTCTCTTCTGTGTTTCACAGAAGACCAAATGATGTTGTTATTTCACATTAGTTTAAAATAAATTTACTTGCATGTAAGGATTTTAAAAAAAAGTAATAAGTGAAAGAAGTTCTTCTGAATTTTAAAACTGTAGTTTTCATTAAGTTTTGAGAACTGTGCGAACTCCTCAGAACTGCAAGAAATTAATCTGTGGTAATTTAGAAGAGTTATAGTCATTGGATATAAACAATACAGTCAAGAAATGAAGAGTCTTTGAAATAGGGGCATATTTTCATCAATGGACAATAGCATGTCAGGTTACTTCCTGTATTCTCTGTATTATTCTCTGCATGAGACCCATGACACAATGATGGTACTTCGACAGGGCTTTGCTGTATCCAGCCTGGTTTCCAGCTCTCGCATCCATGGCATCCAGATTCATGGTTTCAGAGGTTTGAACATGTTTAGACCTAAGCCATGCTGGCCAAATTCTATTTGGATCTCAGTGGGCCAATATTCTATTAAAAAGATGAAAAGTTTGGGTGTGTGGTTAGGGATACTTCAGAGTTAAAATCCTGAAAAAATGTCTCTCTATTTATAGGCTAGTGCAGTGGTTAGGGTTTACACAATACACAAGAAGTATTCCTTTCTACATGCCTCAAGCCCCAAGGGTGGATTCAGGTCATTCAGCACAATCACGTGCAGGCAACTACAGGTTTTATTCTGAAACTAAGATGATTATACTTTGTTCAATTATTTATGTTAGTGTCTTTGCCTTAGAAAAACAAATCAGAGAAAATTGCTATTCCTGCTATTCGCTCCTACATGTTTAACTTTTTCACAACTGAAAAAGAGACTGTTTTTCAGTGCTCTGTACACATCAGTATAATTTGCTATGTATAAAGAATTGTATGTTTTTGTCCATAGGTTTAAAGTATGTATTGTACCATGTGTTGTCTTTTATATATATATATATATATATATATATATATATATATATATATATATACACACACACACATACAGTTGGCAATTATATGCTTACTGGAAATAAAAATTTGAATCTTCTTACTCTGGTAGGTAAGCCACTTCATTACAAGGAGTTGCAACACATTGGAGTTTTATTATAATCATGCAATAGTTAAGAAACAGGTAAGAATTAAGAATCTGCATATTCTAACACCATATTTTATAGATATTCACCTTGTATCCAACAGGAAGATCCTGACAATCTTGAGAGCAGCCACTAACTTTCTTACTGAGGCATTCATTAATGTTGCAGCTTTTCTCATCAGAACCATCACTACAATCTTCTTTGTTATCACAAACATCCCTTTGAGGAATACACTTGCCATTTTTGCACACGAAAAAAGAGCTGTTACATGACTGCTCTGGAAAAGAAAAAAGAGGACACAACTTTGTGTAGTTTATTAGTATTTGGAATGAATTTCTCAAGAATCAGCTGCAATGTGTGCAAATAAGATCAAACAATTGTGTAAAAATTGAATATTCATTTCTTATTGATAGTATGATAATACCTTTTTACTTTTCAGTATCTTTAAAGGTTTATTCCTCTCCTGGAAAATGTGTGAACTCTCCAACTTATTATCCCCTCCTACAGATTTGTTTTCATTTAATTGAGAATCTTCTACATTATCTCTGCACAAAATATAATAGATCAGAAAACTTAGAAAGTACGGCTTTTCTCCCCTGCAAATGTTGAGCTGTTTAGTAACATGACTGACTGAATTCTGAAGCATTTCCTTTTTTGAGGGCACTAAAATCTGCTTTTTTCCCTGTTTGGAAAACTTAAAGGAAGCTCCCATCTTTGAAAGACTTGGTTGAAATTGGTCAGTGTATTTAAGAGACTGACTGCCTCACCTAGAAGATTACGAAGAACAAACTAAAATGAAGTATTGCAAATTAGAAGCCTAATAAATATGTTAAATATCATGTATTTGATGTAATATAAATCAGCAGTACAAAAAATTACACTGATAACACTGAAGATAAACTTTTACTGTCATATAGAACTATTTAATTAAAATAGCGTGTACTTCTTTAGGAAGACTTCTGTAATTAGACTCAAAAGTTAGATTTGGAAAAATTAAAGGGAGAAGTAAAGTTGAAATACAAGATAATGGCAGGGAATTTTCCTCCTGTAATGAGTGACTTAGATTAGAAACAGGTCAGATGGTTAAAGAGGGAGCGTTGCTAGACATAGCTACAGATTCACATATTAACATCTGTACCATACAAATCCCAAGGCTTTGAAAGATTGTAAAATTCATTCGCAGTTTTTGAGATTATCTGAAAGCTCTTGTGTATGTTCATAATATTAAGATCTTCAGTAGAATTGACAAGAGACTGGTAGCAGAAACTCCCTATGCATTCCCTATGGTTTGAAATTTCAGCATTAACATGCGGTCTATCACATAAATACTACTGATTTGGATATCTCCATTTAATTTTCACACGTTAGTATGTGGCTATAATATAATGCTAGTTTTATCAAGTATTGGGATTTTATGGCTGACTTCAGTAGAAATGGGTAAAATATACCTTCCTAATTTAAAATGTGAGTGCATCTACAGCCTCACGTCTTAAGCAACAAGTCAATTCAGCTTACTTTCAGGATCTTCAAATCAGAATCAGAACACTTAAAAATCAGGCAGGTATGTTGCCTTATCTCAAAGCAAATGAGTGATTTTCATCAAAATTGTTATAAAGGACTTCTGTGCAATAAAGTCATAAGATCTAGACAGAAGAATTGGTCTTTCAAAAAGCCACAGAATAAGATATCGTATACAGATCAGGATTCACTTACCACTCAAAAACCAATCAGACTTCAGCAAATTTATTCATGCCAGTAAAAAATATCAATAAAACCAATCATATCTACCCAGTAATTTCCTAATAAAAATAGAGTGATGTTTACTACAGAAAGAACAAACTAGCCTCTCTCTTTGTATAACGTGTGATGAGTATATTAAATATACTAAATATTTTTAGGGCAATAAAATACGAATTGGCAATAATTACATTAATATTACCTCGATAATCTTGTTTTAGTACTAATAGAATTTATGCATTAACGAATCAGCAGCCATCTTATGCCATAGGGACTGGTTACTTTAACTTTGTTAGCTAAGGTTCTGTGCAGGATTGACACCGCATTCTCCTTGCAAGACATATTACCATGAAAGCACTATGTATTTAAGCTACGAGGTTTTATATTTGCCTAGCTACAATCCCAAACTATTGTTTTCCAAAAAGAAAGGTTACACAAGGTATTAAAAAGAATAAATACCAACCTGAACTTTTGCATTTTATGTTTATAGGTGCTTCATCAGAATGGTCTGGGCAGTCAAAATCACCATCACATTGCCACTGAGAATTTAACAGGCATCTTCCATCAGCACAAGTGAACTCTCCAGGATGACAGCGGCGATACCCTAGAAATACAGTAATCAATGACTTCATACTTTGCTTAATGCTTTTGACATACAATTTTGAATATACAAAGCAGTTTAATTTGTCTTTTGTTCCATAAAGAGATACAAAGCATTATATGCTTATATACATGAGTGTCCATCAACAAAGAGAGAAATGAAATACCTGTTATGCAGCACAGTATAGTTGTGAAACAATTCCCACCTACGCAAAACATATTTATGCAGCTCTCACATAAACATAAATACATTTTCCTTTAGAAGTAATTTAACTTTATGCTATTATTAGGAAATAGCTTTCCAACAAACATTTTAGAAATTATTATACCCACCAAGTATCCACCAACATGCTTATTACTCACAAGCTTTCTCTTTGAAACATGCAGAATACTAATCATTTCAACCATTCTAAGTATGAATTTTCTACGACTTCCACAAAATGAAGAAAGATATATAAAATTTATACATTTTCAAAGTTAAAATGGTTTATTAACAGAAAATTCTAATATATAAACAGGCATTTACTTCTTACAACATGGCTGTTTAACCTAGAGTTTAAAAACAACAAACCAGTAGAAAAAATTGGAAAAGTCAACACAAATTTAGTTTTTCCTATTCAATTTTGAAACATGAAAGTTTCAGATGGAAAATTACTTTCTGTTTGAAAGATTCATTACACTAAACCAACTACTAAAAAACTTGTGCTCCTGTTTGAGAAAGAAAATTGTAACTTTCCCTGTATTCTATGCATATAAATTCTGCCTCAAATAACCTAAAAGAACCTTGAAAGCAAGTTTTGATTTATTTTAAAACTCAAGAAAAAAATACAAAGTAAATATGGTTATAGAAGAATTACATAGCAACACTCATTCTGGTTATAAAGTAAGAATGATTTTGCAATTTTTTTTTAAAATCCAAATTATGCCAAATCACGTTTAACATTCTTTCCTCTTGAGAAAAATTAAGATTTTAATCTCCAAAAATTTGATTCTTCCAAGAAATAAACCCAAAATCTAGTAACTACTGAAGCTTTGATTTAAATACCAAGGGTCTGAATACCTGAAACAAGCACTGATAAGAGACAAATTAGGGAAGTAGTTAATATTTGTCCTTCTTTCCTAATTACTACATTTCCTGTTATGCAGTACAGCTTTTTTCTGATAGCAGATGGGACATGACATTTGACTGCCTGGGATGTGATATCACTCTACATCAAGAGCTTTGAACCTTTTGTATCTTTAGTTGTCATTTAGAAATGTGTTAAGACACTATTTTCAAAATGCAATATGTTACTACATCAATTACAATCATCACTTCAAATACAAAATAATTCTGAGGCCTCCTGAAGTTTTTTTTTTTTTTTCTCTTTTAACATGCATCATGCTTCAAAGAAAACAGGCTGGCTTGATACTGAAAAAGGGTAAAATTTTTTGGTTGTCTGAACCACCTTTGATTGAGATTTTTTATAAGCCAACAGTTTTACCTCAGGTCTGTAATGTTTTACAAAGATGTCACCATCAAAAATGCCATTACAAATGTGCAGAACAAGGTCTTCTACTCTTTTTTAAACTTAATATTGCCTCTTCTCTGGATGAACAGCATATAAAGAAATTGAAAACTGAAATCAGAAAATTTTTCCTATTCCTATATTTGTCTTTTGATTAGCTACAAAAGCAAAGTATTTTGTACAGATTGTTCTCGAATAGGGTTCCTATTTTTTTTTTATTTTAAGAATGTAAGAAATATCTTACAGCATCAGACAGTGGCTCATCTTGCCCTGTACTCTGTCTCCAACAGCAACAATATGAGATGCATTTTACGGAGAATATATTTTGTTCTCATCCTTTCCCCAGCTTGAATTATTTTTATGTTTTTGTCTACAAATAATTAATTATTAAGATTTCATAAACAAAACAGGATTATATAATGGAATTAAAATTTGTTTCAAATAAATTTTTAAGGGTTAGAACTTTTACAATTGGTTTAGATGCAAAATCTGATACAAGTAAAAACTGGTTATTCCAATTACCACTCACATTTTTATATTATATCTGAATAACTCCCTCGGAAAACAAATAAACAAACAAACAATAAAACGTACCCTTAAATGATACAAATTAAAAAAAAAATAGATTTTTAAATAGAATCCTCTAACTTAGTTTTTAGAAATATATCTCAAATGAAGTTATATCCCACTCAGTAGACCAGCTGCTGAATAATCTTATAATTTTGGGGGATATCAAGATGCAGATCTAGCAGAGCTCTAAAATCTAAAAGAGCTATGATCAGGCTACTTATTTAGCAGTCAAATAAAAAATTATCAATATCTCAGTGAATTATTAAATGGTTTGCTTTTACATCATGACAGCACCTTGAAAAGTCCATTTTGGAATTTACTACCTACTCTCTACGAGTAGTTACCTTTCTCATAAAAGAATGTATCCCTTCCCTAAAATTACATTATAATGAGTTTACCACACTGTTTTAGCCTAGTCACACACTACAGTGTGTATTTGATTACCACTTAACAGAAAACTGCACTGAAGCATTGCAACACGTAACAAGTGTTGCTGTAGATTTCAGTTTACTCAGTAGAGATTAAATGGAACCCGTTCCTGAAGACAGGTCCATACTACAATTAGATCAGGAGTTTGCACATCCTCTTCTTCTGTTGCTATTTCCTCTGTCCCTCTCCAAAAGTCTGTCAAAACACCATTATTTATTTGTCAGTAGTTTAAGGGACCATGCATGTATATGATGCTATAGAAAACAAATGAAATATACCAGCACAAAATTGTAATCACTTAGAAAAAAAAAAAATGCACCTATTTCTGAAGTTTGTGAGCACCTGTTCAGTTCTAAATACTTATTTAAGAATTGAATACTGCTTCCAAGTAAAATCTGATCAGAAAGGCTCTCCCACTCCCCTGACTGTTCAGCTTGTTCGTGTAGCGCTAAATAAAGGAACAAACCCCTAATGAATCACTTCCTATAAAGGGTTCTGGCATATGTAAACTACAGTTTACGCTTTCACTATTGTGTGGGTACACTTTCACAGACTCCTTTTGGCAAAATGGTCTAGATAGCAACAGCTGTTAAGGTACAAATGTGAGTATAAACAGTGTGTGCTTCCATCACCCAAAACAGTCAGTATGGGTGCAAGGGGGTGTGTATCTGACCTCATGGAAAGCTAAAATCCTCCACGCATCAGTGGGCTGTAGAGAGCAGCAGGAATGCACTCAGGTAGAGCACCCCGATCCCAGGAGGAGCAGTGTGCTGCAGGGCCGCCCAAAGGCCCAGAGGGCACGTATGCTTGTAATGCCATGTGCCAGGGTGGGAGAGAAGGTGCATTTAACTGCTCTGTGTGTGTGTGTGTGTGTGCGTGTCCGTGTGCGTGTGTATTTAGAACTTTGGGGGATTAGTTACAAAAGGGTATTTAAAAATGAGTATGGTATATTAACATTTTGCAGGTGTACTGTGATTTATCCATTGTGTTGCTGTTATTTATACCAAATGTATAGTTCACTGATTTCCAGTTAATTGTATGTCATTAATAAATCAATCACCGGCTTTGATCCTGATTTGGTTTAAACTACACGAACTAAGCAGTTTTTCACTAGAACAACTTATTGTCGTCAACTGCTCCTTTCAGAACACCATGTAGTGAAAGTGAAAAGGAAAAATAAAGTCTGCTAGGAAGTCTGCATGTTTGATCTCTGCTTTCTTCTAGGGTAGCGAACTACACTGGCAACCACACCACTGGCACGGTGCTGTAAGGGTGCAGCAGTAGAATGAAATAGCTGGTACTGAGAACCCAATATCCACAGCAGAGGCATTTCAGGATTTTATTTCACATTTATTTCCCCTGTTCCTTTGGACTTCATGTGCAATGCTGTCTGAAGTATACCTACTATCTAGCTCAGCTTTGAAGTTTTTGTTTTGTTTTGTTTTGTTTTTTCCCCTTATCATTTTGTTTGCTTTAGCACTGCTGCATGTGAGCCAAAACACCATATGTGCAGGTGACTGGGAGATTCACTTCGAAAGTGCTTTCCTGATCTGACCCACATAATGTCAATGCAGCAGGAATGCCTGCTTCATCTTAAGTACCAGCCTGCTTCTGGTGAGTGTAGGGAGAGAAAGCACAATTTGGTGACTACCCAGGTCATTACAGGAGCAGATCTTTTCCACATCATTGCCATGGTTTTGGCTGGGGCAGAGTTAATTTTCTTCGCAGAGGCTCACACAATGCTGTGGTTTGGATTTTTGATGAAAAGAGTGGTGATAGCACACCAATGTTTTAATTGTTGCAGAGCAGTGCTCACACAGAGCCAAGGACTTTGCAGCTCCTCGTGCTGCCCTGCCAGTGACGGGGCTGGGGGTGCACCAGGAGCTGGGAGGGGACACAGCCAGGACAGCTGGCCCAGGCTGGCCAAAGGGACGTCCCATACCACATGGTGTCATGCTCAGCAATAAAACTGGGGTAAAGAAGGAGGAAGGGGGGGATGTTCAGAGTGATGGCGTTTGTCTTCTCAAGAAACCGTTACGCGTGATGAGCCCCGCTTTCCTGGGAGTGGCTGAACACCTGCCTGCCAATGGGAAGCAGTGAGTGGATTCCTTGGTTTGCTTTGCTTGCACATCCAGCTTTTGCTTTACGTAGTAAACTGTCTTTATCTCAACCCAGGAGTTCTCACACTTTTACCTTTCTAATTCTCTCCTCCTTCCTGCCTGGGGAGAGTGAACAAGTGGCTGGGTGGTGCTGAGCTGCCTGCCGGGGTTAAACCACAACAGTTATGTACAGTTTTAAGTGATGTTGATGAAACCTGTTCTTTACATGACCAACAAACAATTAAGTGCTTATTTGCTACATTATCTTATTTTCCTACAATGTTCCATAATACGCTAGACTCAAACTATACATAGATATTAAACATTCTTTTCTTATAACCTTTGGATGCCTACTTACATCACTTATGTGTACACAAGTTATGTGTACACCACTCTTCAGGTGGTGTGTACAACAGCAATGCCTAAAATACACAGCTAGCTATCTTCTGTTGTGGTTCTCACCTCTGAGTACATTTAACAGACTAAATAAGCAATACAGATTTTAACTGCACAAAAACAGGCACAACAATCAATAATTTCTTTTGGGACAGAATATCTACCCTGTATTTTCCAGAAATATTACTTGCATGGATGAATGTTTCTGCATATTGCCTAGATATACTTTACAGACATATTCACATAATATAAAAAAACCCTAAACTCATATGAATGGTGAAAATTAAACTTTCACGTGCCATATGTTGTTGATAACATTTAACCACAGTGATATTCATGACAAAGATGTTTCATTATTTGATAGAAAAAAACATATACAGAGACAAAAGACAAAAAAGATATATATAAATGGATATACGTAATGAGCCAGAAATCATAGATTGCACATTTTAAAATTATTTTAAATCTCATTAACAAGTAATTGTAAGTCACAACCATAGGAAATAATTTGTCATTGAAGCTCCAGCTCCAAGTTAATACCAAGAGTTAACATTAAAGCAATTATAAAAAATGAAGAGCTTTCTTTTGCAATAGTGACTTTAAAGTAGCAGACCTTGCAGAAGGCCCTACAGTTAACGGCCTGAAATTCTTCTGTTTACTCTGCTTTTATTATACTTGCCACATTCCAGTGATTCATCTGATCCATCTCCACAGTCATCATCATGGTCACATACAAACTGTTTGGGAATGCAGATGTTGTTATGGCACATGAAAGCGTTCTCATCACAAGTGTTATTAGGAGCTAAAGAAAATACAGTACATAAAAAATAAATGAAATTGAGAACAGTAAGATATACAGCTATTTTCTTATAAAATGACACGAAAAATAATTAGTTTCAGTGTATTCAATGTAAAATTTGTGAGTCATACAGAGATCATCACGCAATTAAATGGCAGAACAAGCTGCTCATTACCACCAGATACCTAAAGCATAGCTAAAATCTCATGCAATCCAAGACAAAAAGGTTTCAGAAGCTGATGCTGTCTACAACTAACTTAAGGCCTGCCTCTGAGAAAAATAAAGTTTGGAAAGTACAGGTTTCCTTCCTATGTTACTTTGCTCCTGAACAAAAGCTTTTTAAAAACCATAAATAGTCAAAATATAGCTCATCCTAGAAATAATGTATCACAAAATAAGCATTCAGTGGAGAGACATTTTTTCAGTATTTTTAATCTATACCATTTTTATATACATTGATAAAACAAAACCCCTAATGGAACTGCTACTGTACTTCTGACACATTCAATACAAATGTATCTCAGAAGACTGGAAGCCTTTATAGGGCAGGACAGGCCTACATCTGACCAATTAGCCAGAAGAAATTGAGGACATAAATATGTCTCCGTTTCTGATGCACAACCTCCCTCACATGCAGCAGCATTTTCTTCAGGAAGAGGAATAAGATTGTGTAGTCAATAATCTACTAATTTTCATCAGTAAACATGCTCTATAATGTATATGATGTGACAAACACACCTATTTTCAGCTGGTGTGCATCAATAACAAAAACTGAAGATGTTAGGCTGATTAAAACATTTAAAGATCCTGGTATATCTGCTCACATGTGGTTAGTCAATATTTACTAATAATCTTGACAATATGAAGGTGTGATACTACAGGCACAAAGAGCTCTGGATATTATAAAGGCAAAAGTGCCAAGAAAAGAAATACCATGCATTTTAAAAACATACCACAGCCTGCTGTGGAGAGTTCATCACTTCCATTAGGACAGTCTCTTTCACCATCACAGAGCCAGTGTTGAGGAACACAGGCATGGGAGCCTAGGCAACTGAATGTCTCCACTGCACAGGTTACTGAACCTGAAAAAACACTATGTGTGAGAGTTGAACACGTTCTAACTGTTGTTTGCTTTTTCTTTTTCTTTTTTTTTTTTTTAAGGTAAATGGTAATGACTGCGGAAGTCAAAAGAAAATTTTGATTTGCACAGTATGATAAACATACAGGCTAAAACTGTATTTTACAGTAAAATTTTGACAATCTACTCTCTCTTCCGTTCTTTGCATTTACTCACTCTCTTAACTTAATGCAAGGAAATTTAATTTACCATACTTCATGAAAACTATCCAACAGGATAACTTCACCAACCAATTTTGGGCTTTATGTTTGATTGCATATTTGGACTGTCTGAACAAAGAAACTGATTTTATAAACCACGTAATCCTCACATCACTATACTCTATGCCAGGAGACCACAGGTATTCAGATCTTGCATGAGTCAACCCCATATACGTAGAAAATAACAATATGTACTTGTACGAAAGAGTAAGAAAAGAGTAAGAAAATCTCCAACAGTTCCAGTGCACGTAACTCAACATTCTGTTTGACTAAATGCTTGTCTTTTTTTTTTTCTTTTTTTTTTTTTTTGTTAAACAGGCTTTTCTCTAGACAAAATTATATCCTAGGATTTATTTTACTGTTTTGAGGTAAACTTTCGTTCAATCCATCACTTAATCTTCTTAGATAATCTAAACATACTTCACTAACAAGGAGACAGAGTATTTTCTACTCATTTTAATTAGAAATTAACAAAATAGTAAAACAATTTCAAAGATTGCAGGTTTCTTTTTGTACTGCTTGTGCAAGAGAAAGAAAGCTTTTGTTTACTTATACTCATTTGACATTTTTGGATGCTTCTGAAGTTAAACTTCATGTTAAATAAATAATGATTTTGTAAGATTCAAAAATACAAAGTTATCTTGATCTCTTTTCTTCTTGGAATTTAGAATGGTCTCCTGTTCCTACGAAGAAATGCAGCCTTAACTCCCACTTAGTAACTGGTGTGGATTTTTCCCACTTCAAGACTTAGGGTGGCTTAGAATTAGGGTGGGCTTTCCTCTGATAGGAGATCTACAATGTGTTGTAAGTCAAGATATCAAAAGAAGTAATCCTGAAAATCCTATTTTCAAAACAAAAACCACTGTGTTGTAGTGACACTTGGTAATTTGCTGGTCTTTGTCTTCTTTTCTCCTCCCTCTTTCTATTTCCTGCTCTATGTTTCCTATTAAGCTTCAGGCCTAGATGTTTCTTAAGGTTCAATAGTAGTCCCAGATGCCTATCTTCTCATTTCACACCTGCTCCCCTGATCCTGTTCCTAGGGGGATGAGAGACAGACAGAAATCTTCCATTTCAAAAAGACACTGCCTCCAACTGTCCAGTCTTCAACCTGACCTGAACACCAGGATAAAATGTATTGTAGATGGAGGTCAACTTGAAGTTAACATAATAACTCATTCATATTTCACCATATTATAATAGTATATTTTCTACCTACATCCTTTTCATTGGTTAGCATTTCTACATAGGTGTTTGATTAAGAAACTACTTTAACAAATCACAACTCTGAAAATGAGCTGAAGAGATTTCTTTATCTACTTAATGGAATACTTCCAGTGAAAGTATCACAACAAACAATAATTTTATTGTATTATCACACACGAAATATGGAGTAAAATACTCTTTGCTGAACAGACTTTAAGTAAGAAGATTTTAAAAAATGAACTTATATTTAGGAGTTAGAAGTTGAGATTTTTTAAAAAAATATATAAAATATAGCATAGGCAAGGATGTAAAAAATATCATGAAATTGTGACAGCATAACTTGACACAATACAATTTTCTTTCTAAAAGAATTCACTAACACATTTCCACTCAAGTGAGTCCCAGAATAAAAGTAAAAATTTCAATTTCCTGTGAATTTGAAGGGTTAGGGATTTGTGAGGAATATTATGCAATCATGTTTACAACTGTATATATTAAAAATTAAAGATAATAGGATAAAGAGCTGTGAAAACAAACAAACAAACAAAAAAACAAGCTAACTTTCAGAGTCTTCAGGCACCTACCTACCGCTGGAATGTAAAATTGTAATAGTGATACAAGGATTTTACCTCAGGGATGGGAATTAGAGAGAAGTCTGTTTTTGCCCATGCTGGTGTGCCACTCACCTCCTCACTGACAGACTACGCTCAAATCATACAGTCCCCATAAAAAGTAATCTAGCAAGGTTGTTGGAGGGGCAGAGAGGAAGATATCCTGTAATACCTTATCCTTTAAGGACATACTCTCTGGAGATGCTGTACTTGTTCCCTTTCCACTACCTTCATGGACCACTTAGTCTCTTTCAGTATGTATGATCTGACACAATATAGAGCTAAAATTATTCTACTTACCACAAATAGCATCACTCTCATCTAAACCATCTCCACAATCATCCTCACCATCACAAGTCCATTGTTTAGAGATGCACTTGTTTGCAGAACAAGCAAACTGATTCCATGAACAGGACGAATCTAGGAATGACACCAGCCACTGCATTTGTTAGGTTCAAAACAGCCCTGTGTTTCCTGTAGTTTAGCCAAAGGAATCTTCAGCACCGCTCCTTTCTGTCCTCCCAATTGTAGTGTATTAATACACTCAAATATAGTATAATCCTAATCTCTGTACTCCAGATGTTACCAGTTTGTCTAAGAGTTTGCATTCACAAATACATTTATAAAATTAATTAATTAATTAAATCAATGATAAAACTTTCAAAATGCTTACATTCTAATATTTTAAAACATTGTGCCAGTGAGATAAAACTTAAACCAGTTTTAAAAACATAAAACCGGTTTGTGTATTTTCACATTGATGTTTTAACTATAGTGAAGTGCTTTATTTTGGTAATAGGGCAGAGATGGCCCGGTCCAAATTTTCCAACATTACCCTCCTCTTGGTACTGCAGTATTTAATTGCATCTTTTAAATATTCCATGTTCTTTTCTCTCTCTCAAGAAAAAATGTTGTTTATTTACATTTTGTTGTCCCATTAACACTTTTGTATATATTGAAAATAATTGCATATTTCAACATTTCCAAATCAGGCTGCAGAACTATTCTAAATAAATGCTATTATTATGACCTTTTCCGAAAACTTCATATCATGCACTTTTGCAAGACTTCTTTCTTTAAGAATTTATATTGCTTTAACTGGTGACAACAAATTTCAATATTAACAATAAAAAGAATTTTAAGCAATGAAATCTGAATCTAAAAATAGAGTATTTTAACAACCAACTTAAAATGTGTAAGAGCTGTCAGTAGGAGGGGAAAAAAAGGATTTCCCTCCCTCTCTCCCTCAAAAATTGGCTAACATGTTTTATAATATTGCATGTAAGAATATATATGTTTAATAAAACTTGGTAATGAAAACATTAAGCTATGCTTGATGAATGTGGTCAAGACAAAACCTTCCGATTTTCATACTGCATAACAGTTTTTAATTTTGAAGTTATAAGACCAGAAATGAAAACAAACATGGAAGCATGTTAATAGAAGTTGGGTCATGAAGAGAGTAACCTTTCAGTCATGTTATGTGGTAAAACAAAAAGCAAATAGAATATATAAATTTCAGGTTTTATTTAAGTGAGGGATATGAAAACTTAATGCTATTGTATTAAGTACTGTTGCTGTTCAACTACAACTGAATTATAGAAATCGTAGGGTCAGTTAATCCATACAAATTTAAGTGAAAAGACTAGCTCTTGCTATGAGCAAAATCAACCTGTATTGCTCCTCAGTTACACAGTGTTTAAGAACCTTAAGAGATCTGAGATGGAATGGACACTTCACGTGTTTCACAATTTGGGCTGTATTTTATTCATAGGAATTTTGTTGTTACTTTAAATAGCTATACTTATATGGCCTCTGATTCAAAGAAATGTCTGGTTTTATGCCATAAAGGTCAATTTTATTTACTTTCTGTTGTGGTCAAAAAATATCAGTATGAACTGATTATATCTATAAAACTGGAATTATGAGGAATTATGAGGAACTACTGAAATTGTTATATATTAAAGCAATAGAAAAGTCTGCATGAAAAAGTATCTTTAGGAGAAAAATTTTGTTGATGGCCATCTTCATTCCAGTGTGGACAGGGCTTAAAATACTGACAGCTTAAAGTAATAAAGATTTTAATCTGAAAATGTAGTATTAGACACCTTTTTCATACAGTTTTATATTCAATCTCTGAGACATACTTGCATACTTCTTTTTGTTTTTAAAGTGTTTCAGTGATTTCAGAAATACAAACAAGATCAAATGCTCACCACAGTGCAATTCATCTACTCCATCCTCACAGTCTTTCTGCCCATCACAAAGCCAGGTGTTCAGAATACATCTTCCACTAGGACAACCAAAATAATTTTCTTCACATGTGGGTTTGTTTTGAACTGTGATAAAATAAAGAATGTAATGTAAAATGGTCTCTACTAGTATGATTAGGAGCCTAATACATTTCTGCTAAATTTCTGAATACTGATGGACAACAAAGTGATTATGTTTAAAAATGTAAAAAAAAAAATGTGTTTTTTTGTATTATTGAACTGTGTTCAAACAAATTAGAAAATGGTGATAACTAAGTAGTTCAGGGAGCTGAAATATTTTATTTATTTAGAGAAGGAACAGAGCACAGCTTCAACTTAAATTAAAGGGACCTATAGAGGAAAGTAGTTCAGTTTACAGATTTTTAGGGCAGGTAAATCAACACTGCTTGTTGTTTTACACCAGCTGAACAGATTGCCTTCTGATCTATCTGCCAGTACCTACAAGATAACCTAATTGAGGCAGTATTTTTGTCACATTCACGGGGATAAGCTGTAAGTCTGATGCATGCACTGACTGTTACCAATGAATTATACCACTGACATTGGAGCCAGAGATTTAGATTTTGTCACAAATGAAGAAGTTGTTCTTCCATGCTTTATTTCTTTGTATATGGTGGAAGTCATTTGAGATTTCAGAAAACAGACATGAGGACCAAAAACATACCTAATATTTAGTTTCAAGACATAAGTAGAAGTATTAGTCTAATGAGTGGCACAGATTATTTTCAAAATCTCTAGCAAATTTGTTGCCTGTGAAAACCCATGCAATATGTACCCATTCTGAGCACTGGAGATCATTGAAGCTCTCTGCCAAGGGTCCTATTACTCCTTTAATGTATCAGGACTACCTATACTGTTTTTTGCTTTAAGTTTTTTTCTCTCTCTAAGAAAAAAAAAAAGTTAAAGTTATGACATTTATGGTTTCTGCAGCTGTATGAATATAAAAAAAGGACAAAGAAAGTAATAGGATGTCTATGATGGCTGGGTAGAAATTAAAGACTAAGTATAACAACCCTCAAATGAGTATTTTGCCTTAATTTTCTGTAAGAATAATGACACTGAACAAAGTTAAGATTGTTAATGAGAATTATCATATTCATAGCAGAAACAACACTCAGAAACTTAATGTGCCAGAGTCAGTCAGTTCTAAATGAAATGGCAAAGGAAATCACAAGCGGGTTGAATTGGAATGGTACTGCTTTCAAATAAAGGGAGGAATGATCCAGGCAATTAGTCACACATTAAAATGATGGAACTTCTTGGCACACATTTGGAAAGACAGAATAAAGTAACACAAATAAATGGACAATGGAATAAAATGCAATATTAGTTTACTTATGCAACATTAGCTTACTGAAGCTATAGCATACTACCCTCAAAATCTTCTTTGGTATGGAAAAAACCCTACAAACAAAGGAAATACAGTAATTCTAAGCTATTTTGAGCTCAAATACATCTAATTCTAAAGAATGATTAGATAATCTGGACAATATGGAGATTAGAATAAAAACTATAATTTAATATGCATCTGGCTATAGGGAGGATGCATGTTCTTAACATCAGGTTTAATTGATGTTAGTGATGCAGTTCTAGGTATCTTCTGAATCCTTGTAATATTTTCATCAATGAAGTTCATACAAAGTAAATGAGAATACTAATAGAAGGTTTTGATGACACAATGGGATTATCACAAAGAAAAACAGAATAATAAATGCAAATAATGAGATGATGTTAATTACTAGACTAGCAAAAATTAGATGGTATTTAACAACATAAAATTCAAAGTTTTGTTTTTATTAATTAATAACAGTAGTTTGTAGAAGAAAGAGAGAGATACTGGTCACAGAGAGATGATTACAATCTAGAGTGAGTCAACTATGAAAACAATCAAAATTTTAAAGTGTATTTTCACTGATATAAAGCAAAAGTAAGTTTTCATCTACTATACTGGATACTGGTTTGGTGTGCTCAAGATTGATGCATGTTCAAATGACTAAGACGACACAGACAGATATCCCTGTCTTGAAAACAAGAATTCTACAATGCCGTGGCTTATTTGCCACCATTGCATGTAAAGATTAAGAATATGATTACTCAAGGACTACAAGGTCCTTCTCAGCATAAAAACAGGTATAAGCTGGAACACATGTAGACTAGAAATTAAAAGATTAAGGAGGTTCTGGAAGATGATATTAATAAGAGTACTATGTGCAAAAAATATTACTAATTTTTAATTCTGTAATTTTTTGATTCTATTGATTTTTTTTTCTCCTGCTCATGGTGCAGGAAAGGAGATATAGGGTTGCCATACCCAGAGATTCTTTACTAGTGCAATATCTCCAGTTTGACCAGAATTTGATAGGATGGCCCTAATCCTACAAATGTGTATCAACAAACCTGTGTTCATTAAGGTATTCTCACTCTAAATACAGTTTATCACTTCTTTGTCAATAGGTTTGCTTACATACTGTACTTACTGGTCTCAAAATTAAATGAAAAGTTCTGCATAATAAAGCAGCAAACACATAAGCCTTCATTAAATAGGAATTTAATATTGTAATTCATTAGTTAACATTAAAGATGGTACTAAATGTCTCAGTGATTGGGGTTAAAGCTTGTATAACCCCTAAAAAAATTCTAAACTCCCCAAATTATAAAATAAAGATCTATTCATAAGACAGCTATATACTCATCACTGAGATTTTGATTTTCTGAAGTATTTCAGAACTCAGTGCAACCTATATAACTTAGGAAATAAAAGAAACCAGATGCTAAAACTGTGATTATAAGATAATGAGCTTTTCTCAAGACTGCAGAAGAGACTTGTGCAAAAGCATTATATTCATGCATGTGGAATATTTCCCTTCAGTGTTTCAGAGGGTAAATCTATTTCAACACTAAATACTTCATGTTATCTTCTGAAGTTCATTAACACTATGGTCATTCCGATAAAGATGGTTTAACAAAATGTCATGAAAGTGCAGGCTTTCCTTCAAATTTATAATATATATGCATATGTCTTGAAAAAGTATATTTCTAATATGTTAGTATTCTGATCTCTCATGAAAAAGTCAGAGGAAATGTTGGAATAATAAGACTCTAAACTGTCAAATACATTTGCTTCTTTTTCCTTCATGTAAGATACTCATCTCAGTTGTTATTTTTGTTATTGGTTGTTTTTTCATCCCTATTGTAATAATTTTTCATGAGTCATCTTCCAAGACTGTAGCATTATGATTTTTTTTATTTTATTTTATTTTATTTTATTTTTTCTACATGTCATAAGGGTGTACTGTTTTTCCCACAGGAAAGCAGAAAGAGGGAAAACCAAGAGTTGTAGGTTTCTATGAAAAGTAACAATTTCCACCAGTAAATGCCTCTTCCTTTTCTGGAAGCCTACCACCTCAGCCCTGGGACTGGGACTAAGGTGTTCCATAATCTTTGTACTGGGTCAAGAGCAGAACAACCACAAAAGCAATAGCCCTGGATTCTACTCTGGCAGCCTACACCAAGCACCTCAACAAAATAAAACAAAGTAAAAAAAAAAAAAAAAGGAAAAGGAAAAGGAAAAGGAAAAGAAAAGAAATACCATCCACTAAAACAGCAGCTAAAAAAAGTTCCTGAGTGTTTGTGCTGAAGCTTAATGAGCTTGATATTTTAATGACTGATGTTTTACTTATATAAAAATGAATGACAGACCTAACCTGGATGAAACATGAAGCTAGGTATTACACTTGTCTTCAGAGAAATGCATTAATTTGTAATAATTTGCATCATCTAATGAAATGCAAAGTAAAGATTGGTGAAAAAAAAAATCATTAACATTATATTTATCTCTGCATTAAATATTAAGTATTGACTGAATAAACATTTTGCAACATATTTAAAAACAAAAAAAGAAATATCAGAATATATTTTTCCAGAAACATAATTTATTTATTTTTTTCTTTCTGACAGTTACCTGGGCATTTTAGCTCATCTGTAAAATCTCCACAGTCATTAGATCCATCACATATCCATTCTGGCAGTATACAAAGTGAGGTTGAATTACAGCTAATAAATCCTGTAGATTTTATTCCAAGTTTATAGAAATAAGCACAGTTTGTATTGTCTGAAAAGAGACAATAAATTACTGTATCACACCTAATACAGATGGAAAGTTTTACTGTTTGCTTTTTATGTTTAGCTTGAGTTTGCACAGACCATGCAGCTGTTGGCATCCAACAAGTAACGACTATGAATTATCCAACTATATAACAAGGAATAATCAAGGAACAGATGCTAAGATGAAGCACAGACAAACATGAACTTACTACAGTTCTTTTCATCTGAAGCATCTGCACAATCAATGATCTGGTTGCACTGTGCTGATTTTCCAATGCAAATCCCATCTGCACAACGGAATTCTGTTGAAGCACATGTTGAATCTACAACGTATGGTTAAAAAGGATATAAATTCATGTACTGAACAGACAGTTCAGATGCATATTATACTTACTACATTTAAAGCTTTTATCTTTTAGGATGGGGCATTCAGAACTCACAGTACCTTCCAAAGCTAAAACTTAAGTAGAAATATGAGGCCTAGTAAACTTGAAAGCATAAGTTTATAATTTTAAAATTTCTTTATTGAGCCTAAACATCTCTCTTTAGGTAATTCAGCTCAATTTGAGATCATCACCATGTGAGGAGGAAACAAGCACTTCCAGGATCATCTATGAATCTCTTAAATTTTTCATTTAACATCACATGCCTGTATGCTCTTCTTTCTTCACATATTCAGCTGTAGGATTAAAAGCCATGTAGTACTTTCAGAAGTACTCCTAGAGCTACACAGGTTTTAGCTATACATGGCATAATTTCTCCTCCAAACTTTCTGAATTGTAACTAAAGATTTGTGTTGTCTGCTAGCTAGTTTTTATTCATTGACTGCAGCACAATATAAATATTCATGTTTTAAGATGTAAAAGGAAAAACAATTTTGATATAAAAAGAAAATCAATTCTGATAAGTTTTACAAAGGACACAGACATTGTCATGCATCCGAGAAGCAAAGAAACAGAACATTGGCTACTTCAAAGAAGAAACAGTGCAACAGATGCAGAAAAGAAACAGCACATCTTTCATCCTTTCCATCTGTGGCAAAGATACTACCTCACGTATCACTTCATAGAAGCAGCAGCAATAGTATTTCTGGAGTTTGCCACAGCCAAAAAAATCTCTCCTTCTAGAGGATGGTAGGTGTAAACCAAACTTAATCTTGATAACCATCCCAATATATGATCTCTTAAACACACTAGTGTGCACCTGCTCTCGTTTTTGAATTATGAAGAAAGTATCTGAACCTTTGTAATTCCAGTAAAATTATCTGCATTTTCTAACTACTTCTATTTACATACTACGTATTTACAGATGAATATTCTAAAATCATGGAAGTAACTGCCATTTACCTTTACAGTCAAATTCATCAGAGTTGTCACCACAGTCATTTGCACCATCACACACTTTGTTACTTGAAATACAGCGGCGATTGGAACATGGTTTGAAACCCTTCCGACAGCCTCTATTTTCTGGAAAAGGAGCACATAGTTTCATTTAGACGTAACAGAAACAGTTGATACATAACAGAAATAGCCTTAAATTAAAAACAAACACACATACTCCAGAAAAAAATTTGAAATGAAAATGCGTTTGAAACTACAGGAAAAACTTCTGAAATAGTTTTTATCCAGCACAAGAACTTGGACTGGTAAACAGATAAAGAATAATAAATGAAAGCATGATGAGAAAGAACAAAAGAATGACAGAGAAAAGAATGAGAAAAGAAAGTCTAACTACAAATTCTCATTATCTTGTGATGCGAGGAAAAAAATTGTGTTAGCACTTCTGATCAAACAGCATGAAAACCAAATTTGCCTAAACCAAATTCATCAATAATATGGAGAGTAAAATAATAAAAATATTAGCATAAAAGTTTCATACCTGACAGATACCTGCTCATCTACAGGATTAAGTATGCCTGGATTTCTGCTCAGGTAGGTACACTATCGAAGAATGTATGAGTTTTACGTATGTTTGATATGTTTGAATACTCAAAATATTTCCTGAAGCCCTAAGCATTGTTGAATTCTTGCCACAATAGTAAACAAATAATGTTCATAATGTTCATTGGACTATTTAATCAGTAATAATGAGTCCAGCATCCTGTACTTCATCAGATTCAGGAAGCAACATACTGTGTATGACCTAGTGCATGACAGTTACACCTCTTCCTACATTTTCTAATGTGTAGCAAAAAGTTCTGTATGGTTGATTTAGATCAGGCAAAACTTACACAAGCATACTGCAAACTAATACAAATACTAATACCTTCATAAAATTATGTGGCAAATCCATAGAAATACAAATTGTTTGATCTTGCATTTATATTTTTTCAGTATCGAAGAATAAAGTATAAAATAGTTTTAACAGCTCAGTAAACCTGAAACTGACTGTTGATATATAAGACAACTACTCTGAAATGACAAGAAACAGTATTTTGAGATTCTTCACCAGCTACAGCTTTCTTTCAAATTTGTTCCCATATGACTTTCTCTCTATTCCTTCAACCTACTCTCCTCTTCTAACAAAGTACAGAAAACTATATGAAAACTTAATCTTTCTCCTATGGACTGTGAATGAAATCAATGACTAAAGCTAACAGTAGAGCCAAAAATGTTTAATCAATATAAAAATATACATGGCAGGGTTTTTTGTTTGTGCTGTGTTGTTTTGTGCCATGGAAAATATTTTTGCTTTATGTCTAAGGAATAGACATCATAAATACAAATATATCAACACACTACGTATAAGGCAACCTAAGAAGGAATTCATGGATATAAGTCATTTGCTCTTCAAGTGATTTGAAGCTGTCACTTGTAATTTAAGGGCTTCTGCCCACCAAGTAACCAGCAGTGTTTTGTATATTTGGGATTCTTGTTTCCTTGTCTGATGTGTTTTATTTTTTTCAAATTCAAACAAACAAACTTCCTTAGTTATATACAAGTAGCTGATCTGCTGGAATGTTACTATTAATTTTACATGGCATGATTAGAACAATTATCACCTAGCAATCTGGAAGCTCCCAGGACACTAAGCGAAGATGAAAGAAGTGACACAGCACCATTTGCAAACTGTACTCAGATGGTTGATGTTAATTTTTTGAAATGGGGAAAAAAGAAGAAAAAGAAAGCTATTCCATTTCTTTTATCCAGTATCAACCCTGGCTATTAAAATGACAGAGGTGAACTTGGGGAGTTAAATCAGACATTTTCATAAAACTATAGAGGAGGCAAGTATAAATATAACAGGTGGTTTTGAAATGACATGAAATTGCTCATAGCGGAAACAGAAGAGATATCAAGGCTGTGATACAGAACAAAGTAAGGACCAAGAAATGGCATACATGTATCAAGGAGTTTTCACTTAACATGCAGGACATGGGGATTCACTAAAGTGACTTAGTGAGGTAGGAAAATTATCTTGCAGTGATTTAAAAGCTGTAGCAGGCAAATTCAGAATTCAGTTGGACGCAGAAAAAACTGGAAGTGATTCAGCTGATGATTATTAGGACAAAAAAAATAGGGGCAGGATAGAACCGCTTGGGATAAATATGAAAGTAAAAAGTAGATGGCCCTGAATCTAGTTTGTTGCAAGATTTAGACTGATTGGTGTGAAGAATAATGATATTATTAACTTAAACAGGAATTTAAGTGGAAAGATTTCTATTACACAGCCATTCTTGTATGTTATACTTCTATTTTAGTGCTTTCAATTCACAGAGAAAATCTTACTAAATCTGGAAAAAAAAATCTAGATTGCTAAACTAAAGCTGAAAATACCCTAATTTTTGTTTTTAAAAGGCCAAGCTAACTGTGCTTTTCCTTTTCTTTGTTTTAGAGACAGAAATATACGAGCATTTGAGATGTTTTGTGTTAAATATAAGCCAGCTAATAGACGAAGTAAATACCTTAAAGTACAATTAATTTTGTCCACATAATGCCATTTTTTTTTTAAATCAGTGATTTGGCATTTTCTTCTTGTTGTGCATTTTGGTGAGCAGTTGGTATGTGTAAGTAGAAAAGTCATAGAGAAACCAATATAAGACTGTATAACCAAAATATGAACATGAAGGTGAAAGATCTGGAAATACTCACCACAATAAAAATGCTTCTCATCAGACTTGTCCTTACAATGAGCAATGCCATCACAGGTCAGCTGATAATCAATGCATTCACCATTTCCACATTCAAATTCAGAATAAATGTTGCAAGTAGAATTCTTAGCTAAAAATAAAATATATTAACACATTATTTTTATACTTTTTACCCTTAGTGAAAATGAGAGCAATATTTGGCTGCATTTATAATATCTCCTCCACAGTTTTAGAACATCTAAGTACAAAAAAACCCACAGCATCAAAACTTAAAAGCTCCCACACAGCAGTAGCCTGCAAGACTGATAACTGATTTGTACATTTGCTGATACTACACAGGATTGAGGACCAATATCTAAATAACAAACAATTTTCAGCCATTTCATGTTGGGGTGAATTCCAATGCCAGGTAGGAGATAGCCTGTAAAAGATATATATATGTGTGTGTGTGTGTGTATACACACATATATGTAGCCAGAGATCCATGAATATATGTCAACATGTAGTGAAGCAAGTTAAAGGCAGCGACTCTGATGAGATGACGACTTTGTTACTACTGTTCTCAACCTTCCTCTACCCACATGCCTCTCCTCAGCTTGTATGCAATCATTTCTTAGTAGATGTTTTAAAAAGCTCTTCAATATAGCACATCCAAGAGCAAGTAAACACTCACCATTACCTGGCAGTTAATTTGAACTCTCAGCTCTGTCTTGTGGTACTGTGCAGCTGCTCAGTGTGTACACAAGTGCCAGGATCAATGTACTACACCCAGTGTTGAAGTGATAGCTTAACACACAACGAAGAAAACCTGTTGTTTACACTTTACTTCTTTTTATTCCCAAAAAAAAAAAAAAAAAATCATTGGTAGACATGAGAATTTTGTGTGTTCTCTCCTTTTCAGAGCAAATATTTTTATCTAATATTTTATAGGAGAACAAGATGTACACTTGTGGTGGTTTTACCCTGCTGGGCAGCAACTCCACCACAACCGCTCTCTCACTCCCCCTCCTCAAAGGAAAGGGGAAGAAAATACAATGAAAAGGGCTCAAGGGCTGAGATAAGGAAAGGGAGATCACCCACCAATTACCATCACAGGCAAAACAGACTTAGCATAGGAAGATTAATATAATTTATTACCTAATCACTAGCGGCCTAGAACAGTGAGAAACTACAGGCAAACTAAAAACACTTTCCTTCATCCACCCTCTTCTACCTCCTCCCCCCGAGCGGTGCAGGGGAACAGGGAATGTGGGCTGCAGTCAGTCCCTAACGCTGCGACTCTGCTGCTCCTTCACGGTCACTTTCTGCCCCTGTTCCACGTCAGGTCCCTCCCATGGGACTCAGTCCTTCCCAAAACTGATCCTGCCACAGGCTGCAGCTCTTCAAGAGCTGCTCCCATATGGGTCCGTACCACGGGGCCCATCCCTCAGGACCAAACTGCTCCAACATGGCTCCCCCACGTGCAGCCGNCTCCCCCACGGGCAGCAGCTCCTGCCAGGCCTCCTGCTCCTGCGTGGGCTCTGGCCCAGAGCCTGCTCCTGCGGGGGTTCCCATGGGCCGCAGCCTCCTTCAGGCCTCATCCACCTGCTCCATGTAGGCTCCTCCATGGCTGCAGCGTGGAGATCTGCTCCGTGTGGTACCCATGGGCTGCAGGGGACGGCCTGCTCCACCATAGGCCTCTCCATGGGCCACAGGGGAACTTCTGCTGTGGCGCCTGGAGCCCCTCCTGCTGCACTGCCCTGGGTGCCTGCAAGGCTGTTTCTCACTCCTCTCTCCCAGCTGCTGTGTTAAGTACTTTTTGCACAGCTGGTCCTGTATGGACAGGCCCAACGGCTACCACATGGGCTATTTCCTGTTTAATCTGTTCAAAGGCTTGCTGTTGCTCAGTTCCTTTTCCGAGTCACTTAATACAGAGGGCTCACACAAGCTGACTATAGCCTGGAACATGCATCCTCCAGAATCCCACAAGGCCTAGGAAAGCTTTTCTCCCCCTTTTCATTTGAGGCGGGGGAGTGAGGGAGCAGTTGTGGTGGAGTTGCTGCCCAGGAGGGTAAAACCACCACAACATTTAATTTTTGACTTCTGCATTCTCTTGCATATTGATTTTCTGTTAGTTCAGTTAGAAACTAAGAAAGTATTGCAGTATTTCCAAAGAATGATTTGGTTGTGAACTTTGTTATAGTACATTTGTTTTATATGTATGGTTCTGAATGAAGTATCGAAGTTGAGAGAAAGAAGTATACAGGACAAATCAAGAGGAAGAATGGGGAAATTATACCTATTAATTATGCTTTTTTTGCTTGTTTCCATTATAATTACTTCTGCACAATATCAGGAGGAACAGATGTCCACTATACACAAAAGTCAAGCCAATACAATTTGAAAACAATTCTTGATTTGATTCAAACATGAAGAAAAATACAAAAGGGCTGAAAATGTAGATTCTGGACAAGGTAAGATCTGATCCTCAATATGATTTACAGAGTCCTTTAAATTTCAATCATGTTATCTCAGCACCGCTCTTTCGTTCTTTTTCCCCTTTTTTCAGAGCTAAGATGTTAGATGTTTAAGATGTTTAAGAGCTAAGATGTTAGGAAAAGTCATCCTCAATTAGATCCGTAGTTCATCTAGTTCAGTATTTTAGACAGTAATCCTTATAGAAAGATGGCCAAAAAAAAAAAAAATCTAACTTATGGATTGTATTATTTGCCCTCAGTTAAAGTCTAACTGCAAACCATTATAGAGATTGTTTCAAATCCCAATTTTCAGAAACAAAAGATTTTAATGCCTTTCAAAACTGTTTAGCTGATTAGAGACAAGTAGTCAGGGTAGTCTTATTACCCATATAATCATCCAATTCCTCTTTGAATTTTACTAAAGCTTTGTCTCAAGAATCTTCACTGGTAGTAAGTTCTATAGCCTAATTACACTTTGAAAGGACAGTTAATGTCTTTTATGAGTTGGAATTACTAACTTTCAATTTTAGTGAATATCTTCTTCAAATGTGCTATGGAAACAGAAACTTTTTGTCTCCCAGCTAAACAAAAAAGTTACTCCAGCTACCTGTCCTGGTCAATGTTGATGTTTAATGTCTATCTTTTTTTTCCCCAACCTTTTTGGGATGCCAGCAGACATCCTTCTCTCCCACCTTTAAACAATCCAGTATTTTTATTACATTTATGCAATAAGTTCAAGTCATTAAATGAAATAAATAAACTCTGTTATATTTTACACAGGTAAAATACGTATCACTGAAATATGTCTTCTTAGTTCTCCAGACCATAAGAATTGCAACATCTCTTTGTATTTTCTCTGAATCTAATTAATTTAGGAAACAGAAATGTTTATGATGTAAGTACCTTAACCAAGTATTGAGAAACTTTTAACCTGCTACAATTTGTTCCTGTCTTTATCAGCCAATGAGGCTTCTGCCCTGCTGTGAGCAAGTTAAAAAACAAAACAAAACAAAAACAAAACAAAACAAAAAACACAACTATTAGACTTTTACCAATCTAGTGATGAAGGAAAACTCCTTGCCAGATTCAGAGAAGGAGGTGGTGGTTAATGCTATGTCCTTAACAATTCCTGTAATTTACCACTCCCAAGGTGAAAGGGATGGGAGAATGGCAGCTGAACGAGTGATGGACTTGTCCCATGAGACCAAGTGCAGATAGGTAGGCAATGGAACTTAAAAGGAAATTTTGCAGCTCCAAGAGGTTTCTTAAATAATCAAAGTAAAAACAAACAAACAAACAAACAAAACTGACAGAGCCTAACAAGTATGTGTGAGCCAAAGGTGGAAGGTGGAAGTGTGTGAAAGTGCTGAACAGAACTGTAGCAATTCCTGTATTTTTTTGGGACATGTTGGTAGTTACTGTAGGATTATACTTATCATCTGCATAAGTATGCATCTGGTTTCATTTAATAGTAATATTTTAGGAAATGAAGCAAGAGGCAATGTTATGGATCCAAAATAAATATGGCAAAAGAAATTTTAGGATTAAAATCTTAGATACAGTAATCAGCCCCAGAGTCTGAAATGTAAAGGACTGGGGTCCAGCCCTAAGGTTGCCTTAAACCAGTTTAAAATCACACCAATACCTACAGGTGTGATTCTGCCCTCTCACTCATCACAGAGAATCTTGTGCTCTCACTAGTACTGTTTAACTGGCTCTAGTGATGTTGCACTGTCAAGGTTAATAAGCTCTGCTCTCTGACCCAGCTAAAACTAGGTCTAAACCCAAAAAGTCTTGACTCCCAGTCAAGCAAACTAGTTAGGTCATCGTTGAATTACACAATTGTTATTGCTGATGTAAGACATACGGTGGGAGGGGGAACAAGACTGTCCTTAGCAGAAGCACACTGCTCAATCATCTTCAACTGATCATTACACAGTATTTCTGTCTACTGCAGAGTTCACTGATATGAAAATACTGTGGACTTGGATGTACCAGGAAAGCTAATTATCATTCTAGCATGAAAAATATCAGCGGCATGACCAAAATAAGATGTACTAGCAGAAATATATGTTTGCAAAATAACCAGTGCAGGTATGTCAATGAAGGACTATGTATCGTCATATCCCACGCTGACACAGCTCTGCATATATAGACCAGCATTTTAAAAGTGACTCTGTATCAGTACAAGAGAAGCCATTTGTTAGGCTGTTCAAGAACAACAGACTGCCACGGAAGAGTTTAAAGCAGGTAAACTTTCTAAGCTTCTAGCGGGATGGTAGATCTTGATAAACCATATCCACAACTTAAATATCATTTTTCTTGATTGTTATAGTGTCTCTCTACTGCTATGATCAAATAATTGCTATGAAACTAAAGCAGCAGAACAGACATGCTTGACAGATAGATATGAAAGTGGAGAACTTAAGAGTGGAGGATTTTGCCACACAGAGGTAAAGGTCCAATACACCACTAGAACCTGGAAGGGGCCTCTAGCTGTGACAAAAGAGCTTTAATACAGTGACATTAACAAAAACACAAGGAACAGCATGCTTCCTCTCCACCTTTCCCTCTATTCCAAATCCAGCTAGCTATGTTTGTTGAGGGGAGAAACACAAAGTCATGTTCCACATTATAAGCGTGTGTCATCCCTGGGGAAATAACCCAAAGCTTCCCAGTTAATTTACTCCTGCTAAGGCACAGCACTAACAAAGTGATAGCGATTTTCTCCAAATTATTAGAAAAGCTATAACAGTGTAGAGTGTGTACATATCCTATCCTTCCAGCACATACTTTCATGTTCATAAACATCAATTCTGCACAGGGAAATTGTGATCTTAGGAAGCTACAATGAATGACCATATATTCTGAACCATTTGTGAACTTGAAAAAATAGTTATTTCATTTTTTTCCTTATCATGTGTTGAGACATTCTGGATCAGCATGGGAAGGATGTGGGAAGAAGAAAACTTAAAGCAGTGTAATACAGAATATTGTCCAAAAACAAACAAACAAATAGAACATTTTCCAAGGAGTCTTTCAGCTTAAATTGATACATTGTCCAACTACTAAAACACCAGTTCTGCATGATTAAATAGGACAGCCCTAGTTAATAAGTTACAATTATTCTATGTATTGTAGGACATGAAATAAAAGTACTCAACAGAAAGAAACTGCAAATAAGGAACGTTAAGTAGAACACAACTACCCAATCTTGAATTTAAGGAGGGAATAAATATTAATACTGTTTAACCCCCCAAAAGACTTAAGAGACATAAAGTAGTTAAAAGCTTGTTATGTGACAAGCTTTCCTAAAATTTGTAAAACCTGACAGAGCAATTTTTACAGTATATAGGAGCAATCAAATTAATGACTTGGTTCAACTATCTTTGCTTGTAATAATCTACTGCATCACACCATACAAAAAGCATTGCATCAGCTAGTATTACTTACTCACACATCTGTTATCATCTACCAGTATTCTATCCCCTCTACATGAACAGTTCACTCGTCCGTCAGGAGTCAGAAGGCATAAATCATGACAACCTCCATTCATTTGTGCACAAGGAGATAATTCACCTGAAAAACAAACAGTAAAAGATGGACTCTCTTTTATTAAATTTGCTTCAATGGCCAATGTCTTAGAGAGAGCAAAGATCACTGTATTTCAGATTTATGGGCAATTGGCTCAAGTTTTATCAGTCAGATGAAAATGTCAGCATGCCTCAGAGGCTAGCATATTAAAGATAAACAAATGGAGTTACCTCAAATATAATCACTAAACAAAACCCACAACATTCAAAATTGCGGGTATTTGACAAGAAATGATTTAGCTACTATCAAATCAGAAGAATGCCTGTAGCAGACAATGTTCATTTAATACTATTTAGTTATGTGGGGAAGAGGTTATAACCCACCTCTTATTAGCAGTTCCTACAACAACAAGCAGTTATGAAACACTGTAAAATGTTTTAACTTAGTTAAAACTACGTAAAATTCTTGAAATAAGTGATATGGAATCAAGAAAATAATGTATTCTTTTGTAACTTACAACTGTTAGTGTCATTGGCAACAGCAATAATGCCCATTGGCTGATGTGGGATATCAGAACGAAGAACTTTTGTATCTCCTCCTGTATATTTACTGGAACGCAGAATAGCTCTTCTCACCCCATCTGACCAAAAGATATAATCATCATATACAGCCAGGCTAAGAAAGGTGCCTGGTCCGGATTTGACAATTACCTAGAATACGTAAGTACAGAGGAGGAACATGAGGACTGTTGTCTCTGAAAAAGAAATTTTAGTTTCTTTATAGTTTTAAACAAAACATTTATTCTTCTATACTTACAGCACCTGGAAAAATCACATAACAACACTTAAAATGTCTTAAAATGACACTACAAGGGTTAAGTTATTTATCGATCCTCCAAAGTTCCATAATTCCAGGTAAGTCAAAAATCACAATTGAACTAAATGTGTTTGTAAAAATACCTACTCAGTACACTACCTGCTTAACAGCCTGACCAGAACAGAGAAAAAGAGATACCGTAGAAAGGCTGAAAGTCTACAAATTCAGTGTCTTCGTAAATCAAAGTGAGAAGCAAGTTTCAGAACTGGAGTGTTCGCCACTATGATGACATTAGAAACTTGAACCCAACACAAAAAAATGTTTTGTGTTTTGAGATTACCAAATTTAAAAAAACAAAACAAAACAAAAAATACCTTCAGTCTCCATACTAATTATCAGTTTAAAACCTAGAAAGAAAATATGAATTGCAGTTTGAATGAAAACTGCAGAAATACAATGAATTTAATTCATCTAAATCACATCTCTTCTAAAATATTTTCATATATGTTCTTACTTTCTGCATATCAGAATGAAAAATTTAACATGTACAGTTTCTGTTCTGAAGAATATAACACATTTGTAATCTGTTCTCCAGTTTAAAATCCAATTTTGTCTGAACAGCAGAGTTACTGGAAGGGGGTCATTATTTTTCCATTGGAATTTTTGAAAGATAATGAAAACAAATAATATTCTAAACATACCTATTGCATCGTAATCTTTTTTTCTCTGGGAAAATTAGTAACTTAGCTACTTGTATAAAGTGGGAACAGTTCTGATCCAGGCTGGCAAGAAAAGCTTTATCTACATATCTAGCTTCTGCTTACCATAGGTAAGTTGGGATAAAAACAGAAAAAGAGTATCTTTCACAACCCAACAGAAGTCACAGTACTCAGCCTGTATCTCTACCTAGATCACCACCATTTTTCATCTGCTTTATGTCCTTTTTCCTCTTTCCCAAAGGCCTTTTTAATAACAGCATGAGTTCATGGAAATCAATTTGAAATATAGAGGATAATTATTGGCATACACACAGCACATTTGATGAATTTGAGCTTTTCATGCTGACTGCCCACATGCACATAGGCTGCACTGTGCATGCAGAGCCAGCTGGTACACTACTCAGCCTACCTGCATGTAGGTGCTGTGTGCCTTTTTTTTTTTTAAATGACAGCAGGAGAAGGAAGTAGTATGGTCAATCCCATATTAAAATAAATCTTTCTCATCATATAAAGAATTCACCTAATATATAGGACACCCAAATTCAATTTCCTGGAATAATAAAACATTTTTTCCACACTACAGCTATGCCTTTGAGATTAAGATGGTGCTCTAACTCCACAGTATTCAATACCTAGTAATGCTTCAGTGGCAGTGTCTTCACACCTATGCCAGTAAGTGAGATATGCCCAGGGCTGGGCAGTGAACAGCCTCCAAAGTGGCTTGCAAAATGCCCTTGGGCAAAATGCCCTCAGACTGACTCAGTGCCAAACTACTCCCAAGAGCTGTGTGGAAAGAGCATTAGATAGAAGAGGCATAGTTCAGACACATGAATTTCAACAATTTGCTGACAAATAACTGTACTCCCATGCACAGGAGCATTCCCTCATATGTTTAAATTCACTCATACAAATATAGTGTAAAAACTACTTATATTAATCAGATAATTGTAACAAATTCTGCACCACTATGTATATTACACATTTCAAGCTATGTATCTGCTTATTTGTAAGAAGCTTTGATCAGCAAATCCTTTTTCCGGCAAGAAGTTTTTCCAGTGACAAATGTCCCAGGAGGACAATTTTTCTCTAACCTACATTCTTTCAAAATTTAAAATATCAAAAGATAAATTGAAATGTTTCAATAGAGAATGATACTGACATTCAGCTGCAGCATGTATTTTGAGCTCTGAAAAATAACAGATCGAAAGTACTCGGAAGTACAGGAAGCAGAGAGAGAGTGCTTGGAAGAACACTTCTGACTTTACCAATTCCCCATTCCTTCACCACAAAAAAAATTAAAAGAATTTCTTGTTTATGAAGTGACCCTGTGTGGCCAGATATTGAGTGCAGAGAACGGGAACATCTTTTCCCTGTCTTTGCCCTAACTGTGCCATTTCTAAAAACAATGTTGGGCTAGAAGAGCCATGGGCAAGGTATGTGGGAAGTGACCTCTGTTTCAGAAAAAGTCTGTCTCTATACCCACAGGTCACAGTGCAGACTGTATTTCTGCAGCAGGAGGCTTCACCTAGCTCTGCAATGTTGATATTCATTACTGTTTGGATTCTCACTGCAGCTGAAAGCAACAACAGAAGAAAAAAAAAAAAAAAAAAACCAGAAAAGAAGATAATTCCCCTTTCCAGTCATCACTGCTATACCCTACTAAAAATAATCATGCTTTTTGCTGTTAATATTGTGTCACAATTATCCTGAATAAAACCCATTTTTTCATCAGTGTACTATTTTTAATGCAAGGATTTTTTTGTATCTTTCAGAAATACCTTAGAATGGCTTGAATAGCAATCACAGCAACTAGATACAAAGGAAATCCTAGAACACCATATTTACCAACAACAGTGACTGTTGTCGGTAACAACAGGTAACAGTAACAACAACACAGAATTGTCCAAGTGAGATGTAAGGGCATCAGAAGAGCTGCCTCTTCAGGAATTAAATTAAGTTTTTGCTTCTCCATGCTAGAAACGAACATGTTTAAGATACTGAAAACCAAACTGCAATGCTAAACTTGCAGTGTTCCTGCTACTACTCAGATTTGCAGTTTAACTGAATGAAATATTTAGGCAGCTATTTATTAACAGGCCTGGACTTTCCAGCGCCATTCAAATGGAAAGTATACATCTCTATAAATTATGACTATTAACCAGGTTCTTTGCAACTACATGGGTATTAATTACACAGTGTTAATTTTCAACACTATGAATGACAATGGGAATCCTCATCTAGTGTTAAATTTATGCCAATCTCTTAGAATTTCGTATGAGCATGCAGTATTAGAAATAATCTTATTCTTCACATCCTTAAAGATTATTATTGTCTTTTCATTAATTTATTTTTTTCAGCTAATTTCTATCAGGCTACTGACATTAGACGTCAAGATATTTCAGCAAACAGTCCCAAATCAACATGATTGCATCTCTGTCAGCCAGCCACCTACCTTCCATGGATTAGAGGACTTTATTGCCAATTAGTTAGGGAATCACTTTCATTAAGTTCAATCTTAGCATTGCTTTACAGAACTATTTAAATAAAGCAACCCACCCATGGCAATGGAGTGAACCCACTGGCAACACAGCTTAGCAAGCTCAGAAGCTATGAGGCATTTCACTCTTTGTATTGGTTCTGGACTTCTTCTGACATATGCTCATGGAAAATACGGACATTTGGAAATTCAAGAAACATAGGTTCTTTTTGATCAGATTTGCAACAGGAAAGAATCAAAAACAGAACATTCACATTACAACTAATGTATTTATACTGCTGATTAGAGAAAAATTAAAAAGCCACCAAAACTTCACTTCTGGTACCATTAATTTCCAAGATTATCCACAATTCTAGCTGCTTTTCAAACACAGAAAGAACAAATTGCTTAAAAAGCCCCAAACCTAACAATAAACTATCATAATAGGAGGAATAGGAGAGACAAAACATGATGAACTTAAATGTCTAGGTGGCAGACACAGCATGTTTTGGAAAAAAATCAGTTTTTATTAACATTTTTTGTTTCTGCCCTATTATTTCTTCTATTTCTGTTTAACAAAATCACTCAAAAGCAGTAGAAATTCATTAGATAGTTTCTCTATAGAGAATGGGCTAAATCTTATTTTATTACTAGACAACCAGCCAATTTTATTAAAACATCTGCGTTCTGGTGGACATTTTTTTCCTTCAGGTTAGTTTCCACATCTCGTATTTTATTAACATAGAGAGAATAAAGCAATGTGATTCTTCAACTCAGAACCATGTCCAGGACCTGCATCTTTTTGTAACTGCCCATGTCCAGATCTTAGCAAGAAACTTTTCTAAGACTTTTTAGCACATTCTGATTTTAATGGAGTTAGACATTCTTCATTTCTAATTGTTAATATTTTGCATGATTTATCTCTGTTCTAGCTACTGTGGCCAATCTCACTTCTGTTCTGCCTCACTGAGTTATCCACCTACTTCTCAAAGTAACGTTGATGTCAGGGTGAATATCTTCCAAGAATTGACCAAAATTACAATACTGTCCTCAATCAAATTTGTCTTTCAAATAAATATAATGACATGTCTGAAAAGTAATTTGAGATGTCAATCATAAAGTCAAGATTTTCATAAATGCACAGTGAAACCATTAACTTCCATTTCTGTATTAAGTAGTCTGATGGAACAGATCTGATAAAATGTTACTGAAAATGGAAGTTGAACACCAACTTCAGTACTATTTTTGCTTAACTGCCTAAATAAAGAATTCTAACAGAATAAAAACATGTCTTCTAGAAATTGAAGGCTATAATTACAGAAAGGTTATAATTAGTGGAGACACCTCTAAAACTGTACTAATTTTAGCAATCACATCTGTATGCCCACAAAAACATAACTGAGAACAAAACATTGCAGCCTGGATGTTAGAAGATAATCAGACTTCTGTTTACAGATCACTAACTATATTTGTAGGTTCCAGATCTGTAAAAAGTTACAGGGCACACAATATTGAAGGAGAAAAGAAAAAAATCAAAAAATGAAAGATACACAATTTATTGGAAAAAAAAAAAAAAACAAGTTCTAAAACATAAAATCAGCTTTATCAGCTCAATATCTGTGTTCATGCACAAAATGTTATACTTAAAGCACTAAGTAGTCAAATACAGCTGTGCCACAATGTGACACTAATGTGCCACTAATTCCATTTTTATCTCTCAAATGACAAAACAAACAAATGAACAAAGAAAACCAAACTGCCCTCTGTATGTTACTCTCAGATACGTGTGGATTCTGTGAGGAAAAAAAAGAATCAATCCATTTTCACTGCAAATATATAGTCAGATTGTATGTTAGAATCCATATAAACTTTGGTTTGTCCAATTTCTGATATAGCTCCTGCATCTGAAAACATTAGTGAGCTGAGGTTAAGGTACACAAATGAAAAAAAAAAAGGTGAAAGGAAGAATATAGGCCCTGTTGTGTTTTTACTTCTGTTCTGCTGCTACAAGCTTGGCTTTCATTTTTAGCCTGATAAGGAATTTTGCCTAAACAAGGTATGTGGAACTTGTCTTGGGTAAGATTCCAGAAAACGTTTAACTTTTTTTTTTTTAAATTTGCATTTACGATGCAAGAAGGTTTCAAACTTTGTATGCGGTATAAGATGTAACTTTTTTTTTTTTTTAATGTATTAATGGATACATAAGTGAGCTGATGTACCATGCATTATCTTGTAAAGCTGGAAATTCAAAACACAAGCCAGAACATGCTCTTCATTTACTTTAACATGCACTTTGGGAGGTACAAATTCCCTGAAAGGAAGGCCTCACGAAATATCAGAAATGTAGAGCTAAACACACAAGAAAATTGTGAGCACAGACCAGCTACCTTCAGCATACTCCAAGCAAAACACCTACTTAAGCTGAAACTAATAGAGCACTCCAGCACCAAGACGTATTATGACAGAACAGTAAAGGAGTACAAACGTATTTGAAAATTGAGAGTTAGAAAAGAAAAAAGTAAGATACACAGAAGAAATTCTAGTGGTTTCAGCAAAGTTTGGCACCCAAAGAAAAATTATAATCCTCCTATGTAAAATAGAACATCTCTTGACCTCTTCTACTGTTTTCAAGTTTATACAGATTGTTTAGTACAGTGATGCCTCAGGGCCAATACCAATGCAGAAAGCGTGGTAAGGGTCTGCATATTCAGACTTTTACAAAGTGGAATGTGCTGAGTTAATAGAGCACGACTTCTAGTTCAGAAATGTTTTCAGCTTTAAATCTAATACACAACTAATATTAGGAGAAACTCATGATCTTTTTGTAACATTTTGCTCATTTTAAGGATGCTAACAAATGCAAACTAACAGATTTACAATGAATATTGTTGGGATTTTTGTTTTACTCACGTATCTTTGTGATCCATCATATTCACACCTCTCAATTTTTCCCAAGCTGCCATCTGAAAAGTAAAGTTTCTCCGCCCTATGATCAATGGTAAGTCCATTTGGTGTCAGAATATCTGTACTAATGATAACCTGTGCATTTTTGCCTGAGAGGGTAGATCTCATGATGCTTGGGAGCTGCTCATTCCAGTTAGTCCAAAACATTAAGCTGCATTAAAATCAAAATAATAAAGAAAACCATAAGATACATTTTATAATTTAATTCTCTTTATGAAATGAACAACAGAAAAAAAAAATACATGCCTTCATAGACAATTATGAATGGCATCTCTAAGCAACTGTGATAACCAATAGTAAGAAAAAATGCAATGTCCAACATCCTAGAAATGACAGCAGTTTCCTAGTTCATTAACTTGTATACAAGTACAGATTTTTTTCTCTTCATGAGTCTAATTCTGACCATGTCTGTATACTGATATACCATTGCAGATAAATATAACCTGTGTAACAATATGAACTTAATTCTCCTAAGGTGCATATTAGTAATTTCTAAATGTGAAATTCATTTGCAGCTTTTCCTATATTAAAATTTTGATACAGACCAAAGGACTGGTATGTAAAAAATTGACCTCAAGTGACCTCAGTATGCTCTACAGGGGACACATTGGGCCCCTGGCTGCTGTTGAACAATGGTAGACAAAATGTTATGGAATTAGCTGTGGATGTAATTTATACACTGATCGGAGGGGAAAAAAAAAAAAGGAAGACTGCCCATTTGCATTAACTGACTTTTCTTGAAACCAGCTTGAACTTTTTAATGTACCATGAAAATGCAATCAATACTTGATCTGAAACAAAAACATACAAATGTTGTAGCTTAACTCTGTGATTGCTTTAAAAAATTAATACTATAATAAAAGTTTGTCTCCTAAAACAAGAAATCCACTTAACCTTCATAAGGTTCAGCCGTATTGGCTGACTGTGAAATAAAGAAGTGCAAAAGTGCTGATGTGTTCTTGACATTAGGTAAAAATCAAAATCTGGTTAAAAACAAACAAAAAAATGTAATACATACTTTTGACATTCATCTAGAGCTAACACATGTGGATGATCATCTTCAGACATTGTTATTACTGCTTCCCGGTTGAAAGCTCCTCGACGTCTCTGGTCAACAGTGTGTCTTGTGATTGAAGATGTGGTTGAACTGGTCCAATAAAGAGTGTCCCAAGCTCTATGATAAGCAAGTCCCTCCACTGACCCAACATCTGGAAGACATGGTTACAGAAAGAGCAAATAAAACTCCTTCTAAAAAGACCTTTTCTTGTTGAAGTTGATCCTGCAAAATCACAGAGTTCAGCTATTTCAGCCTATTGGCTCCATTAATTCTTTTATACTTCCACCTGTTTTTTTTCCTGGAACCAAAGTTTTATTATTTTTTCATATATTTAAATAAAAAAATAAACATGGAGAGGAGGAGCACTCTTAATATCCCTGTACTGTATTTGTCAATGCTAACATTCATTGAAATAATATTTTCACTACAGTGTCTCCAGCAAATACATTAGAAATAATAAGCTTTTATTCAAGATGAATTACATATATAATTATATATCAGGATTTTATTCAACTAGTCACAACTTAAGACTTCATGTAAGTGAAGTCTTATGCATGTTTTTACTAATTACTTGTACTATTTTGCTTTATCTTTGGATGTATTTTGTAACATAGATACACATTACGTTAACAGGGATCAAAGTGCCCTGTTATTATTAACTGCTTTTATAAAACACCTGAAACACACTGAAAGAAGACCAGCTCTGAATGTTGCAGCATCAATACACTGTTTTAGTAAGCCACAATACCACATACTTTCTTTCTACATAAAAAATGTGAGTTAGAAACAAAAGCAAATATTAATAAGCAGCTAAAACATATATTTAACATCCAGAAAAGATAAATTGCATCTGGTTTCAATGTATAAAAGTGACAGACTGTGAGAAATAGTAATTATTTCCTACCATTATTTTTGAATTACTACAGAAATGCATGCTGATTACTTTGCTTATTATTTCGTTAGAAAAAAGTAATTTCAGACCAGAAGGTTCATACAGCTATTAATGAACTATAGAAGACAAAATCTAAAAATATAATAAGGATTACATTATGCTGATTATTACAATTTACACTCGGCTTGCTGGAAGATGTAATTTTTACCATGCAATTCATACACACAGAACAGAAAGTCCCCAAATAAGTTTCAACACACCGAAAATGCTAACACTAAATTAAAACTATGAAGTAAATAATTAATGTTTTTTAGATTTCTTTTTCTAAAGCATTTGGAGATCTTCTGACTACATTTTCATGATGTATCTGTAGACAAGTCACAGCAAATTTCTTAAAGAAGAAAGAATAGAAGAAATAAATTAGATGACGCTCCTTAAAGGGAGGTGAACATGTGGAAAGGGTATTCCTACTTACAAAGGGGAACTAATGAGTAAAGATATATTCAGCTTACTTACAAGTAACTCAAGAATGCTTTCACGCTCACACTTTCTTTAAGCGCAGTATTTAGAGCCATATTAATTTATTTTTAATTTTAAGCATCAAAACATATTGAGATATAGCAAAGTTGTTTTTTTTTTATAAATCACCAATTGATGTCAAAGATAGGTAGTTCTTTCAAACAGCAGGACAGAGATCTGCAAGCACCTACTTTAGTATTTTAAAACCAATTAGAACGTGCCTGAATGCAGGCTTATTATCAGCTATGGTTCATGTAGTTTCTGGTATAGTCTGTCTATATGATAAATTAAGAAAGCCAGTTGCTTCATTCTTGGATATTGCACCCCTAAGCACCCACACCACATGCATATTACTTTGTACCAGAGTAATCTTCTGGAATGAAACAACTAATTCCTCCTGAAATGTAACCCAGGCATGGTTCTGGCAAAAATTTGCTGCTGAGACAACACACTTTAAGGAGTATAAACAGGACCACATCAGGCTTTGTTCCTTTTGTCCACACAGCTCCCAACCACTGAAATCTATACATCTCAAACACACCATAACTTTCTTACACCATACTTCAGGACATGCAAAAAATATCCGTGCCATCACATCAAAATATCACTCTAGGACTGAAATGGCCAGCACATTATTTTAGGCAACATGAACCAGAAGAAATCCTAAAAAAAATTATAATTTCTCAGAGCCAGAGAAACACAGCATAGGATTCAATGGAAACTTGGGTTTGTCCAAGACATCCTTAGGGCACTAGGTCTAGTACTTCATATTTTTATTTTGCACCAGGGGAGGTTTAGGTTAGATATTAGGAAAAACTTCTTTACTGAAAGGGTTGTTAGGCATTGGAATAGGCTGCCCAGGGAAGTGGTTGAGTCACCATCCCTGGAGGTATTCAAAAGATGTATAGATGTAGAGCTTAGTGATATGGTTTAGTGGAGGACTTGGTAGTTTTAGGTCATAGGTTGGACTAGGTGACCTTGGAGGTCTTTTCCAACCTAAATGTGATTCTGTGATATGTGAACCATTCTGCACCCCAGACTGGGTCCAGGGATTATTTCCAGGGGCAGAAATATGCAGAGCTGAGATACAGGCTCTGATATACTTCTTGGACAATTCTTGCAAATCTTCCACTAAACTGTGAAATTAAAAGAAAAATTAGGAAAAGTGATAAATGTTAGAATACAGAACCAGGAATACAATTCTAATTTAATCTATTAATTTGCATTACACTTATATGTTGAATTCTTCCAATTTACCATTACTTACAATTCTCTAAACTAAAAAGATGACAGAAAATATACTGACATTTTCTGACCAATCCTGCACACATTATGAACAAACCATCACAGCCTTTATTGTTTGTTTTTTTTTTTTTTTTCTACCTTTCACATCTGTGCTAGTTGAATGTTTCCTCATCTTAATTATGGAAGTTTTTAGAAAAACAAAACCAAGACTCTGGCTTGTGGATAAAGACATAGCCCTTAGCAGGTGAGAATTTAACTAAGATTTGCTGCAAATCATGCTCGTCATTTGAAAGACAACTATCAGAAAACAAACAAACAAACAAAAAAACATTTCCCTCATGTAACCTTTTGAATGTCTATCAACTTTAGCTTTGTTACTTGTCTGAATCTGTCAAGAGATTCAGAAGCAAACTGTTTATACAACACAGACTAAAACTATTCTGTAGTAGACAAAGGATAATGATGTTGTTCCTGCCACAACTAAAATGATCAAAGTGCACTTGAAATACAAGATGTGTGGGTTTACTTGTAATTTAAGAAGTCCTTTTTTCTACAGAAATCAGGTTCCTGTAGAATCATTAATATTATTAAACTGGATGTGATATATATAAAATATAAAATATATAAAATATGTTATACTGCAACTCCAAATCAAGGTCTGTAATATATTCTTACAGTATGAATATTATTAAGAATAAAATGGTCATTTCTAAATTTTTAGAAAAGAGAGTCATGGAAATTTTTGCCATCTATGGAGAAATATTTAGCATGAAGATGAAAAATAAATATTCTTCATTTTAATTAAAAAAAATAAAAAGTTCTGTTTTGAAAAACTTTGCAATAGATGCATGTTCTCAATGGACAAGAACTAAAACAAAGTAATCAATAAAAACATTATTTAAGAGAGAACAGCAGCAACAATACTAAAAGAAAATTTAAAAAGCTAATAAAAATACAATATATCTTTATGATTAAGGGAATTTCAAAGATTAAGACTGAAGAGAATAAAAGAATCTGAAAGTAACTCAGCAACAGAATCAGGCTGTAAAGCTGCCTGAAATCAAATATCTGATATTAAATTACAGAAATGTGTTTTCATAAAAAAGAATTTCAGGAACTACCTGAAGTATTTGTGATTTTTAAAGAAGAGAAGGCTCCTTATAAGCTGATCTCATCTTTGAGCAAGCTAAATGTGAAAATGTCAAACAGCTCAGGTAACCAGTGAGTGGATGATAATGTTTTCATAAACACCATAAAATAACTTTGGCTAAAATACTTGCTTTTTAAAAAAAAAACTAACAAAAAAAAAAGCGCCACTATATAAATGCTATATATAATACAAGAAATAAATGCTAATTAAAAATTGTCTGCTGCAAACACATACCAAGTGCATTTGCTTAGTTCCACAGACAGTAAAAATTCTGAAGGATTTATACTAAACATTCTCCTTTATTTGTCAACAAACTTTTTTTTTTTATCATTTTGCTCAGTTATGAAATTGAGAACTCCACCCGTACAGAACAGAATCATTTAATACTTTTAAAAACCACAAAATCTGTAAGCAAGGTGGTTTTAAAGTCAATGACATAAGGCCTGGACAGTAAGTGCTACAGTGACCAAGATTTAGGTAAATTCTTACAATGGAAAACAAAACCACCTTTGTTCTTATTAGCATTTAGTATGAACTGGATGAATTATCACCAGTATATCATGCAGACAAATCTTCACTATAACTATAGTCACTATATACTTCACTATAATCAACACTCATACAGTATTTTTGTTATTTTTTTGTTTTGTTTTTTGGTTAAAATATACATTTTATTTTAGATGTTAGTCAAGAAACATAACATTCATGTAAATCCTTTTTTACAGTGTAACAACTACTAATTAAAAGCAGGTATCAACTAAGGACAGAAGTGGCCCTAGAAACAGTGCTCTAGCCACCTTCAGGTGGCTCTCATCAAAACTAAAACCTTTTATCGAATTCATATTGCCAAAGGACACTGGAAGAGACTCCAAAGCAACTGCACTCTAGTGTCATGTCATTACCATTTTGCACTGAAATTACTTTATACTTACTTATTTCTTACTTCTTAAGGGATATCCTAGAGCACATAGAGCTTTTTGTTGTTGTTGTTGCAGTTAATTTATCACCAGATATTCAGTTACTTTAAAATATATGTGAAATATGTTCTCATCCTATTTTGTGCTACAATTTGGGGGATTCAATCCCAAATTTACTGCCAGGATGAAAATTAGTGATTTGTTTACTCTCAGCTTCATATTTTCACAGCATCAGACAATATTCTGAATTAGTATAGCATAAAGAAACTGGAAATGAAAAGAAACACATTTGTTTCACTGACATATTGAATTAAAACACTGATGGCATTAGATGCCTACAGCACTGATTAAATTTATTCTAGGCATGAAGCAACAGTTTATGATTTTCACATGAATAGCATACTTAAATGAAAGGAACATTAATACAATATGATATTAATATACAAATACTCACATTATTCACCTGCCACTGACATTCTGAATTAAATCAGCAATGGGGTGTATAACTGATTAAATATCTACACAAGAGAATGCAACAGCTTATGATTTACAAAGGCAATGGTAGAGCGATCACATCATTACATTGCCAAATGCTATCTATCACTTTTACTGAACTTAACGAAGATGGATTGCATACCACAGATGAGATGCGGCCTCTAAATATTGTCATGCTGATCTTCATCTGACTTTCCCAGGGAACAGACAAGCAACAAATCAATAACTGAAGAACTCAGATTAGAGCTCCCTCATTACTGCAAATACAAAATAAATACTTAAGGGTGTAAAGTTTAAATTATCCAATAGTTCTAGCCACTGACTTTTGGTAATGTATATACTATTTCACTGTCTCCTAGATTTTGATCTATCTTCTTTTAGACTCTAGAAAGTTTACAGTGAAAACTTTCCCAATTTTGACTGCATCAATTTAACTACCTTTTCCCTTTAATTTCATATTCTTACACACTCCTTTTTTTAGCAAAGAAGTTAGTTGTAAAGGAAGAACTATCAACATCATAAGGCAAAATAGAGTTTCTTTATTGCTGAAAAGCCAACAAAATAGGAACACTGAGCATAAACAACACTGATATCAGAACTCTGGAGAAGGCTTTAATGCTCAGTACTTAACATTTAACACCTGCTTAATTTTTATTTACCCTCTGACTTGTCTTTCACAATTTACCTTTCAGGATACAGTCTGTCAATTGTTTTACCAGACTGGTCACAGAAGATGAGACTGCTTTCTGTCAATCTGTGTAAGATTATGGCGTTGGAAAACAGATGATCTCTGGTGAAAAGAATGCCTCAAAAGCGGTAAAACACCCAAGGAAAAGGGTTTATAGTTCACATATCTAACTAAATGCACAATTAGAACTTTAAATAATTGTTTCCCTTCTACTTTGCTCTTCAAGTAGCTGAAAGGCAGGAAGTCATTTCTGCTAAACAAAAATTCTAAGAAAATAATAAGCTCTTAAAATCAAAACAAATGAAACAAAAAATACTATGAGTTGCATTTGACTCAAAAATTAGAGACTGATTTAATTTCTTAATTGCTTCTGTCATCAATCATATATATCACAAGGACATAATATGTTATATTGTAACAGAAACCTTAAATATAAAAAATGACAAACAACTCTGAACTGCAATAGCTCAATCAATTAATTTGTTATCCTGTTTGGCCTATGAATATTATTTTATTGCACATGTAAAGTTTGCTAAAATTACACCATAAATCAGCAAATATTATATCATTTTTCCATACCTGTAAAATGTAAAATCATGCTATAAGGTATTACACATTAAAGATTATTAAATGTAATCAGATAGCATAAACATAGGCTTTGGGTTCTTCCAGGCAAGAACTACCTTAAGTTCAAGACACTATAAAAATCTCCATGGATATAACCTTATTATTCCTTCAAACTGACTGCAGTAGCCATGAGTGGAAAGAATGAACATTTGCTGTGAATAAACTAAAGAGAAATAAAATCCTTTTAGAATCCAGAAAAAAAAAAAAAAAAAAACTCTAATTTTTGTAGAAAGTAGAATATTGGAATCTCGCATCTTAAAAAGTTTGGTGACTTCCTAATGACAATTAAAAACCCAGTCTACGTGTGAATAAAAATCAAAACACAAACATTGGATAACTGTTCACAGAACACTTCTTGAATATGCAGCAGAAATAAACTACTAGGCAAATATCTCTCTGGATTTATAACCTTGATTTAGCCTGTATCAGTGAAGATATATAAAATATTATATGTAATTACTGTATATGTGAAGTAAGTACAGTGTGAATGGCAGGCAGATGCCTAAGTAGTAGGATGTTTATAGTCTATCAGCGAACTTATGAAGGTCTATACAAAATACATCATGAGACTACTTAGGCTAGGAATCATTCCAATTAAGCATGAAAAAGACCATGAACCTAACCTGCGGTTGATGACTTTAATCATAATTACATGAACTAGTCAACCGACTGAAAACACGATAGATTTTTCTCATATCCATATGAACTAACCAACCAATGGAAAATAATGATAGATGGAGGATATTTCTATGCAATGAAGTGCATTAGATATTGATTAAATGTATCTGTGGAATAGCAGTGGTAAACCCCATTGCAGCCGGACAAGGTATGTGAAGCTGGACATTTAAGAGCTGGTCACCCATCAACACTTAGTGAATACTTGCATGCTCACTAAGAGGCGGTTATAATCTATGGAGTGCTGATAATGTAAACAGGATAGAGATACCAGAAGGAAAGACTGAGCAGATCAGTCAGCAAATTGTACAGTGTTCATGGGACGTTTTGTTTGTTTGTTTTTAGTTTCCATATGGAGACTGACAGAAATATGTTACTCTTATAAACATTTACATTTACTCAGAGCTCTGCAAAAGTTTCAGGCCAAATAGGTAAATAATAACAGCATTTCAAATTTTAGATTATTTTTTTATTTGTCCCCTACCAGCACTGGTAGTTTTTCTACATTTTGCTACACAGTTTAGCTTACTTCTGAGTCAAACAGATGAGCTCAGAAATTCACAATGGGTGAACAGGAACACTTCTAATATTCTGGTCATTTTTACCTAAATGTGTATGGAACACGTAATCAACTCTTTAAAATTCAAGAAACTGACATTGGAAACAGTAAGTTTGTTCCAGAACTATGCTTATATATGCTGGATTTCTTTTTGGCTCTCAGTTAACAGCACTTACAAAAATATCTGCGTAACAGAGAAACACACTAGTCAATCCATAATACAGACTATGGTCATAATTTTATGTGATAATCAGCTTCTCAAAATAAAGTTAGGTGTATGTTACTAAATATAAAAATTATTTATTAAATTCTATTTTTACATTCTTATGGATGATAATATGGTTTTGCATTTTATGCAACTGAGCCACAGCTGCTGAAGTAAAAAGTTACATCAGCAAAAATTTACATCAGTAAAAATGTAAGGGCAACATGGAAAGTTGAAGCAGTCACAAACGGTGTTTCTTCATGAAGCATCTCAAGTTTAATAGGCGAAAGCACTTTTCCTGAATACTGAGGTTGGGAATGTTAGCGACATACTGAACTGAAAGATCAGTGTATGTCAGTTCCTATTATGAATACATTTCAGAGTTTCATAGCAGGAATAACTAAACAAACCATGGAATGTGCAAAAATACATATTCTTAGAATAATAACTGCTATATATAAAGTTAGTAAACTTTACCCACCTATATAGTTATTTACTGTACAGATTGCAAATTCTACCCACTAATCATAATATGCAGCCACATCCAGAAACAAAATGTAGTGATAAAACAGTTTTGGTTTTTTTTGCTAACAAGGCAGCAGTTGTAATAATAATTTTAGCTTTTACTACGTACATGTTGTAGGCTGAACAATAGCCTCTCACTTTCCCTCCATTAAAAAGTGAAAGTCACTGGAACTATACTCCACCATATACAATTATAATGAATGCAATTCATTTACAAAATGAAAAGCAACAACATTAAACTATATATTTTTTTTAAACAGATTAAAAATTTCTTTTGTGGAGAAGAAAGCTCAACAACGAGAGGGACCTCATCCAGTGTACCAACTTTAATGCTCTGTAAGAGAAATGGGAATATAAATGCCTTTTTGACAGTTAAATTGGACCCATTTAGTTAGAAAGAATATAGCACACATTGGAACACCTTTAAAAGATTCAGACTGTAAAAAGCCTTACAATACATCACAGGATCTGACACTTTATGTTAGCAGTGAATAAATTTTTGCCTTCTATAGACACTAGTGCCTGAAGTTCAAAACAGAAGCAGCATTTTTTCACATAACACTTCCTTTTATACTGTGAAGGATATTACACTGGTAAAAATGTCTTAGTGTAATTGTTTACATAGTTAGGAAAGAAACAGCTCACCAACGGTATCTCATCTTAATACTTCTTCCTCTTTCTGATTTGCTTTCTTTTGCTTTTCCTCCCCTTTCCTTCGCCGTCCTTCAATTTCTAATTTCTTCATTTCTTTTCTTTTTAGTGTTGTATCACTACATTAAACCAACTTGAACACTGCACTCTTCTACAGATACACTGAGGCAGGCATTGGTTAATGAATAAATTGTGTCAAACCTCTACCTGTGATAAAAAAGGAGACTGCACTATTAGCTTAGCAGCTGAGACTCTTTATTTCAAAAAGCATTCCTTGGATAAACATAAGCTTTGGAGCTTTAAGCTTTGAATTTTGCACCATACACACGAAGAGACCATTTTCCAAATGTATAGGTATGTCATTGGACTGCTTAGTTTTGTCTTAAGAAAACCTTTCTAATACAAGATTGACACATCGAACCTGATTCTACAGGACAGAAAAAAACTGACCATCTTGAAAGAAAGACACACGGTGATGTTTAATGTTATGACTATTATATGTGTGTAGTCTTGCCACATCAATACAGAAGGTCTGCAGTCTCAGAGATGCAAGTGGCTCGCTCTCTCAAAAGACTTAGCAGTCAGCATGGCCTCTTCAACTAAGCACAAAGGGCATGTCCAGAGAATTGCTGCTATGACCACACCACACTCCTACACCCATGTTGTCCTAATTTTTGCCTCTAGAAATGCTGAGTCAACTTCTCGCTTCCCAGTGCAAGTCAGTCATCAGATAGCATGTCATCTACTCTCTAAAGCTAATCTTAATTTGCATTTGTAGTAGGATGGAAGATAGTTCACAGAGATGGTTCATCAGAGAGAGGTTTTGAGATTGTCTTCTCTCCATTCTCGGTTGACAGGAATTTCAGACTTTTTCAGACCTACTGACCCACAGTTTCATGTTCATCAGGGAAGGAAGAAGGGACATGGATGATGCTGTCCTGGCATTCTACTTCTAGGCAGACAGAGAAGGAAGGATGCCAAAGTAAAGAAGAGAAGTTTAGCAGATTGTGAATTAGGGTTGAAATCTTGAATATTATAGAAGGAAAAAACAAGGTGTATCCCATTCAATATAATATACATTTGGCCTAATGGCTCAATCAACAGTAATAATAATATTTACTAATAGGAAACAAAAAGTTTACAATACAATTGATCTTCATGATTTTACATGAATGAAGGCTCCAATTAATTGTTTGCTCCAACACAACCACGAAAATCTACCTTGTGAATAATATGCTATCTTCCATTGACTTTCTCTGGGTCAAACTGAGACCTCCAATCCCATGTAGAAAAATATTCTATTCAGATAATCATGTCATTAAAGAGAAAGTGAACTTGCAGTTTATCAGTTGACAAAATAAACAACAGCCAATGGAGATGTGGTATGAGAAGGGGATAAGCATGTAATATTAAAAATCTCTTGTATCAAACAGATATTTGTTTCTGTTAAAACATTTTCATTTTCAGTCACTTCAGTCTACTCTAAAATTACTTTTAGATGGAACATAAGTCTATTTAGATCTATAATGATTGAAAGTACTTCATATACTTTTATCAGAGCGCATATGAAATGGCTTCCAGTTTGAATAGTACAGAAACATTCAGAAGTTTGAAATAATGGTGTTGTTCTGTCTGGAAGTGTTTAACGACAAAGAAAAATAAGAGTAGAATGGTCCCCAGGCTCCCTTTGAGATGAGAGTAAACCTTATTGTTCCAAATGAGACTGATAACCTGCAGTAATTTAAACAAGTCAGATTTCCAAATACCTCCTTATGTAACTCTGTGCCTTTAACTGCTAGTGAATTCTATTCTTTCTGTATAATATTCCATTACCTCATTTTAACCTAGGTTTTCAGTAACACATTCTCCAACAGACTGGGAAAAGCTGGGATGTCTACTTCAGGTAGGGCTGAACAAATAATTTAACAACTGTCCAGTGATAGCCAAACCAACATATTCACTCAAGCTCAGTGTCACTTTCATTTAAGTTTGTTATACTCTCTATCTTCTGTTTGTATTTAATGTCTTCTTTCAATTTCCTACAAAGCCTGTAGTCCATTGGGTCCTAAAATTAGAAGAAAAACAACTTCCAAAGTGTGTGTAATCTCTCTAGATCTCCCCTAGCATATCAAGTGAGTTAGGATGATTTGCCAAGGCACTCGTTCTCATAATCAAAAACTCCAGAAAGCTTACACAAAATGAAAAAATACTCCTTTTTGCAGAGTAAATCCTGCACGATTCCTCAAACTGGAAGAACAGAATGAATTTTCCAAATATAATCCCTTTGATCGTGTTTTACTTCATACAGAACTACCATCAACAACAAGAAAAAACAGGAAAATCATGAAGGTTCTCATGATTTCCGAGGAAAAAAGGCACCTGGGACACTGTTTCCTGGAACTGTAAGAATACATACAGTTTGCCTTAACAGGTTCCTGAAGCTTTTACAGCACAACAGGATACAAAAGCACACAAGTGTATAGCTAGCTTAAGTCACAGAAGCAGTCTAACCTGTCTAAAGTGAACTGTAAGGGTGATCTTCACAACTGAAATGTGGAAGATTAAGAAGAACTTAGTGGGTGGGTGGGACCACACAGCACCACTCATTCCCTCATAGTCTGATACTTCCAAAAGTGTCTACTTAAAGCAAAACAAACAAACAAACAAACAAACAAAGACAATGAGATGTAACATCTTGCACTCTTTTTTGGAAGGAAAGACTGAGATCAAAGCACATGATATAGATGGTAGTCCTGTCACAATATATTTAAAACAGGTATTGCTATAGTGGTAACTTAATTTTAAGAATGTCCACAGACTGGATTAAACTCTACATGATGCTATAATAATAAAATCATGAGCAGTACTGAATGGTTAGATAATTCATCGTCCAAAAGAATATTTATGTGAGAAATCACAGCCAAGAAAAATGTGAATTTTCACCAATCAGCAGTCAAGAAAAACGAACTCCATCCAGTTACTTATTAAAAAAAGAAAGAAAATGTCCCTACTAACTGACTGACCAAAGGAAATAAAGTTCGAAGTTATGAAAGAACTCACCCCCAAAACCTCCGCTGCACAAAAATAAAGGTGTTAAGGAATGGCATACTGCGCACATGCTACACTGTTGTTTTCGTTTGTTTGATTTGTTATTGCTCCTTCCTGCTGAAGACAGAACCCTATCAGGTACTGTGTTCTTGGTGAGTTTTGAATCTGTTTTTAGTGAACTGGAACAAGTTAGATAAAGTTGTTTATATGCTGTAAATCTACTCTCCCTGAGCAGAAAATGTGTTAGCTAATGGGTTGTTTATGAGTTGCAAATCTGTTCAGTGAGGTGAAAATTTGTCAGATAATGGGTTGTTTATGAATTCTAAATCAATATTCAGTGAGTCGGAACTATGTTAGATAATAGCTTGCGTATGGGTTGTAAATCTGTTTTCAGTGAACTGGAAACATGTTAGATAATGGGTTGTTTCTGGGTAGTAAATCTGTTCTCAGTGAGCTAAAAACATATTAGATAATGGGTTGCTCGTGAGCTGTAAATCTGTTTTTAGTGAACTGGAAACCTGTTTAATAAAGGGCTCTTTATATATCTTAACCATTTTTAGTGTGCAGAAAAATTCAATAATGTGTTAGATTTGAGTGGCATATCTGATTTCAGTGAGGTAGAAATCCATCAGCTAATGGATTCTTTATGAGCAGAAGATCTACATTCAGTGAACTAAAAATCTGGGACAATAACGTACTCTATTTTCACTATTTGACTTAAATACTGAGTAAAGTTTTGCTGATTTGTAGACCTCAGCTTAATGAGGTCAAAAGGGGTTGTAAGAAATACACGAGGTAATTCTACTGTGGTTTTGTATCCCTTTCCAATAAAGTGAAACTTGCCACAAATGCCTACTAATAATTTAGGAGATAAAAGATAGCAAAATAAATGTCAAATATGTTATTCATTAATCCTGCAATGAAACATTATTACTGAAATCTGTCAGCTGGATTCCATTCAATGATTTCTGTCTAATCACACGTAGTCAACATGGAAATCAGAATTTTTTTCTGTCTTATAGTGAATGGAATCACTGATGTTAACTAGTCTTAGCATTGTTTTTTTTCCTATTTAGGTATCACTGATAGTCAAATACTTCTATTGTATCGAGCAGCCACATGAACGGTTTCCTGTTTACAGGGAGAGAAAGTCATGTGCTGATTGTGGAAAGGAAGGTTATATGATACAAGAATGTCAATTTAAAATGAATCACTCAACATAAAGGAGTTTTAAATCATATGAAGGAAAACAATAAAGTAACATATACTGGGATGTGATATCCCTTCTCATTTACAATGAAAAAACAACTGAAGCATTTCTAGAAAAACATCCTTGTTCAGAACTATATCTTAAGTATATACAATAAATTTTCTGAAGGATACAAAATTTCATCTGACATTCAATTATTCAGAGTGCTGACTCTGCTAATGAAAAATGAAATCAGGCATATTAAGATTAGAAGTAGAAACACTTCCTAACGGTTTCTTAAAAATATAATTCTCAAATGCGCTCTGTGGAATGTCTTTAGTTCTTGTACAACAACCTATTATAAAGTAATGAGGAATAGTTTATTGTTCTTTTAAAAGTCCAATTTGTATCTGCATTGCTGCTTCACCAGTATTTCTTTCTGCTGTCTGTTTTAAATGTAAAATTCTCCAGCGGCTTTTCACGTAATGCTTTTCATCCTATCCTACAACACCAGTGTTAAAATAATGTATCATCCCTGCACATGTGAGCTGGTTGTGTCTCTTGTACAGATAATCTCAGCTATGAATCTCTAGGTTTTAATGCTTCCCTGAGAGTAATTACAACATCCTGACAACATTGCTTAGTTTGTCTTTACTGTATCTCAATGCAGATATCATTAATTCTTTTAAAAAGATGCTAATTAATTCCATTAAAAAGATGCTTTTCCACTCTTTAACATCAACAGTTTTCATGGCTGGGAATACCTTCCCAGAACCACATTGCAAAGGTGCATAATGATACAATTATCCTGTGTAAATTGTAGAATATTATTTCATCAGTTTGCCGCTGTTTAGCTTCTTTCTTTTCCAAAAATATTTCTGTCAACATTCAGTAGAAAAAGGGCAATATGTTCTATATCAAATATACTTCCATTTTTCCCAGTCACTTTCTTTGGTCTTGTTACTGTTTGACCCAAACAAATAGCTAAATGTAGCAATGCCACAGGCAATATAACATGACAACAGAAATTCAGATGAGAATTATCTACAACATAGGGAGAAAAAATGATAAAACACTTCAGACATTATGGAAAATGGCTACCAAAATGAACTGTAGCCTCTGAAAAAAAAACGTCAGTACTCAAAAGTAAGAAGGAAGAGAATGAATGAGAATTATTGCATGTTTTAAAATAATTACATTAGAAAAGAAATGCAAGGCAGCGTAAGATTCTAGAATTTAGATTTCTGTTGGACAAATTTTTAGATGTTTAGTATTAGGCTATAATTCTCACACATCCATACTCAGATTTTTCTTGAATTCCAATTTTACCATGACAAACCACAAAAATTTACATTAAAGTTGCATAAAAGTTATGCTAGACCTTGCAATGATTTTGACGTCAATTCCTTGAGGAGTGACAGGCCTCAAGTATTCAGAGGCTAAAGAAACGTCAAGTTTCAGAGAACTCCTCCTACTAATGTGTTGAATGAAGGCATAGTGAACATGCAAGGTTACTGAGTAAGCGTCTCCTTAAAAAGGACAATTTTATAGGTTGGAGTTTGCCTCTGATTATCACTGGGCATGAGTCACTTTTCTTGAGCTGACTGCAAGAATGGTGAGTCAACTGGACACACTGACCAGGGTCCTAATATTTTTATACTGAGGAATGGTTACGTCAGCAGAGATATCTTAGAGTACTCCACCCCCACTAACTACAAAAATAAACAACCAATAAGTTCATGGAGTACAATGAGGTTTTATTTCAATAGTAATGCTCAATAATACAAATTAAGCATCATCATTACCCCTTTTGTTTTCTAGTAATATGCTTCACATGTCATAAGATTGCTATAAAATAAGTCATTTTGAAGTTGTAATACTAAAAGATAATGTTTAAATATATCTTAAAGGGACAAATTGCAATAGTTGTGTTATATGCTTACGTATAGTAAATCCTTATTGACATTTTTTACTCTATGAAGTCAAGTGGTTAGCAACTTTTGACTTAATAAGGGTTATTGAAAGAAAATACATATTTTGGGAAATAAAATTTTTACTTACTTTCTATTAGCACTTTTCTGCCAGCCCAGTTGTCCGTAATAACTTGTATATTTCCAAAGTGTGCATCACTGAAGAATATCCGATTAGAACCTCTTCCTCTCAGACTGTAGTCAAAAGCAAGAGCTATCACATTTTTGAAGTACTCTGGATTTTCATATGGCATTACTGGTGAATTTAAGTTGGTTTCATCAGAAAGATGTATACTTTTTAATATTGTCCTTCCTGAGTATAACAGGTAACCTTTATGTCTTAGGCAAGTAATTCCATCTTCTGCAAGATAGCCATGTGCACAAGCACAAGTTCTTCGTCCATTTCCCCGATAAAGGCAGAGTTGATGACAACCACCATTATTCTTGGCACAAATATTAGTACCTATAAGAAAAAAAAGAAAAAAATAAATCTTTTATACTATTACAGGTAGCTAACTTAAATTAGAATGCAATTTTATGTATTCCAAGAATTCTTCTCTTAAACTTTTTCTGCAATACAGGTCAAAGGCCAAAATAGCAAAGAATATAACTTCAAGAACAACCTAAAGCCAATTTTAAAGTATACAATCTATGAGCAAACATACTTAATTAACTTTCTTTCCAATTCACAAGTGTATACACTCTATAAATAGAAAATGATTAAATGGGTTTTTCCTCCATGTTCAGATCAAAACTTAGATAGGAGACTGTTATGAGCTGTTTCAAGTGCTTTGAAATATTTTATTATTTTTTTTAAAACACCTGTTACTGGGAAAGAGTAAAAGATACCATCAGAATACAGCACTGTTCTTAGTCAATTTCTATCAAAATGAAAATATATATATTAATAGGTACAAAACTGTGTCTTTCCAGTTCCCTGTTTTTAATAAAGACGTTTCCTAACATTTTGTTCTAATTTCCTTTAAAATCTGACTTTAAAAACTTACTCACTGACAAATGCATTCCATTAAATAATCATTGTCAAATTAGTAAATTCAATGACATAAGCTACATTTGTTACAAGCAATATTTAAAATTACAGTAATTGTCAATAATTAGGACCTATTTTCTTTGGTCTTTTTTGGACTATGTATGAAATACAATTATAGTTAGTTTAGATAATTTAGTTTCTGTTTCTGACAGCACTTTCCATATAACAACTCAGCTCTTTCAGTATAGCCATTTTCCCATTTCTGAAAGTTTCTAGATAGTGAAGGAGAAAAAAAAAAACATTTTAAATAGATCGGTTTCTGGTAGAGAACCATTATAATTGTTGGGGAATATGTAGTGTCTGAAAGTACTGTTGACTGCATTTTCTAACTGCTACATTTCAAGCTGAAGATACTCTTAAGCAAAAGTAATGTGGGATGAGAGTTAACTTTCTCTTAAAATTAGAAATGTTGAATTTTGAGTTCCTAGGCAAAATTACGTGAGAAATATAGTCATGCAAAAATACTTGGAGACTTATCTGTATACATTTTCACTTGTTGTTTCTTTTAAGAAGTTTTTGAAGTTTTATTAGGCTAGAAATGTTAATATCTGTTTGGAAGGATGAGAGTTTGAGAAGAGAAAGGCAAACACATGAAAGATATCCTCAAGTTTCTAAAATCACTCTTTGAAAACCTTAATGCTTCCACAGTTCACCAGCTGTAAGTATCTTTAAAAACAGCCAGTTCTAAAAACAGTTTAATTAGGGCATATTTTTGCACATGTAGAATAGCACTGAAGGATAGGAATCCACTTGTGAATAGCACTGCAGGGCTGGCTCATCAGAAAGGGTAAAACAGGTGTTTGAAAAAAAAAAGTATTAATCAGCACAGCTTCTTTGTGTATATTTTTGGGGAGGGGCTTTTTTTTTTTTAATAATAGAAGGTCAGGAAGCTAGCTAATTACATTTTTTTTAAAGGAGCACTGACTACTTCTAGTTCAGTAAACTTAAATATATATATATAAAAAATAGAGTGATATAGAAAAAAATTCCAAAAATATTTGTCACCTGCTTTTTCCCTTTTGTCCTTCTGGCTCACTGACAGCCCCTCCCAAAGACATTAACCATTTGTACCCTAGTAAAATTTGAAAAATGTATTAAAAATTCATTCAGTTATGTTTTTCGAACTAACATTAAAAGATTTTTAGCCTCAGTAACCATTTCTCATATTCCCAATGCAATCAAGTATTTCAAGCTACCAATAAAATCATTACATATAATGAAGCATTTTTATCCAATTATATTTTCCTAATTCTATAATACAAAGCCCTTCCAAGCAAGCAGACATTAACTATTTCTAGCCTAGTTAAAAGAAATGATAAATGTTTCTGTGGATATTTTTTATCCACAAAATATTATGTCTACAATACTGTGAAATTACATGCAGAAATCCTTAGTAAAATACATATGTTCACTGTTCTCAAAACTATTTAAAATGCCTTTAAAAAAAATGAACAGACTGTTTTTCTTATTGATTGTTAAATGTTTTCTTTCAAAGTGCAGATTTATTTTACATTTCATATTTAATACAGTTATTTAGGAAAGATGTATGTAAAAAACCAAGATCTTTAGATACATGATGCTGTGATTAAAGCAACATTTGAGTGCTACCAACACCGGAGATATATTTGTATGAAAAAGTTTATTGTTTTTATGGTAATATTTCCTTTCTCTGTGTTTTTGAATACATATATACATATATATATATACATATATATATATATATATATATATTTATAGCATTTGGTCTGGATTTCCTGGTAGCAGTTTGTTCTGGGGAAATTATCACCATTTTTGGTAGACTTCTAAATACGTTTGCTAACTGAAACAAATACATGTTGTTTACAGAGGTGATACAATCATGTCCTTATTTTCTCAAAAAATAGTCCTTGTTTTTCAAGGTCTCTTCAGAATTAGAATTTTAGGAGAGAAAAGAAAGCTGAAAAAAATTCATCCATTTATATCATAAATCACAGAGAGAATACGATAACTTTTGTCTCTTCAATTTGCAAAACGAATCGAACGCAAATGAAATCCAATTATTTAGAAGGTCTCTTCCCACACAAAAAAAAGCTGGACTCAAACCCAAAGAATTTCAAGAAATAGATATTTGAGAGACAGAGGCTGGGATTTCCTAGCTGTGAAAGAAAAATCTGCTTTCCAACAGAAGTCTGAAACAGCCTGAGATTACTGCTCTTTTAAGCACAGTTCAAGGTCCATCTCATTCCTAAGAAAAAAAAAAGGAATGATAGGATGTGTTTTGGTTTTAGACTTTCTCCTTAAAATACTCAGAAAGATTTTAGTAGAAATTGTACCATATATTTTGTTTAGTACATTAATTTTAGCTAAAAAAATACTTTAAGAGTAAAGAGTGGAGATATAACAAAATGTATTGCCATAATCAGTGATTATTTAACTTTTTGTATGCTTTAATATACATAAAAAGTACCAGGCAATATTAAAACAGTTAATAGCATCCTTAAGAACAGCCAACCTTTCTCTCGTGCTCTATTAAAGACTTTCACTTCCTTCAGGTTTATTCCAAGGCCAGTCCTCATGGTCACAGCATCCGTGGCCTCATTCTTGTGGCCTCTTCTAATAGAGCCATTTGCATGTGCTCTGCCAAAAAAGTTGAAGATGTCTGATCAACAATCCTCAACTAATTCCCACCAAACAAATGACTGAAGGGCAGTGGAGAGTTTGCCTAACATAAGGTGAAGAAACCTGGTCTCACCTGTGACACTGATATGCTTTAGCTTTCAGTATCAGAAATACCCTTTCTTTGGAAACTGTAACTTTCTGCTATCCATTCTCTGACCTTGCTAAGGAATGGCTAATCCTACAAAGGTGAAGAACCTGGCACTGAAATAACATTTTAAGACTCAAATACTTATGAAAAATAAATTACCTGTCAGACCAGTAGATGTAAGCTCCAAACACCGCGACAGAAAACATATCCACATTGCTCCCTGACAGCACAATCTCCCGATTCCCTCCACTTTCAAGGTCAATTCTTTCTATCTTGTCGGTACGAGCATCACACCAATATAATTTATTTTCCTAAAGATTAATTTTAAAGGAAACATCAACAGTCTTTTCCACGTATTTCATTAAGAGTTATTAAGATTACACCGAAGTGATAGACCAACTGACTTTAATGAAACATAACAAATACTGTACGTTTTAATGTATACTGGAAGACAGAGAAACCAACCTCATAGTCAATGGAAATCCCATTAGGCCACGCAATCCCCAGGCTCACAAGCACAACCTTCTCAGACCCATCTAAGTGTGCCTTCCCTATGCAAGGAGTCTGTCCCCACTCTGTCCAAAATAAATACCTAAAGTGTTGCAGAAATTACCAATTAAAATTTAGCATCAAAATAGAGATGAAAATGTATAATACAGTACTTCAACTGCAAACAAAATGAACGTACCATTAACATTAAGTAGGTATTTAAAAAGCATAATAAGGCTTATGTATCTGAATAACCTTTAGAGGATAAATGTATTGTAATACTTGTTTGATAAAATATTTTGTTTAGACAGATTCTTTGCAGATGTTATATATGAAGTCATTCTTAAAACCATAATTAATCAGTCAATATGCAATTCTATGCCTTAAATGATATAGCTTTGTGCTTGGGAAAATAAAAGAAAATTAGAAAGAAATTACTGCAACACAAGCTTACACATCTAATAACCTACTAACAAACATTGTGATTATACAGGAGATGTATGTCTAACTAAGAAATGTCTTAAATATGAAGCAGTAAGGAGCACTATGGGAAATGGCAGAAGAAAGGGATTTTTTTCTGGAAAATAAATATTTTTCCTAGTCTCCCTAATGCTCACGGGAAGAATTACTTATCTAAGTATACATTACCATATAATTACTGGCACAGTAAGGTCACTGTTTCAGGGTAAGATGCTAGGACAAACTTCTGCCCTGACCTTTTCAACCTGTTGCTTTAGGTATAGCAGAATGAGGCCAATGAATCTACAGAGATTGTTCCCTTTACTGAACAGTAAACTATGGCATAGGTTTCAGTAAACTTCTATTTGTCTACATACAGGTATGTATGTGTGTTAAAAACATATTAAAACACACATATATATTACACATTAGTTGATAATATATATTAGATTGGATAAATGATACATATTAATTATAAATTATATATAATTATATATGTGCTGCTATAGTTATATATAATTTTTATATAATGCATGTATAAATATATATAATTTGTATTAGTTGATTAACTAATAATATATATATATGTTTATGTCCTGTGTTGACATTACCTCTGACTAGATACATGAAAATAAATATAGATAGATATTCTGAGCAAGAAATCTCCATCTAAGATGACACAATTCATGTCTATCATAATACTAATTGCCTAATTAAGAAGCATTTTCATAGCAAATATTCATAAGAACACACTAAAACATATTTTGTAATATGCTGTACACAAAGTGAACAGAACATACAAAAACATTCTCTAAACTATGTGGAATATATATATTAGTCTGTTTTAGAAGATTACAGAAGTCTTCTGTGCATCATGAAACAGTTCTACCCATGTCTGAGCCTGGCAATATCGTTATACCAATAAGACTAGAAATCTGTTGTTAAATACCTACATTTGATTGGACGATTTCTGATATGTGGAATAAAGAGAAATGAATAAAATGATCAGCAACATATGAAGGTGCAAACAGATATAGGTCCTAGAATTAAGTCATCAAATCTAGCTTCTGAAACAACGTTCTGTTTACTTTTGCTGTAACTGCAGGTCATTTTGGCTATAATAAAAATGAATTTGTCCTCATATTTCTTGACATAAAAATGAGTAATATGGATGCTAACTATAAAACTTATCCTACTTTAGGAAACTGAACTGCTACATTAACTAAATTAAAAATATTTCTGTTTTAGAAATGTTAAAATAGACTATTAACCAGCTGGGTATTAAGAATTACCACTTACATTTTAATACAACTTTAATGAGTTGTATTATAACAGCATCTTTATACATGACTGAACTTGTATTCAGGTATCTGCTTGGAGATACTTTCTTAACACAGGACAACTCAATGTCAACTATAGAAAGGCAGGCATTTGGTATTCTTCAATTAAACATTCAATATTCTCTCCTTAGGCTAGTTATTCTGAGAAAAAAAAAAATTCAAAAACCATAACTAGCAGGTTAAAGGAATCTAGAAGCCTGCAAAGAAATCCTGAGCAGCTGCCAAAAAGGTTACACAAGTTACTTAATATTGGAGCATTAATGGTAATAAATATACTGATGTATAAACTTAATAAACTATTAACTAGCACAGAAAAAAAAAAAAAAAAAGATCTTCCCAAACCTTCCCAGAAGTCTGGGAAGAGACACCTAAAATACCTGTTTCCTGGACCTTTGTAGGTAGCAGTATGCCACCTATGTATTTGGTGTATATACCTCAATGCTTGAATAATGACCACCCAACTTTTTTTGAAACTACTCCATATATAAGTTACATAGCTGACATGGAGATGCAGGTGGCAGAAATTTGATGCGGTCCTAGAATTAACTTTCAAAAAACATCTGTGAAAAAAATTATCAGAGTTTGAACTCCATCCCTCCAAACAGAAATGAAGTTCCCCAAATGTCTTCAAAGGAGGTAGCTTTTCTGAGAAATATTTCAGTATGACCTTAACTCCGTATTTCAATCATGATTTTGAGCTTCATCAGAAAACTGTTAGTTAACTGCAAGGAAAAAAAAGTCAACCAACTATGTTTTAAATTAACATCTGATGAGGAACAAAGACACTCCTTTGTAGGCCTACACATTCTTAACTTTTCCCCTAGTTATATAAATAATGTTACCAACCACCTGAATGCTGGCTGCTTCATGTCTTGGTATAATGGGCAGATTCAATGAAATCAAATAACTGCTATTTTCCTCTCCATTCTTATAGCTGTCAACTCAAGCATCAAGAAAAATGAAAAAGTGAGAAGTCAGGGTAAGGGGAGAGCAGGGAGGGAAGAACATCTTTAAAGTTTTGCCTGGCAAAGGGAAAGAGATATGACAATAATGCAGAGGGTAAGAAGGCCTTTATCTCCACACATAAAGATATACCTTTACTTCACCTTCAAAACATTGCTATCCTAGTTGCATGAAGTAACTTTGATTGGAGCCATCTGAAGAGATCATTTTGTGGCACAGTATTAAAAAGGGAGTCCAAGCTTACCTGCGTTCACAGAAGGCATACATTTCTACCAGACGTGTAAAGTATCTACTAATCTGTGGTCCTCTCATTGTTGTATGTTCTCTTAAACATTTTAAACACATCCAAAAACTAACTATAAAATGGAGCAAGACCAGAACACCTAAATAATGTTTCACAGCTGAATTAATTTAAACATTATTTAGCATTTCTCTGTTGTTGTTTTTTTGTTTGTTTGTTTCAAGTGCAGTAATTCAAACTCCTCCAAATTACATTTTAACCATGTTATTCACATCTGCTTTTTGGTGGCATTAGACTGTTCTATTTTAAGTCGTGTGAGGATAGCTCAGTGGCATCTCTAAAGATCCATTAACTTAAAATCAGGAACTGTTTCTTTCCTCCTAGCAAACAAAGAATCTTGTTAATATTGTTGCCTATTATTTCATCTACTTATGTGCACACTTATCATTTGGATAAAATAAAATCAGGAACTGCAGAGTCAGAAAACATCATTTGAAAAATATTTTCATTAAATTCAAAAAATCCCAAATAATAAAAAAAAAGTAACTTTTCTGTCAATAGCAGTATCGAATATTATTCTGTCAAGGGTTTTGCATTTAGCCTTCCTCTTAGCTATTGTTAAATGCTGGATCTTAACCACAATCCATCTTCCCTCTCCAAATACTGTAGAAGAGTTGATTAGATTTTTGTCCATTACTAGTTGAAAATAATGGGTTTTATTTATAAAAGTCATATTATTATCATTGGGCAATACCAAGCAAAAATACAGGCTGGGCAGAAAATAGATTGAGAGCAGCCCTGTGGAGAAGAACTTGGGCATGCTGGGTAATGAAAACCTCAACATAAGCCAGCAGTGTGTGCTTGCAGCCCAGAAAGCCAACCCATATCCTTGGCTACATCAAAAGAAATGTGACCAGCAGGTCGAAGGAGGTGATTGTCCCCCTCTGCTCTCGTGAGACCCCATCTGCAGCTCTGGGGGACCCAACATAAGAAGGACCTGTTGAAGCAGGTCCAGAGGAGGGCCACAAGGATGATCAGAGGGCTGGAGCACCTCTCCTGCAAAGAAGTGCTGAGGGAGTTGGGGTTGTTCAGCCTGGAGAACAGAAGGCTCCAGGGAGACCTTAGAGCAGCCTTCCAGTACCTAAAGGGGGGCCTATAGGAAAGATCAAGAGGGACTCTTTGTCAGGGAGTGTAGTGACAGGACAAGGGGTAATGGCTTTAAAGTAAAAGATGGTAGATTTAGATTAGATATTAGGAAGAAAGTCTTTACTCAGAGGGTGGTGAGGCACTGGAACAGGTTGCCCAGAGAAGCTGTGGATGCCCCATCCCTGGAAGTCTGGAAGTGTTCAAGGCCAGGTTGGATGGTGCAACCTGATCTAGAGGGACGTGTCCCTGCCCATGGCAGGAGGATTGGAAGTAGATGACCTTTAAAGTCATTTTCTCCTCTCTAACATAAGAGCATAGATGTTCTGGTACATTAAGCACAAAATAAAAAAAATATTTTGGCCAGATCCTGAAGAACAGCATCAACCCTAAACTGTTAGCAGATATGGCCAAGCAACCAGTGGTGCTATATGAACACAGCTGTAATGATTTGTGGCAAAAGCTATTACATTATGCAGAAAATAAAACCCACTATTGCTTTCACCTTCATTCTTAAATACATTTAGTTTGAATTCTCTAGTCTGCATAATACACAGATCACTACATCTAAATTCTCATAAAGGAAATTGTAGCAAAGATCCAGTCAGCATTTTGCATCAATGGTATCAATCTGGTCTCAGAAGTCAGAATTCTTCATTACTAGGGCTACGAACTCCTCTGACTGAGTACAGAGACTGCTTTCCTGAACATACTGTGATACTCATTTGATTGAATCTGGGGAAAATGAGTGACACATCTTCATCTCTGGGCTTGGGAGGAGGTAGCTGCTCAAACACTCTTTAAGATTTTGATGCACACAATGTGGCTTACATTTCAGGAGGACAACTGTAGCAGTTACATCCACTGAGTCATAAATCGACTCGGAATGCACATTTCATATTCTAATGAAAAAAGATGGGAATCCTTTGCAGAATTTACTGCTTCTGCATTACTTGTAGCTCTACTAACAATGGTTTTGGAGCCTGAAGGGGACAGAAAGTTCTGCATTTCTGTTAGTGCTGCATTGTAGTCCCTACTCTCATCAAACAGTTGGATGAAAACTGATGTAATTTTTGACAACACTTACTCTCTTACACATGTGCTCCATCTAACATAGCTTTCAGCTACCCTGGGCAATCTCCTTGATTGTTGCAGTGCGATATTACATGGTACTGGAATTTATAACCATCAAGGATTACATCATTCTTTTATTTCATCATCACACTGAGGTCTTCATTACCTGGTGTGACTTCTTTGGATTTGCTGGAAACTTAAGTACTCAACAGATTTAAGCAACTTCCATGCAATGTCTACACTTCAGTTGAAATGATTGTCTTAGAAAATGAAAACTTGTGCAAAGAAAATACAGTACTTCATGTAGACAGAGACTCATGAAAAATCTCAGCATATGTTAAGAACATTTTCTTCCACCTTTGTTTAGGTATACAACAATACTTTCCAGTATAATCCTTTTGGGGTTTGATTTCTAAAAGCTTCAGTGCTAACATGCAGACTTTAAAAGAAATACAAATAGCCACAGTCATGTTACCCTTTTTCTGGGTGTACTGCAATAGATCTTGGCTGGTCCAAACCCTGGGATATAATTACATATCGGAATGAGCCGTTGAGCCTGGCAACTTCAATTAAGTTGAAGCCATGATCCGTCCAATATATGTTACCTAGGAAAAATACCATGAAGTTACTGGAAGAAGAAAACATTACTTGAGAAGCATGTACATCTTAAATGCGTAAGTTAGGACCAGAAACGAACTGCTGCATTTTAAATTATGTGTATCTTATATTTTTAATTTCTAGTCCTAGTGAGCCTTCTGTTTTAAAGTATAAACTTGTATTTGTGGTTGTCACAGTTGAAACTGTCTATATAAGAAATAGTGTCCAAGATAATTAAAGAAATTTTTCTGTCTGTAATAAAACTGACCCCACCAAAAAAAAAAAAAAAGCTGTGACGTTCAAAAAAAAAAAAAAAACAAACCTACACTAGTGAAAGCAAATCAAGTTATTTAGCCTTGAGCTGAAATGCAAGAGCATGCTGTCAGAAATCATGAAGCATACCTACCTGCTATCCAGTCCACTGCAATGCCTTCAACTCTTCCCAAACCATTTGTAACAATGTCTTCTTTCCATGTTTGGTCTCGTTTAGATCTGCTAATTTTATTGAAACCCATGTCTGTCCAATAGATTGTATCATTACCTATAAAAACATGATAAGGATTCTTGGATTAATTTAATTACTTCAGTCCAGGTATCTATATCAGTGACTGTAAAACTTCACTAATATGTCAGAGTAAACAGAGGAATGGTTATCAACACTATCATCATTAATTCCAGAATATTTAGGGCTCTGAAAAACTACAGTGCCAAACTGCCTATACAGTCATGTCCCTCAGTATTCATTCAGATTAAATTTTGGCAGTATCAAAACATTTAACTAGAAAAGAAAAATAGTGAGAAATTTGAGCGTGATATAATAAAAGCATAGAAAATGGACTCTCTGCACAATTCATCTTTTAAATGTCCTGACAACCTTTTGGTAACAGTCTTTTTTGTGTGTTAAGGTATTTCTTTAAGCTGTCTTTGTGCCATTCCGCTGCAGGTAGCTGTCCCTAAGAAGGAAGAGAGGGTCCACTATGTAGTTTTGAGTACAAACTTATTTTCACTGACCATTTAAACTCATTAGCAAGGCTGAGAATTTGGAGCAGCCAAAGCATAGGCATGCCCCCCACCTCTGTTGCCACAAAGTACCACTGGTAAACAGATGGGGAAAACCATGTGATGACATCCCTCAAGCAGAATTCTCTCTACTTCCGTTGTCAGAGCTCTGAGCTAACAACGAAGCCGTGCTGCAACCCACATTCTGGTTTTGAAGTCATTAATTGGGGGCCTCCAGAATGAGGTATTCCCTCTGGGAATGTCATTGCTTATATTTTTCCTTCTTTTTTCATTCTTTATGTATCTGCTTTTAATTCCATAATACAGACACATGCGTATACATATATACAATAACAAAATTAAAAGCCAAACTTACATAGATAACTGTCAATTCCAAGACCAAAACAGTCTGGTATGCTCAGTTACTCTAGCTACGTTACCTGTCATTTTGGCATATCATATTTGGAAAAAAATGGCACACAACGAAAGAAATGACAAATTCTGACTTCATGTATCTCAAACATGTAGTTTGATGATCGCATAGTGGAGCCATGTATTTCGCTAGTTATTCCAAATTAGTAAGAAAATTACACAAATCTTAATAATAGCTGCACATACATTCAACAATAAGTTATTAATCTATGATTGTCTGCACATGTATGCCAAATATTCTTCAGTGGAATATGAGATATACAGATTTATTATAAAGTCTTTTCTGAAAGTACATAATTAAAAAAAAAAAAAAAAAAGGATTCCATCTATTATGTTTACCAACTGGATAAGACGTTCACAAGTCAAATTTATGTATTCCATATTGCAGTTTAATTCATCTTCATACATATAAACCACTTTGTATTCTTACTATCAATCAGAAACTACTGACAGAGATGGAATGATTACATACTGAGTTAAGGTATGCCTCCCTAACGCTGGATTTTACACTGTATGTGGTATTTTATTGAGCAATAGGATTTAAGAAACCAAACCCCATATCAGACCATTTTTCCTCCCTCAAAAACTACCTTTTCATATAATTTCATTTTTCTGTTTTATTAATGAAGCCTTAAATTCATGCCGACTAACTTGCAGTACAGGAACAGTCACGAACTCTCAACTGCATTCCTGAAAAGTGAAGAGGTTGTGCTCATTTACTTATGAGTCCAAACGCTCACAGCAAATCTCTTACTGCTAGTGTTCCTGCTACCTCTTTCTAAGCGTTACAGTTTCACTGTTGAAACAATCTTCCTCAAGATCAACCAGGTCAATAGCAAAGGATGGAAAAGCAAGGTAATAATCAGGTGTTCAGTTTCACAGATGAAAATGCTGAGATTCTTTAAACAGCTTCCCTTCTATGTTCCATATTCCTGTCTCTGCATCTTTCATTACACAGGTATTTGTCCCTGTGCATTTACACGGTGTTTGTTTCTAAATTTCCTGCACGCATCCCTCCACCATAGTAAATCTTACTGTAAAATTTGTTTTAACATCGCTCCAGCTCATCCCTAGAACTGACAATGATTAGCAGAGCAGGATATTAAAGAGCTGGCAACGTAACTGTGAAACAAGAGATTACAAAACAACAGATAAAAGGTTATTTCTCCTCACTTTTTCTGTAGGAGCCAAAAGCTTCTTCGAAGAAACTATAACGATCTTGTCAAATCCAACTCCCCAGAAAAACTCACTTTATTATGACTGACAGCGGTTGCTTTATCACACACTCCCTCTAAAACCCCCATCTCATGGGGGGTTAGCTTTGGGTTTCTCAAGATCACAAACAACCACTGCACACACACAGAATCCTTCCCAATACTGTTTCCATTTTTTTCTCCAGGTCTTCTTCAGTCTTGAAAATTTTGCTGAATGTTGAACATTAGTATCCATGGCCTCACACTTCACTACAGTCCTCAGGCAGCTTATTAGCAAACAATGAAAATGAATTCCATGTAATGCATTTTGCCAGTAAAAATTCGGTAATTCAAGATTCAACATAAAAAGTACTTGCTGAGTGTTACCGTTTTTCCTAGGCCTTGTCAGCTTAGTTTGTAAATGTTCAAATCGATCATTTCAACAAATAGAATACAGTCTATTCTCCTTTGCACCTTTACACACCTGTACATATGCCACGGATACAAATGCCTAGAGGCACAATGACAGCAGGAGTAAGAGCAGGGACAGACTATAGAGACAAATCTGGGGAAAAAATATGTGACAGTGGCTCTGGGTTCCCAGCTCACACCGAGTACTACAAAACTCAGTGAGGAATTGGGAAGACTCTGCTTCTGAGAGAGGCAAAATCTCGCAAGTCTTAAGCCCCTTCTGAGATGAACTACTGCAGAATTGAAAGGGGCTCAGCAATAACGATGCATTCTTTCAAAACTATCATGAATTTTTACTACTCCACCGTTATGGTGGCTCTTCAGCACTAATGAAAACATTCATGTAACTGCTCTGCATTTTCAAAAATGCTACTACTCATTAAGTGGCTTGGGCCTTCCCAGTCCGCAGAAGTTAGGAAAGTAAGAAGTTAGGATCACTTTCTTGGAGACATAGTTCTACCCATCAATTTGAAGAACATCGTTCTGCGAATAAATATAATGTTGTCAGTTCTTCAATACTTAGAATGTCCTTGATGTCTCAAAGACAGTAGTGTTTCTCTGCCATTCAGATTCTCCTCCAAACAGACCAAGCTTAAGTACGGAGTCCCTCACACCATGTGAGATAATAATTTCAACAAATGCAAAGTAGACACTAAGGTAAACAGTACGGTGAGCTTCTTGGAATAATGTCAGGAAAAAAACATGGTCTGTGAAGTCTTTGGCAGCAGAGAAGAGGTGATTCCAGTAACTTAACAGAAAGACTACTAGGATTACACTTAGTTGTATAAAACTAGGTCTTAAAAAACACTGGCAACTGCTCTACCCAATGACCTCTAAAAAAAAAAAAAACCTAATGTCAAAACTGCTCCTGTAGTTCTTTCATAAGAATTTACAAGTATCAAGACATACAGAGAAAAAGAAGGTGCATTTATCTTCTAGCCCTTTCATGTCTGCAAAAAATACTGCCCTAAGTATTTGAACTATGATATGATATACTACTAGCATACGTTGATGAGTGTTGGCCACTTTGCATACTTAAACATTATTGAGAGTAGATCAGCACTTGGGAATCTTCCACAATTAAGAATGAAATGCAAGCAATAATCAGAAATCAGGTGAAAAAAACAACATGCGTTCTGAAAGTATCCCCACTCGCTTTCTGAATCATATTTGATGAACAAAGGTTCTAGGAATAAATTCAGAATATTAAAGGTAAGATACCAAAATGAGAAAAACAATTGTTTTTTAAGCTGAAATGCAGCTGAAAACTACATTTTATGACACAGCATCCCCTTGTGATTTCGCTGCTACAGAAAATTTACATTCGTGTTTAGCAATACATTCGTCATTGTCAATCATATCTATATTCCCTGTGCTGTAACTAAACGTCATGAAAGTTAGCAAACCTCACCCAATCTCTTTTTTCCAAAAAATTAAAAGTTAGTAATACATCTTTTTTTTTTTTTTTTCCTTCCCCAGAGTATTAACTTGATATTGACCAGTGAAGTCTGAATAAAGCTCCTTAAAGTAAGAGCTAGCACATATTTTAAGGACTATGAGGAGAAGCTGAGGTTGTCTAGTTTAGAGAAAAGAAAGCCCAGAGGCAACCCCATTTGCTCTCTACAACTTCTTGAGGAGGGGAAGTGGAGAGGGATGTGCCAGTCTCTGCTCCCTGGTAACCAGTCACAGGATGCGCAGAAAGGGCACAAAGCTGTGCCAGGGGAGGTTCAGACTGGACATAAGGAAAAAATTCTTTACTGTGAGGATGGTCAAACAATGGAACAGGCTTCCTAGCAAGGTGTTTGATGCCCCATGCCTGTCAGTGTTCAAGAGGCATTTGGACAATGCCCTTAATAATGCGCTTTAACTTTTGGTTAGCCCCGAAGAGATCAGGCAGTTGGACTAGATGATCTTTGACAGCCCCTTCCATCTGAACTATTCTATTCTATTCTATTCTACTATGACAACAACAACAACAAAAGAATACTAATAATAATACATATGCAAAATCCCCAATAAAATCCTAGTATCAATCTTTTAGAACCCAAAGGTCAAATTTCAGATTTCTGTACTATACATCATAATGTCGTAAAGCTTGCAAGACTTGAATTCAAAAATGGTATTTTTTTAAGGTAAATTATAATCATTTAATCATATAATTACATTATAATCATTATTGGAATATAATAATTATTGGAACAGGCTGCCCAGGGAAGTAGTTGAGTCACCATCCCTGGATGGTATTCAAAAGATGTGTAGATGTGGTGCTTAGGGACGTGGTTTAGTGGCAGACTTGGTCGTGCTAGGTTAACGGTTGGACTTGATGATCTTGGAGGTCTTTTCCAACCTAAATCATTCTGTGATTCTAGAATAAAAAATATAACGACTGGAAAACAGCTGAATATGAGAAAACATTTCTTTACTGGGTGACAGAGCACTGGAACAGGTTGCCCAGAGAGGTTGCGGAGTCTCCTTCTTTAGAGATATTCAAACCCTGCCTGGATGTGATCCTGTGCAACGTGCTCTAGGTGACCCTGCTTGGCAGGGGGGTTGGACTAGGTGATCTCCAGATGTCCCTTCCGACCTCAACCATTCTGTGATTCTGTGAAAACCCAACTGCATTGTCTTAGCACTCTCCATAAAGAACTTGCACAGCTACCACTTCTCTATCATCCTGTATTTTTCCAGGAATAGATGAAATCAGCTGTATCACAGTCTTTCCCATCTAAGATATGTGTATAAATGTATTGGCTTTTAAATGATTTTTTAAAAAAATCCAGCAGTCTTCAAATGACCCATCATGACTTATATCATACCTAGCTCTGAACACTAGCTGTCACTGATCTGAATGCAAAATATGCAAGTAGGAGGGCTCTGTGAAATCTTAAGTGAACTTTGCTAGTCAGAATAGAGGTACAAGACTATCAACCAAGAAGGCAGGCCAAAAGAAGAGAAGACTTGAATGAGTTTAAATTCTCACTTGCTAACAAAAGTTAGTGGTATTTATGTGATGAAGTAATCAAACAGAACAAGAAGGAAAACATCTGTTTTTAATATGAAGGCATATATGAACATATACACAAGAAAAATAATCTCTCAATGTTGAATTCCCAGGCAGAATTTATTTCAAAATGAAAAACAATGGACTATGACAAAATAATTGTACATTTTAGGAGGCCAATGTGTTAATACATACATAACACAGCCCACCTAAAATGCTATTTCTAAGCTGACAGTTTGTAAATTCAGTGGGTAACAAAAACAGCTCACGAGAAAGCCAGTTTAGAAGGAATGACAGCCAAACAGCTAACGGGTTGAAAATACGGAGAGGCAAGATGTTTTTAGGTCAATACTTGCCCACAGGTTTCTTATTGTTTGTGAAGAAATCATAAATTCCTAATGCTTTTGAAAATATTCAGATAACTTTTAGTACCAGTGAGAGACGCATTCAACTACTTTTCAGGATCTGGTCCTTAATTTCTTTTCACCTGCTTTCACATGCATGCAAAACAGAAACCTCCTAATTTCAAAAGAAATTTGTAAGTATCTACACTAAAAGTGGTTTCCTATTTATATACTCCAGTGGAAAGGTATGCAGTGCACTTAACATAGAAGTGCCTGTTGTTCAGACTGTTACAGCATCTGCTTCTAAAAGGAAAATACAGATACGGAGTTGGCTTGTACACTACAGTGAAGCTGCTCAGCTTTACTGGATAGAAAGAAAACTATGCCACTCAGCTGTCCAAACTACCTGCAAGGCACAACAAATACCACTTAGAAAATTCAGTCACGGCAAGAGCAACGTTTTTTCTGCGAAAAAAAGAACTAATGAAGGCTGCTTTCCTACACATTTATGGCCACCTACTCTACAATCTCCAATTTTCTACTCATGTTCTCGGTGATGTACCCACCAAAAAAGAGCAGATAGTGCTGCAAGTGTGACTTACATAAACATAATACATGTTTTTCTATTTACTGCAAATAATAGCTAGAGGTTAGCACTGTAATATACAATCAACTTCCACTTCCTACATACACAGTTGCAATTATTTAGAAGTTTTGATTTTTTTCCCCATTTATAAGAGTAGTATAAAATATCTACCACTTACATGATAAGCTATACAAAATGTTTACCTGCATGGAAGTCTATGCCCACAGCAAATGAAGTTCCAGATATAGGCATTAAAGCATCCATTTTATCATTTGGATCAAGAGGAATTCCTCTAATCCCTTCATGAACAGAATACATAAGAAATGATTCAATACCTAAGGAAAAAATCAAATAGGTAATGAGAGCAAAATGGAGACTTTCCCAATTAGCAAGACTTGAGGAATTAACATGCACTAAACATAGTTTGCTCCATAATTTTCCAGAATGATAAATCCAACTCTTTGAAAAAACATCCATGAATTATTATGTCATATTTCTAATTAAATGATAAATACAATTTTACAAATAGAAGGGACTTACTGTATATTTCAACCATCATCTTATGATTATGTAATTAGCATTAATGAAAATTAAAGAATAAAGTATTTTCAATTATGAGAAATTTAAGAATATTTTCAGTGCATATCTGCACTTTACATATTCAGCAAGAGACAGTTTTACAGAACTTGTGGAAAGCAGGACTCAAGACTGCGGAAATTGTCTTTTGAGGTATGAGATTCACCTCAGCTCATTTAGCCATGCACACTTCCTTTACAGACAATAGAGAAATGCATAGTTTAAGGGAACAATGCATTTGATGCATTTTAAATGTGTTAATCACACTCCAGAAGCACCTATTTCTATTAAGTGGGAAGAAAGAGTTGAGATGAATCACACCTTTTGACAAACAGAATTATAAGAAGTACTTCGCTGCATTAACCTCCAAGTTCATATAATAGAACACTTCCAAGTTTAAGGGAAATTACACAGCATGACAATATGCAACTTGGAATCTTGGAGAAGTTCAACTACCATGCACAAAAAAGTTCCTTTTACTTCACATCATTTCATTTAAAATTTCTTTCTTTGTAAAAAGCTAGCTCATAGAACACCTTAAGAATGTGAACCAAAAAGTTCCAGATAGAGAATTACAAAATCACTTCCAAACAAGAAGAAATCTAGCTCGCAAATGAAATGAGCAGCACTAAACAAGTATGTATGTGCAGAATTCTCAGTTTTTGTCTGTGAGTTTTCAAGAAAGAATAAAAATAATTTTGAGTCATTACCTCTTTTAAATTAAAGGAAAATTCAGTCATAGTATCTGTTATTATCTAGAATGCAGTATAGTATATATATATATATATATAGTTATATATAAAGGAAGAAAATTGTTCAGATACACAATATCCACCAGCTTTACTTTAACCCACAACTGAAAGTTATAAATATCTGAAGAAGTACAAGTAAAAAGGACTATATTAGAAAAAAATAAGTAAAAAATATTAAGACCATGTTATTAAGTTACATATGACAAGCACTGAAGTAGTAGAAAAGCCACATTTATGTTGCTTAACTCTGTGTCCATGTATACTCTACCATGAACTAGATAAGGCAGCAATCCCTCATAGGAATGAATAACCCAAAATTTATACAACTATAACACACCTCAACAATAAAGTGCCTTTTACTGTTTTGTATTATTCAGGCAAAAAGTAAGACTTTAGATGTAAGCTTTGTTTTCATTTTTTCCCCCTCAAATAGAAAAAAGATTAAAATAAATAATAATAATAATAATAATAATAATAAATAATAATAATCAGGTCTTACTTTATACTAAGTGCAATATGATAACAGTAGATACCCAACCTTTCAGATACTGTAGTCTGTAATTTAGGTTTAAGATAAAGCATATGGCCTTGAACAAATACGTATTGCCTACATGATGGGTCAGATGGTCTGCTTTTCTGTCAACATTAAAAAAAAAAGTGAAAAATATTCCTTACAGTTTCCACAAAAAGCTATGCAGAACTAAATAAATAAATTAACAGCTAAATTGAAATTCTGTCTTAACCATGGTAAACATTTCTCTGTTCCAGCTCAAATCATGCATAGTAAGTATGGTTATACTTAAAATGAATAAATAAAGTTTCTTTATTCATTACTTATAGTGTTCCCATAAAATTGAACTTAGCTACAATAAACACTGAAAGCAGTTCTACCTTTGCATGCCATGCGGTTTTTCTGAAGGTTGTAGCCTACTGTACAAACACAGGTTCTGGTGGTTTCTGATGTTGGTAAACAGAGCTGGGAACATCCACCATTGTTTAACTGACAGGAATTGCTGCCTAGAACATGATAAGAGAGAAGACACAAAAGGCAACAACATTTTAACAGTGTAATCCTGGCTAAAAAATAGTGTTGTTATCAATTCATTAATATTAACAAAACCAAATTTTGTTCAGGTAAATTATTTGCAAAGTGCAGATCCGCACAAAATATTTTGTATTCATGTACTTTGTCATGCTACACTCTTACAGTATTTTACCTGTTCACTGAGAAGAGGGCTTTTTCCTCACAATATTTTTTTAAAATAACATAGCTTTTTGAACAATGTATTTTTTATAGTAAAATTATATGATAAAACTGAAAATATTGGATTAAGTTTGGGAGTAGCAATCCTTAAATATCACCAACTTTAGTCCAGAAGGAGTATCTTATTCTAGACCATTAGCAAATCATTGATCATTTTATTCATTCATCAAATGTTATACTAACCTTGCATCTTCATGAACCACCATTTGTCTAGTATAATTAAGATACACTCCAATGTGATCTCACAGCTCTATGCTCCTACTTCTTAATTAAAATGTTTACTTTTAATACACACTTTTTAATAAGATGTGTAATAAACAGTGTACAAAGTACAATAAATACACCTCAGAAATTTGAAGCATCATGAAGAAACACTTAAGTCAACTAAGACACACAAGGAATTAGTTGACTGCAAGTTACCAAGCCCGTATGAACCTGAGCAGTACTTGTTGCATTTATTTCTGTATTCCTAACTTTGAGATATTTCTTCAGCTGAAGTCATAAATGTGCTCTAAAGATCCAACTATACGAACACGAAAGATGTGCAATTCCAAAGTCTCAGGTACTTTCAGACAAACTGACAAATTTTAGAGTAAAACAGAAAAAATCTAGGACAATATAGACAAATCTGTAAGTGCCCTCACATCACATATGATCTCATGTCACTTTGATTTAATGAAATTTAAAATACATAATGAAATATGCAAAGATTCTTTAAAAAAAAAAGTGTGTGTAAAGCTGAATCCTATCTACAGTGTTTAATTTTTATATCCAAAACTCTGACACTGCTCTGTCATCAAAATATAGATCATCAAGTTGACGTGATTTCACTACACAACTCAAAGTCTGTTGTTATCTTTGAAGTGCAGTATTACAAAAAGATAGAACTGTTGCTTTTCTTGACTTGGGTACAATGAAAGATGCATGCTAATGCCACAGACACCAGATATTGCTAACCTTTGGGCACTCGTGAGACTACCTGCAAGTCCCCATGGTAGGGAGTTCAATCATTTTAAAAGGACAGGAACATTAACAAACATCTAAAGTTTTAGCACTTACTGTTCTCCCACATTTAAAACTAAGGGCAAGACTTCCAAAGCACATTTAATTTTTCTTAGATTTGGTAAAATGGCAAGTGTTCCATGGAAGTGCTCGATATTGAATTGAATTAATAACATCGGGCCCTGAAAGTGAAGGCTGAGAATAATGAAGCAAATCTCACATTTTGATAGATTTCTAACATCTTGAGCACGAGAAACTGGTGATAAAGGTGTGATCTTTGGGAGAAAAAAAGATGAAATTCCTATGGAGCAGATCTGTTGATTAACTTTTCCATGGATAACTGTAATTTTAATGACTATCCACCAAGACTGAATCTCACTCATTCAAAGCAAAGATATCTGAGATTTGTGTCTGACTGCTGATGCACACGACTCATACATGCAAAAGCAAGTTATTGCCACCTTTAAGAATACTGTATTCATACCTGTGCCCTTTGTAGCATTCATCTTCCATTCAAAAATGGAAAAGCAAAGCAAAAACTGGGTAAAACTTCAAAAGCTTTATCAATACAAAAAGCCATAATATATGACCTTCTAGAGTAAGAAGTGGAGCAGCCACTAAATCCTTTCTTTCACATTTGCGTTCTGTGAGATGATGTTCAGACTTCTAAAATTAGTCATAGTAGATCAATAATAAAAACAGCAAATTTTGTAGATGAAAAGATAATTTCAATATATCAGTTAATGTATCTACCAAGTATGGAGGTGGCCTCTGAACAGGGAGAAATTTCTGAGTGAAAAATCTAACAAGTGTACAATGGGAAAACATGGTGTGACTTTCAATTGCAATAGAAACAAAGCAAAACTCTTTTGTTTCTAAGCAATTTCTTTTACAAATTAAATTTTAAAATATTTGTATTAATCCTGTACTTTAGGTCAAAATCAGTGTTATTTTTAAGAATCTTGAGTCCCACTGTGTTAAGTGGTCTTAGGATCATACAAACGTATTTGGTCAACCTAGGATTTTTTTTTTTTTTTTTTTTGTCAGAGTACCCAACTATGGATAAGCCTCAGTGACAGATTTTCCTCAAGTGAAATGCGATCACTGTCCACTGTTTTCTGAGTATACTCAGTAACCCACGCTGGCCAAGAAATAGGATCCTGGGTTAGTTAGAAGAGTACCTTGTGAGATATGTCCTTCATGCTGGAGATAGGAGGAGATGCCAAATGTCCAACACAATACCGTATATCTAACAAAGATGTAACTATACTTAAGCGCAAGTCATGTGTATGTTAATAAAAACAGATATTAAATGTTCCTCCCTACCTAAAAGCAGGCTAATGAGTTGTTTGGACTAATTGTCCATCAGACAGCTTAGCTCCGTACTTAGACTACTTATTGTCCATCAGGTATCAGACAGCTTAGCTTCATCCTGTGTTGTTTTGGAAGCTTCTCCACAAAACGAAATAATTTGTTTCATGTAGATCTCATCCTCATCACTTTCAGTGCAATCATCAGCACTTTGAAAGCAGCTGGAATCAGAAATAATCTCTTTCTAAAGAATCTCCCAAATGTTTTCATCTCTAATCATCTACAAATTCATAAAACTGTGTGCATGACCCCAAATTACACTTTTTCATATTACTTTAGCTCCCACTTTACCAATTAAGTTTTGGCAGTATTAGTAATATTCACCCATTTTTCTGCTGTCTCACTTTTGATTTATACTACTGTCATTTCTGTCAATTGAAATGAATTAAACTGTCTTAAAACCAATAGGTAATTTAGAATATTAATGATGTCTGTGTTAATACTTCATTTATCTAAACTTTCAACAATTTGAGATGAGGTTCACACATCAACTCTTTTTTTCTGACTAAAAATTTTAAACTTTAGACTTTAAAGAACTCCAACCTTCATTACAGTGTAAACTGTAGAAAACATCTAATAAATTAAAATTCATCAGGCAAATATGTTACATCAATTATCTTGTATTCAATAATCTATTCAATACTAAAATATTTTATAGTATTTTATCACTGAATTATAATGAAATAAATGCTATGTTGTTCCAAGAATGTTTGGAAAAATAACATAGGAAAAGATACTACACAGCCTAAGAGCTGGTTAAATATGCTTAAAATTTAACATACCTTGCTGTGCTGCTTTATCATACACTTTCATATGCACAACACCTGAAGTTTTGTTTCGCAGGACAGCTGGGTTTCTTCCATCTCTTTTGTTACATGTACCGATCTGAGCTAAATTCTGGTCTGCCCACCAAAGCTTTTTGTCTGTAAAATTTTCAAGTTTTAAAGATTAAGAGGATCATTATCGAATTACTTATGTTTGAAACCTAAGGGGGGGAAAAAGCTTTTGAAATTAATTCTCATATCAACTGTAAGGAAAATTGCTCAAAGAACAAATAATGTTTGTTCCTGTTTAAAAACAGGAATTTTGGATCTATATATTTACTTTTTCTTGAGGTGAAAGTTTTTCACACATTCTGAATGTGAATTATATCCATTTCATAACTGAAAGTTACAAAACATTATTCACATATCAAATACTACTGCAAAACAGTGTTTGTTCTCAGACTTTGCTATAACCATTCATTATGTACATAGAGACAACAGGAACTCAAATTCTAGGTCTTCATTGATTTGAATGTTCAAATTAGTAAGTATGACAATTACCATAAAAATCATTAAGAATGTTGTTACTGCCTTAAAGAAATTATTGAAATCACCAACTTACAGTAATAATAAATATTTTTAACCATAATTTACATGAGATATTAAAATAACAGAAAAAATCAGACATGCTATGCACATACTAGCATCAAAATTCAAATCATTCTCATCAATCCACACATATAGAATACATGAGTGACGTGTAGGACCTGTCAAAAATTAATGACAGAGAATTCTCACAGGATGCACAATTGCAGTATATGCAGCATATTTTTCAAGGGTGGGATTTAAAGTGACTTGAGTCACAAAGATTTCATTTAAATTCAGACAGGATTCTAAGTGAAATGAGAATAGAAACACTATGTTTGATCATTTTCCTGTGGCCACATCAGTTACTGCGGAATGTAAATTTTCATTAAAAATAAATTAAGATACAAATGTCATATTGATGTAAAAAATATCTTCTTCATAACAATTAAAGCAACAATCTATGAAGACAAGCTATTTAAAAGAAATTTCAAGAAACTGAAATGTATATATGAGGCACATATTGTATATTATTCACTTCAGGAAAACGTTATTTGTGAAGCATCATTTAAATATCAACATTAGTGACTGTTTTAGTTTTGTTCAGAAAAGTACAACATTTAGCAGTGCCATTTTTCATCATACAACTTTGAGACTGACTCATTACCTGCTGGAATTAATGCAAGTGCCTCTGCAGTTAGCATTATATTTATCTAACAAAAGCTAACAAGATGCCCTAGCGTTGACAGTTTATCATTTCTTAAAGGTAACAGACTTTACTACTTTAACTCAAACCTGTACTGGGGCAGTATTCCTACCAAGTTTTGAATATTTCATTTTCACACAGTCATACAAATGGACTACAAAATAGGTCACAACGAGCACAAAGCAAAAAGAAACAAAACAAAACAAAGATGACCTATCAAGAAACGCAGCAAGAAAAAATAATGCAAATGGAAGAAAAGAATATGAAATATACACTTTTGAAAGCCTTTCCAAGAGCTCTTGTAGAACACTTTTATTCCCTATTGCTAAGGCATAGAAGACAGAAAAGGTTGAAATGAGAGGAAAACAGAACTGTAGAAATGCCCTTCAGTCTTCTTGGTATTTCTTTATATTCCTATGCATATAGAAAGCCTCAGTTATAGCCCTGAAGGATGACATCAAGATCTTAGAACTGCTTTCCACAACAGCTACGTCCTGCCCATGTTTCAAAGAAAACACTGGGATGACAATGGAACAGCTCTGTAGTACGGCACAGCTTCTGGGATAGTATACCGGCAGGGACTAGTCAAGCGTCAAACTAGCGATGCCCAAGGACTGCTCGCCCTTGCTTCACATCTGAGACTATCACAACTTCAGAATCAGGGTATTGAGATCAACCATGACATGTGTTTCTGACTTGCCATGTGCCAAGAAAGGAAAAAAAGCCTTTACATTTCATACACACAGGCATCAGCATTACACACTCAAGTTGAGGTGACTTGTTTAATGCAAATTAACGTCTTCTACATGAATATTTTCCATGGGGTACATGGCAACAGTTCAGTCTAGAGAAAGCTGCAGAATGCACTCAAAGTACAAAAGTGTGTTATTGAAGGTAAGTAAGCTTCTGTTAGATGCAACAGAATAACAAAAACAGTAATAATGCTTACTAATTTTAAGACTAAACACTTGCTAATGTAAACTTATTTCCAAAATGAGAACTCAGCTAACTCTTTCCAACTGAATGTTCACAGTGAAGAGCTCCTCACCTAACCAATGCCAAGTCCTTCAGTTGTTTCCCTTGTAACAGAACCTTTTCATTTCTATCACAATTAATTTCAGCCAGCTTGTTCCCATCTATTCATTAATCTCAATGGTTGCTGGAAGCAAAGCAAAACAGTCCTTTCCTGTCTGGTAGAGAATGAAACACAGAGAGTACCAAACATACAGAGAACACTCAGCTAATGCTAACTCTTAATGTCATCCTTCAGACATTGCATACCAGCATTATTTCAGTGAAGAACTTCCTGATGTTTCTAGTCAGACAAACAAATCCAATGCAAAGCACTGCTAGATATTTCTATCAGGTGCAACAGGAACAGGAACATCCTGTGTACCATTTTTCACAATAAAGGCATATGGTATTTCTGCTAGTTGCAAATTACTATTTAAAAACTAGGAAAAAAAAAAATCAATGCACACAGATAACACAACCTTTACCAAAGCACAGGTTTCCTTATGAAGGACAACTGACAACATGTGTATGTCATACTTCCTTGACAAGCTCACAAACCACCCTGTACAAAATCTTGTCTGCCTGAGCCCCAGTACATTGCAAAACAGCTGAATGATTGAATGGCTGAATCCCTTCCGTTTGCTGGCAGCCAGATGGCCAAGCAGCACATTTACTGGCCAGCTTATCACTTTATGAGTAGCTCCAGAGAGGCAACAACATGTGCTCTGTTTTGACACAGGGAAGATGGAGAACGGAGTGGAGAGAAAGAATTGGAGACATTTAAAAAATACAAGAGGTAAACAGGGTATTGTGACAGCAAAATTTGGAATTAAGAATGGAGGAAGGTCCTTGCAGTAGAGAGGAGCAGGAGAGGAGGAGAAAAACTGATCTGAGCTCTTAGGATAAAGGAAGATGTGGAGTTTTCCACTGGAGGCATTACTGGGAGAAAGTTATAGATAGAAGCTGAAGTTACTGTGTTTTTAAGATGCAGGAGACAGGAAACCAGTCTTCACCTGTTCCACTTCTGCTGCAAAAGCTGCTCATTTGAGGGTACTTCTACAGAAAATCCTAAATTAAAATGCCTAGCTAAATATGGAAATTCTACTGATTTTATGCTGTAGAAGAAATTTTTACAAGTGAACAAAATTGCTTTTAATGCTTTTAATTTTTCATTAAAAACAAATTGTACTCAATAATTAACCAATCATGGAAAAACTGAAATACAGGTTCTACCTTCCAATGTATCAGAATATAATTTTAAGCAGCTTTTATATCAAACTCAAACTTCAATGAACTAATGGCCAAACAATGACATGGAAACCATAGCCAATCTTCTGATTTTGAGTCCTGAACACATTAGTACTCAATGCCTCTAGAGTATAGACAGATCTTTGATGTGACGGCCTCAGATTCCAAGGCTGACATGTATGTTCTACAGTCCGTAATGTATTTCACAGTACCCGTTTCTCATTTCCCTTGAATACGACAACACCCTACTTCAGTCCTTACTCCCTTGACTAGACTTAAGCAGCAAGATAATCTCCTTCCAACTCATTTGCAGGTTATTTGTTTCTCTTGACTCAGTCAATTCAATCACCTTAGTGACTGGCTAACACTCTGTAGTTCACCACTTCAGAAAAAAGTTACAGACTTTTATGTTATAAATTTGAAGTTATACTTCTGCCAATCCTCAGCCACAGATGGTTTCCTATATGTGCATTAATAAAGAAATGTAAGCTATTTTGTTAGTAAAATTTAATCATTCAATTAAAACCTTTCTAGGTTTTAGGTTTTTTTTTAAAACCTTTCTAGGAAGTCTCAGTAAAGAAAAAAGGTTTCATTGGCCTATCTCTGTTATATTCTCTCAGTTAACAAAGTGGCATAAAAGCAAGTGCAAGCAACTCTGCTCTGCTCTCTAAAAGTTACCATTTTAATTGCATCTTACCTCAGACATAGACTTGACCAACAGTCTTGAGGGCAACACAGTATAGGTCTCACGTGAATGTTAAATTTAACCGAGAAAGGTAAAACAACAGAGAAAATAAAAGAAATTATAGCAGAAATCTGAATTTCTTCAGAATTATCTTTAGTTTGTCATGTGTATTTTAAAACTGGAGCGATGTAAACGGCAGTATATGGACATGCTTAGGTTAATAGAAAAATACTGCTTTCCAGTGAGTTAACATTTCACTCCTGACACTTAAAATATTAATGACTGTGAAATATTATCTTGCAGCAATGTCCTATATGAAGAAAAAAGTATGAACATTTCCTTTTTTCTCCAAATAGCTATGTATCTTTTAAGGATCTTAAATGAAATAATTAAATGGAGCAAGTCCATATAATTGCAAGTTTAACATCATCAGCATTTTCATTTCGGAAAGACAAAGTTACTACTGTAGATGAACTACAGTGAAACCCTATATCAAAAACTTCTAAACTTTGGGAATGCTGCATTTCCAAAAAAAATTGTGTATTAACTTAATTTCTAGTTCATTTTCTTTTCAGTTAAATGAATTGTTGCCTATGATGCAGTTTTAATATTTAAGAAAATTAATATAGAGAGCCAGATAGTTGAGTGTTTTCATGATGAAAGTTCCAGACCTGAAAAATAATTTCCATTGCAGTAATTGTACTTCCACAAAAGAATATAAACTTTGAAAATATAAAGGAAGAAAAGCATTTACTGAGTAGTCTTCACAAGTATATGATGATGAAACAGTCTACAGAATGAAAATATTCTGAATATGAAGATTTGGAGACATAAATGGAACTCTCCAGTGAAACTGAGAGGGTGGTCGGGCACTGGAACAGGCTCCCCAGGGCAGTGGTCACAGCACTGAAGCCTGACAGAGTTCAAGAAGCGTTTGGACAACGCTCTCAGACATAGGGTCTGATTTTTGTGTGGTCCTGTGTGGATCCAGGAGTTGGACTCAACCATCCTTGTGGGTCCCTTCCAACTCAGGATATTCTGTTATTCTATGTTAATTTTAAATAAAAACTATCATCTTACACATCCAAATGTGCTACAATTGGCTGAGTGAAAAGATGTCCTGTGATATCAGTCTGTTAAATTAGTAGTAGTTTGTACCAATCCTCAGAACAAGAAATTCCTGTGCTCAATTTTGATGGTGTGAATTATAACAAAAAAAGACTTAGCAAGGTGTGAGATGAGAATATAGTAGTAACTGCATGATATAATCCACATGGAAAATCATGGGAACTGGATTTTTTGTTTTACATGAGATTATGAGCCACAATAATGGATTATCTATCCTACAGGCTTAGTCTAGCTTTTTCCATGAAATGATTTTATGTAAGTTATTTTAGTATTCAAAACCCATATTTGAGCATGAACCAGAATACCCCATTAAATAATTTTGGTATTGACTGTCATACTGTGTGTGGTATATACCAGAACTCACTGCTTTATGTATCCAAATCCACCCATAAAATAAGTTTTAAGACTGGAGTATAGGAAGAAAGCAAAATGAATATAATTTTGATGTTTTGCAGCATTTAATTCAAAGATGTGACCAAACTCTTAAAGGCATTTCTTTAGTATTTTGTGCAAAACTCATGCTTGGCTATGGCTTTGACAGCCTACAAAAACAGCAATCTCTTTAGGGAGAGCAAACAGGCATAATCCCTAAATAACCAACTTTGCATATTTTTTTGCCATGAGAAGAAAGCATGAGATGTGCTTAATCAGGAAGTTTAATCTCCAGCAATTACCCTTACCACAGTTTCCTTTCTCCCTTTAAGTATTAACATAGAGCCAAACCATTTCTGCAATACCAACTGGATGTTCGATCATGTGCCTCTTTTGTTTACTACGTTACTAGATGAAAGTATTGCTGCTCAAGTGAACAGCATCTACACAACTTCCATCAGTGATGTCCGATATGTAAGATCATAGAGTTCTTCTTTTCCTCCCTTCACAACACACACAAGAAATAGAAGATAAATCAGCACAACATAAATTCGTTACTAGTCCTTGGAGTACTGGACTGCAAATGCAGAGGTTGAGTAGTCTCCTATGCCATCTATACCATTAAAAAGAACAAATCAAAACAGATCACAAGAGAATACTCAAAATACACTTCATAATGATTCTTTTATCTTCCTCTTCCATCCTTGTTAACACGACACCTGGATAAATACTATTTAGAAATATAATTTGCAAGATCCTACTGGGCCAGTACTTATTTTTCTTTAGCACAGAGGTTTTACATGGTGCACTACTGGTTTTTGAAAGAGATATGTAGACAGTATGGGGAGTTAAAGATGAAAGGCAATCTGAAAATTTAAGGGGGTGAAACTCATTCAAATCTGGACATTTCAGATATATTTTAAAACAATAATAATCAAATTTTGAAATACAGGCATCTTGAGGTCAAACCTCTTTATGACTACCTACCAAAAAGCATTAACTGGTCCTAGCTGTTCAGTTATGCCCTTAGAGCTAAAGAATACAGGTTTTAATTGTTCAGAAACCAATGGATGTGTGATACACGCTGCAACACAGACTCGTACAAAAAGAAATGTTGCATTGCTATTTTTGACCATATTTCTAAGCAGAATTTTGGGCTATTTCTTTTTATTTTTTTCTTTTTCATATATTCTTTCACTAGATAATGAATCTGTGATTTCTAGGTACATATTAGGCTGAATTAATCTGTTTCTACTTTTAAAATATACTTGATTATTTTACAAAACTACTTGACTAGAATAAAAAGAATTTGCTTTCAGAAAACAGCAAAGAAGAAATAGCAACTCTATTTGAAACCTTTAAATATCAAACTGAAGTTAAATGATTTGTTTGATTATGCTAACAAGAATGTTGCTCGATCACTAATTACAATCTTGTTGCTGAAACTGTGTTATCATATATATTAAAATTGTTGTATTTATCCATTTTGTTGGGTAAATAGCATTAAGAGCTGCAACATATTGGGAAACAGCAATTTCAAATGCCAAAAATTGCTACACTAGCATTGTGGACAGTCCTTTGGAGATTTCAAGCAGTACTCTGAATGCAAATTTCGACGGACCATTAGTTTTCATTAATGATAGTTTGAGTATTTATGGAAGACAACTATGTACTGTACTTAGAACTGGGCAAATTGCCTAGATATATTTCATATATTAATGCTAATGTAATGAATGGTGTTACGGCAATTAGAAGACTGATGACTTGGAAAATTAAGGTGTATGTATTTGAAGTTTCCTGATCTAAGCAGCCCCTTTGATTTCACAATTACATTAGCAAAGTCACAGCTCCCACCATTTGAGTTACTGGAAATGGATTCTGGTGTTATTTTCAAAACTTTATTTAGGGGAAAAAAAAAAGAATAAAAAAAAAAAATCAAACAACCAATATATCAGCTAACCATATGACATAAAGTAAGTGGCAGCATGAATATATCTTGGTAATATGAACCCACATGTTCTGTCTAAAATGAAATATTGTAATTGTTATTGTCTGTTTTGTTTGTTTGATGACACACCTTGATGGCTGTATTATATACAGTTTGTGTTGAAAAGACATTGTGCTAATATCTGCATTCCTACTGAGAAGCTATTATATATCTCCAATTTTGTGGCATTGGTAATTTTTTTTACATGAGTTGCAATACACTTATACATAGAAGATATACATATGTATACATACACAGAACATGAAGTTACTGTATTTTATACCACTGAAGAATGACTAGAGAAATGCTACTAGTTATCACTGTAGAACATTTCCTTTGAGGTTTCTACCACAAGTATTTATTTAAAAAAATCACCAATGCACAACATATTATATCTTCATTATATAATATATACAATCTACATCCTATTCCAATTTTCTGATTAAGTGAGCTGAATTATATGATTTTCTGTAAACTAATTCTGTGAGGACATGATACAAAATCCAATGAAATATCTCTGATGGAAGACTTCAACATTGTTTTCTTCTCAGCTACAGCCTTACAGTAACTAATCAATCCTTCTCTAGCAATGCTCAATTTTTGATTCAGGGCCATACATCATTCAAGAAAGACTATGCCAATTTGGAAATACAATAGATGTTGCTGCAAGTCCCTTTGTAATCAAAATCCTGCAGTGTAATGACTCTGCTCATCAATCCAGAAATACAGTTCTCACATGAAAGTAAATTTCCAACCAGTTTCAGTTACAGTCAAGGAACCACATTCACTAAGCAAGTCGGAATGCAGGAAATGAGATTTTATACAGAATGTCAAAAACAGCTATGTGACTCGATCACACGCAGACAGCAGCTACCAGGAAAGTGCCAAAATCAGATACAGAATATCATACCTTAAACTCAGTCAAACCTTAAGACAAGTATAGAAAACTTTTTCTCGTTTTCTTAATCTTGAAAAGAGTACCACTGTATCACACAGGAAAATGAGAGATCTTCTCACATGGAACATCCCAATTGCCAAAAAAGTAGATGTATTTGTTATCAACTCGTAAATGGTGTCTGTAGTAGGTGTTAAAAATTACGCATGGAACTGAGCGCTATGAATTAGAAAAGCTTGTAAAAGACCACAAGAAACTTCGCAGGATTTGAACAAAATAAAATGAATCATTAATACAGTGGCAGAAGAAAACTACCACTGTCCAAATGCAAGACAATAAACAGCAGGAGGTGCAAAACAAAGCATTAACACACATTTCTGAATAGTAATTAGATTAAAAATAGTTGATGTTGCATTCACTGACACACACAGGGAGAAAAAGGTGGGAAGAGCAGACCAGCAAATCTGACTTCATTATGGATTTATAGCAACATCTTTGCAATACAAAAAGGCAATAGCAAAATTAAATTTTTATATGCTTAAGGGCATGGAAAAAAATAGTAATTTTGTATATATTCAAAAGCTTTACTTTCAAATGGAATACAATTTTCATCTCATACATATCATATATCAAAAAGTAGCAGCAAAGGCAGGAACCAAAAGACTACGAATTCTGGAGAGCAGCATATAGAAAATAAACATGACTGACACTGTTTAGGAGAAAAACAATAAATAGAAGATCCAAAATACAGAAAGATGTGAATTACATAACTTGTTTCAATTTCTCCAAAGACAAACCTGAGACTCACCTTGACACCAACTTTTTTGCTAACACTATTTTTTCATGTCTTAACCATTACATTCTATATGCTACCACTAAAGAATCCAATAGTCGGAAAATGCTAAACAGAGTCTGGAAAGGACAGTAAATATCTGAAACGGGAACAGTTAACTTCCTAACAGTTTACAATGGTTAGTTACAAAAAATCTTCAGGAATTTAACTACAAGATATAGCAAAATCTCCTGGAAATTGTCAGAAGATCCGTTAGTTTTCTGAGCAAAAAGCTGCCCAGACAGCTGCCTTCTGTCCCCTCTAACCAGGGACATCTCAGATCACATTATGGTCACTATGCAAGTAAAACCACCTCACCCTGTCCCCTCAGTGCACTGAGGTTCCCTTCACTCTTCCCTGCTTTTAGCTGTTTAGACCAATAAAGGTTCTAACAATCAAAAACAGCTGACCAATGTATTATGACCTGGTGAGACTACCCTACCAAATGTGTCCAAAAACACTGAACTCCACCTCTTCTTTCTGCCCCAGTGGTAACAATAATCAACAATATGACATGATCATATACACAACATTAACAAAAAAATTTAAGCTCTCCAAAATACTGCTTTTACCTGGATAGGCACCAAATGCCAAAGACAGAAAAATGCAAAACCTTACAGGACTCTGTAACACTGAGTGGAACCTAAATGCCAGAAAACAGTTAAGATTTTGGGCACATACGTCATATTTGTTTTCATTTTAGTTGCTAAACACTAAATGCCAAAAAAATCAGCTTAGTATATACACAGAGAAGAAATATTCTAGCTCATGTCATGGTTTATATATTTACTGTATTTCTAGCTAAAAGCAGTCAAGAAAATTTATGAAACAGACCAAAAATGATGCAATAAACACATAGTTACTGTGACTCACCTGCTAAAACTTTCTATTGAAATTGTATGCAAACAGATCCACAGGGGTACTGAATTTTCACACACTATCATGTTAAATCTTACGTTACGACAAATTATTCATTCTTCTTTATCTCTCATTAGTTATTATCATTTATCATTTACTGATCTCTTATCTTGTTTTATTTTGTACTGGCTTTTCTGTTCTGACTTGTTTTACATGCACAAATGCCTGAATATAAGAAGCTGATGTAAAGCTACCAGCACTTCAGGAAAATAGATGGCATCTGTGTTTCTACAGTATGTTCCACAACATAAAAACATACAGGAGAAATGAATACAGAAATCTTTCATGTTTTCCAGTCAGTGCATGCAATGCTGTACCAATACAATCATACTGCAATGTCATATTGCAGTTTATCACGACTGTGACTTCTACACAAAGACAAAACAAACGGGAAAAAAAAAACCAAACACATCTTGTGTTTATCAATTTTGAGTAGGAAGACTTGTCATCACCCATAAAAACAAGGCATTGCAAACCACTAATATTATATGTATATATGTTTAAAAACTAAGCCACAGAAATTCTCACCTCTCCATACGGGCAAAAGCTCAACTACTTTCACACAAACAAGCATGAAACGCTCTTTTTTAAATGATAGCTATAAACTCTTTATTCTATATCCCAGATGGATCATCACTGTTGTAGCTTCTGTGAATCACAGATAAAGACTTGATACCGTAGATATTTCAGTGACGGTATGAACAAATTTTCTTTACAACATCTCATATTAAAGACCTTCAATAGCTCCCTGAAGTAAAGGTCATCCATTCATTCAATTTCGAGTCACAATCAAATCAATGAAAGACAATTTTTCCATATTAACATTCATGACTCCTTCTGACACAAAATTTGCTGTTGTTTATGAATGCATATATAAAAGCATCCCCTCTCTAACTGATTTTGGCAGCATTTACAGTTCAATACTGGCCAAATATTTTCATAATAAAACTCTTTAAGCAGTTATTACTTCAAAATATGACAACTTATACTGTGTGTATAAAGACTTAGGAGTTCATTTAAAGTAATTTTCAAAAGCACACCAACTATATGTGCATTATATAGTTAATCAAACAAGTAAAATAGATCGTAAAAGAGACTGGTAGTTAACGATTCAACTATACCAACGAAACTCTAGTTATCAACAGAACTTATTTTAGGAATATCCAAGATAAATATAAATTATGTTGAATTAAACCAGAACAAAGGTGAGCAAAGCATTTAGAAGAATATAAAGCATTAGTTCTGAGTCAAACTGTAATTTCTTAACACGCTGTATCCTAGTTCCAGCAAGGGCCAAGAGCTGCAGGTACATCTGAGGAACATAGTCAATTCAAAGATATATTCTCATAATATTCAGCAATCTCCAACTTAATGACTCTTTAAGAATTTTTCCTCTTATTACCTTCTTTTGATTTTTTTTTGAATGTTTAAAAACATTTAAATTATCCCAACATTTCTAAGGTGCAATGTATAAAAAAGAAAAACTCAACTAACTGAATACACAGAACATTAGCAGACATCTGAAAATCCAACTCATCTATTTATGAAAATGCTTCTCACAAAACTTCTCACTAGTACTGTATTTATTATCTACATTAAAACAACAATAACTTTTCCAAGTTTTTGACAGACCATAATTAATTAGCTTCCATTTGTTTGAAAATCATTGCTATTACCACTGGACTTACCCATAATGGTTAAAGCTGTTGCTTTTGGTAAGTCTTCTTTCATTGACTCTATTATTTCAAGATTACCACCATCCAAGTTGCATCTATTTATGGTTCCATTTCCTGAACTGATCCAATAAAGTTTGTTCTCCACATAATCTATCGATAAACCTGTAATTAACACATACAATTTTAGCTGTGGCTTGAATATCTAATATACATTTAGCAATAAGCTGTTTTCATAACAAAAGTGTATTCGAGAAAAAATAGATTTACATAAAATTGCTATGTATCCACTCAAACTTTAAAAAACAAATCAAGAAAACCAAATAATAAAGATAATATATTTCAGACTTTGCAAATCCTCTAAAATGTTGAAGAAATCGTAGCACGAGATTTTCCACAGTGAACTATACTTGGCCTGGTGACAACACATGCCATAATAATTTGTTTTGGTACTAGACTTTTCCCAGAACTCATATTAGGTATCCAGCAGAAAATTGCCAAAAAAATATTGTATTTCACTACAAAGGTCAGCCTCTAGAAGTTGTACAGTACTCTCCTTCCATCCTGTAATCTGCTTCTCTGTAGAGAGCCAGATCCATTTTCTAAATTCTAACAGGAGAAAGCAGTGCCATATGCTGCAGTACTTACAGCTGGCATCATGCCACTACTTCTTTACGCACATTTGACATAGTAGGCCAAAATGTGTCCACTTTGTAAGCTTTTCAAATGCAGTCTTCCAGTTCCTGATATTTATTCTGCTCTCTGCAAGAATATCACCCAGAGGAAAAACAACACAAGCTAAAGAGAGGACAAGGATACCGAGTAGTTGCTTCAGCTTGCAACATCTCTCGACATAGAAGTGATTTCCAGCTTGTACAATAAGCACTGATCAAAGTGAAAGGGCAGTACCACAGACCTTGGAGACGAGCAACACTTGCAGTACTTAGGAAACTTTCCTGGGAATCTGGATGAGCCTTGCCATGGAGTTACAAAGGTAATACACAATTATTAAGGTTTCTTTACTATCAGAGGGATAGCATTTGCTATCCTGACCTGCTCACCAATCTATTAATGGATTGCTATGAATGTTATCTGTACAGCAATTACCACGTTATCTTGCCAGGTTTTCTACTATTTTAGTTATTAAAGTAATATTTATACGCATGGGTATACCAATTACATGGCATCACACGACAGAAATAACAGTCCTATCTCCTTCTACTCAAGCCTACCACACCTTGTTTTCTCAAAAAACATTCCTGCAGTGTTATACCACCTATTATACCACTATTATTGCCCAGAGAGGTTGTGGATGCCCCATCCCTGGAGGCATTCAAGGCCAGGCTGGATGTGGCACTGGGCAGCCTGCTCTAGTAGTTGGCAACCCTGCCCAGAGCAGGGGGGTTGAAACTAGATGATCTTCAAGGTCCTTTTCAACCCATGCCGTTCTATGATTCTACGATCAACCTTTTTTTTTTTTTGTGAAAATGTATTATTTCTAATATAAGCAGAGCATGTTTATTTAGATTTCATGAATTTTCCTGTTTTCACTAATGAAAATATGCGATTTGCTTGCTATACATGCCACAGACTAGATGTGTTCTAGTGTGGGTGACTGGCTTACACCCTATGTCAAGGCTGTCAAAGTCAACCTGAAGATTTGGACTGTGGAAAAGAAATATTTACTGACTGTGTAAGCAACTACCAGATGGCAATACTGTGTGCTCATTAGAACATTGATTTGAAAGCACTTGTCCTTAACTGACTACCAAGACATATCTGTCTCTTATTAATACTGCATGTTTTGATGAAAGGAAGACAGGCCCATCCATCCATTGAAGACCAAGCATTACAAACCCTCAGAGTGCTTCAAAGAGCCCAGAATCATCATCTAGATGAGAACTGCTACTATTCTTCAGGGTGAGCTATACCTCTGTTTTGAGTAAACGGTGTGAAAGAAAAACAACATACTGCAATATCCTGAAAGAACTGTCATAGCAGTGACATATATCCTTCCTGCACATAGACCTGATCCGGTACAATTAATAACCTGAAGCCTGCTCCAATTCCTCCTTCCCACGCAACATTAAGCAGCAAATGAATGGACTGAGATCAGGTCTTGGTGATCAGGTCTAAAATTAAACTATGCAGTTAAAATGCAGTCAGAAAAATAATTACACAGACAGTATCCTCCACACAAAAAAGAAAGATCAAAATAATTTAATATCATAAAAATATTTTTTATGTGTTAGTTAAAATATAGGTGTATTATTAAGAATGAGTGAAATAAAAGATTAAAAAAAAATCTTCAGAGAGATAGTGTCGCCTCTTTTTTTCTTAGGGGCTTAAGAAAGATTTTTTAACTGTTCATGGCAGGCTATATTTCATGTATAAATACTTATGTGCCTAAAATTTGGAAATCTCTGCTAAATGCACATACATATTTAAGAAATAACTTTTCTTTAAACAAAAATTAAATTTAAGATTAAATGTCAAGGGTCTCAAAAAGGTTTTCAGTTCACATCTGCACAGTTTTGGTTCACATCTGCACAATTTTGTTTGCAGGCTATGCTATATATAGAAAAGAAATGAATCAGCAAGTGATATTCAAATAAAAGGTCTGCCAAGAAATGAAACAATATCAGCTACAATTGCAAATAAGGCTGTACTAGAATCATGACCAAAATGGAAACTTCAAGTTTATTTAGAATGAAGAACTCTGTTTAAACAAACAAACAAAAGCCCTATAACCTATAATTATGGAGTCCCTTTGATATAGCTCAGGGTGTGATCCAGTATGTTTTTAAAGATTATTTATTGAAGATATTCCCAAACTTACTAGGAATACAATATTCCATAATTTAATAATGTTTGTTTCCTTAAAAACAATCCAATGGATGCATGGTTTTTATTTTTAGAGCTTTATATCAAACTGCTTAACTGAAGATAAGTTCAAGACACCCATGATCAAATGATCTGCCTCACAAAGTATGAAAGCTAAATATAAAAATAAATCTGAATCCCTAAGAAAGCAATTTAATGGAACTCCATTGACTAGTTGTTTTGTCAACTGATCTATATACGTCAGTATTTGAGGCTTTTACAACTGCAAATGGACTATCAAGTTTTAACTAGTATGTTAAGACAAAAATAAGAGACAAAACGTGTCTTTGTAAGATTATCAGTTTCAAAAATCTCTAACCTACACAAACTTGGTGTTAGTACGAAATATTTTAACTGAAATCACCTCCTTCTTTAAACCAAACTCAAACTGAGAAAACACCACTAGCATATTTGCAAGTCAGAGATTGGAAAACTTTCCCTTGTTCTTCAAACTGAAATTTGATCTGAAGAAAACTAAAGAAAACATAAATTTTCAGGACATCCAACTCTAATAAACCATATATTTGTCTTTTTCAGTAATCCACCCATGAATTCACTTATTAGATCATTCACCTCGTTCCCCAAATACTCAAAATTAGCACTGCATAAGCTGGATTTTCACTTATAGAAAAGTAGTTTCTTGGTTTGAAACAAAATGCTACTCTGGCTCTTCAGCATTGTTTTCTTGTTCTTAGTATGGAACTTCTTACGCTAATGACAAGAATAAATTAAACGATTAAAACAGGTATTCTGTACATGTCTGGATATTTAGAGTATGATATAGGAAATTTAACACTTGTTTTATCTATAAATCAGTGTATCTGATTTTTCCTCAGATATACAACAGAATCTCTTTTCATGTTCATCCCGACTGACAATAAAACTGAGCCAAGATGTATACCAATTATGAAGTATTTCAGCAATAGACAGTTGGAAACTTTACTTTCCCTTTACATACGTGTATACACACAAGTCACATACTATATACTTTTTGACTTAACACTCTTTCAGACAGGCAAGAAGGGAGAAACAATTAAATCTCTCTGGTCTCCTTAGTCTCATTATTATGTAAACAGAACCTTCAACCTGGAATATAACCTACTTCAGGTAACTCAGATCTCAAAGGTGTTAAATTAATCTAATACTACAGGAAAAAAAAATCTCACTTGCAGCTCTGTGTTGAAGTAAAAAACTTCAACAAAAATGTCACAATCCCCAATCCTACAGGCTTACAGGAATGTTTAACTGCATGAATAGTCCATCTTATACCACTGAGACTCTACGTCCGTGAAGAAAAATGTCACAAAACCCACACGGATTTGCACATGCAGCCTTTGACCATACAGATATACTTACAATAAAAAAAAAAAGAGTACTTACCACTCTACCATGTATTTGGTTCAGTGGCTTTACTGCTACTCAGAACAAACTCAATGACAGAAACCATAAGGACTGCAATTTAGGACCTTGTGACCTATGATCACAGGATATTCAGTGCAATAGGTTGCACACAGCCTTACTTCTTAATATTGTCCAAATATTATTACATGAGTTTATGCTTCACCTCAAACTTAGTGGCTTTACCACTCTTTTTCTCCAAATAAACAGACAACTGTCTCTTCAGGTGGATAGATATAAAATCAAATCAACAATGAAACAGATGCCAAACATTTTCTATAAAATTCTTTATGGTCTATTAGTTGAATTTAGGTTGAATTTAGGGTCTGAAGTGCATGTCATGTTTGCTCTAATGTAAAATTTATTTCATTCATTTTTTGCTTCTGCTAGTTTAACACATTCAATTATGTAAAGCCATAAATTCTTTAAAATTTAAACATTTTATTGATGGGCTATTAATATGGCAAAGACAATTGACATTGACACTTTGACTCCCTAAACAAAAATGAAATCACAAAAAGAAAGGCACCTGAACAACACAACAAAAAATCCCCAATACATATAGAAAGGATATAATTTTCCAGAGGATATAACTTACCATCAACTATATTAATTCTCAAATATTAAAAATGAGGTTAAGTCATTGTATCAAATGCATGCTTCAATTTCTGCTCTTTTCTATACATAAAAAATTAAGAGCCAAATTATCTTTCCATTGTGTAGCTGGGATTCCACTGAAGAAAGTTTTACATTTCCAGTCAAAGCATCCTCTCATATTGATTAAATTGATTAAGTTATTTAAAACCCCCACTCTTTACACTTTATTTTACCCGTGATCTAAAGTGGAGAGATACAGGTGGGTTCTATTTCACCTTCAGTCTACATAACTAGTAGTATACTTAACCCATTACAGTAGATTTCAACTTAATTAGAATGGGACAAAAATACCTTAAATGGTGAAACACAAAAATACATCAGTGTTTTTCGTGCCTTTATGCATGTTCTTATAACTTTTATGTAGTATATGAAAAACATCATGGTATATTTATATAGCATTTAAAGATAATGTTTATCTTAAAGTATTATTGAATAGAAAAGAAACAGGAAAAAAGGTATTTACCAACAGGATCTTTTTGATTCTGAAAGAGAATTTTGCTGTTGCTGCCATCCATGTTTGCCATGTTAATTGTGTTTCCATCCGTCCAATAGAGCTTACTGAAGAAGAAAATAAACATATTGAAAATGTTGCTTTGTGTACACAGTATTTTTAATGCACCAGAAATTAAAACATGTTCATAAATTTAGAAGTAGGCAAAATATATGAATAACGATTATATGATTTAATTAACGCTAAGCTTTGGTAGACAAACAGTATTCAGTTAAGAAATTCTCAGAAAAATCTCTCAAATGCATACATTTTGTTCAAGTTTAAAGACAACAGAATCGGCAAACTCAAAATCTGAATGAAGAAGAAATCTTCTGATGAGCTTTACAGCAGTTTATTTGTTAAAACCACAGATATCTTACCCTTTTACTGGGTGAACTGCAAGACACTGGGGTTTATCAATTCCATGGATGATCGAGGTTTTCAAGGAACCGTCTAAATGTGCCACATTAATTTGTGTTTCATCAAATTCTGAGCTAATCCAGTATAAATTACGTGATATCCAATCCACAGCAAGACCTCTGATACTCTGAATATCTGCAAAAATTGGAAGCAGTTGTTCTTTTGATTTTCTTTCTAGACTATTCTCAGTCTTTGAGGAAAAAAAAAAAACAATTTCTTTTACATTTTTTTTTAACAAATTTGTGTAATATTCTAAGATGTATTTGTAAACTGGTTGTCAAGAATGAATAATCACTTTTCTTCTTGAGCCTGACACATCTGGAATAACTAACATGGAATTTGCATTAAAGATATGGGAAATCCTCCTTCAATACTTCCAAAAAAATTAGCATAAAATCTATTGTACAAAAATAATCATCAGACAGACCCTACATTTTCACAGTGCATTCTTCTACTTAAGAAAGCATTTATTACTCAGGGCATTATTAAAAAGTGTTTTTGTTTGTTTGTTTGTTTTAAGAGATGATAATGTAGAATGAGTTAGCCTTGACTAGGAAGTTTAAAGATCGCATTTAATAACCACAAAAATTACTTGTGACATAAGAAGAATGTTCATAGTTGTTTTGTTGCATGTCATACTTAACATATAGAACATTAAGAGGCTTTCTAAAACAAAGCTATACTGAAGTTTAAAAGCCTACTTCTTTCTTTATCACTGGGCAGGCTCACTGTATGTGAATAGTTCTATAGCACATAAGTAAGTATTCACATAAGTAAGTATAGCACATAAGTAAGTATAATAAGTAAGTATTTTTCAGTGCTACAGCACTGAAAAAGCTTTTTTATTTCTGGAGCTGATATCTAATGTTGCTTTGAAGATGCCAACTTACTTCCTCCTTAGCATTTGAAAAGGAAGGATGTCATGCAGCTGTAAGAATAAGCACCCTAGGCCTGAAACCAAAGCTGCAAAAAAACTACTTGTATTCATTGATAAAGGCTTAAACTGTAGTAAATAAAGTGCCACTGGAGGAAGCTACTATTCTTATTGTAGATATGAGGCTGGATATGAACTTCAAAATCTGGAAAAACAAGAAAACAGAGAATTTCTGAAACAATGTATGTATGCGGCCCAGCACCAATAGCTCTATCCAGAGTCTGTCACAAATAATTTTTATTAAATATGCAGGACCTTTCATGGGAGATCAATGACTAGCAAGAATAGGCTCTGCAGCATTTAGAAAAAGCATGCCTATCAGAAGGAATCAACCTCTGATAGTAGCCAGTACAAGTTGAGCTAGCATAATATGAGTAAGATATGATTAAATGAGCTTCACAAATCTCTTTGCATGTGATAGTCTTCCTTAACAAGATATTGATTAAAAATGTTAATATCTGCTGAAATCCGCCTTAAATATTGGGTATAAAATCACTGCTCAATACCTAGATAGCAAAATGCTGCTCTGCCTTGGCTTAGCAATGGTTCATACTGGCCAGCATCTTTGTAGATGAGGAAGCAGGCCAAGAGTGATTTTATTATAGTTCATAACTTGTACACTATCTCTTCATCAACTTAATTTGGGTACTTTCACTGACAGAATTATTGCCATTTGCAAACCAACGTGGCTGTTGCTATGGGCTGGCCTGCATATAGGTGAGGTCAAATGGTTATTGTGCATAAGGGAGTTTGACAGCTTTTGAAAATGCAACAAAGGACACCAAAACACAGCCTTGACCCATTTTAAAGTGATCCCCTGCCTTTTTTTGTTGTTGTTCTTGGAAGAAGTAGAAAACAAGGACAAGGATTTCATACTCTTAAAAATGATTAAAGTATGACTTTAGCGTCTTTGTGACACTGGCATGAGACTTCATCCAATGGGAATCCTACTAGTATATGCTTATAAACTTCTTAAGTTCTTATGAGAAGTATAAAAATATAACTGTTAGCAAGAGTTTGATGCATCAGAATGTGGTAATTTTGCAATTTTATCTACTCCACAACAGAAGGTAACATCAATTAAAAAAGACGAAATTATGAAATAACGCTAAATATTAATAATAATAAATATCATAACAATGATAAACAGAAACACATGGTGAGTCAGTTTCATTAAGCTTCATTAAGTTTTTTGATAAGTTTTTTATTTTGTCACTATATATTTTATATAGTAAAACAATGGTGTAATTCCACTACCTTTTAAAACAAACCAAACCAAACAAACAAACAAACAAAACTCTCTTTTGGGCACCTCAATTCATGATGTAAAGAAGAACTCTAAGAGACACTGTAAGCTTTGTTCTCTGCACTGGTACTGAAAATTGTCTCCTCTGAGATAGCAGAGGAAAAATAAAGATATCCACACAAAATAAATTACTTTATCCCCATCACATAGTCAAGTGGGGATATTGCCATACTTGTCCAATGACTTTCTAAAGTTTGCTAATACAGAACAAATTTCTTCTAAAGTGACACCTGGGAAAGAATTTTAATTTCGTTTCTGGGGTTCCCAATTCGAAAAAAGTATTTTCATTTTTTTCATTTCCTCTCAAAATGAAAAAGGTCTGATCTTACAGAAATGAGTTATTTCTTTCCTCCTCTTTCCCTTCAAATACACACTCAACAATTGAGGAAACAGTTTTTTCAGTTTGCAAATTTGCCTCCAGATAGTCCCTGTCAGACAGTTCTCCTGTTTTAAGAAACTATATTACAAGACAGAAGAGGAACTGACAGTGGTTAAAAAACAAAAAACAAAAACAAAAACGTGACCACTAGCAAAGGAAACAAATGGTATCATTTTATTAGTGGAGATACTGGCATAGGGTTGAAAAAAATCAGGTACAATCCATTAAGTTTCTGTATTCAAGGCACTGAGCAAAAGTATCAGAACAATGAAGGTGTTAACCGCAGAAAAAAAGTCAGTCATGATTTTCCATTTGCTGTATTTTGTTTCCTTTTATTGCTGAAAGAAATCTACCTATAATGAAAAGGCTCAGTAAAAAGGAAAATTTATGTTGCACTATTTTATGTAACTGAAGCAGCAACAACAGGACAAAGATGTCCAGTATTCAAAGAAACGTAATCAAAAGACTCCAGTTCCTCGTGTCCCCACTGAAGTACTGAAAACAGCCCAATGGCAATCAGCTTGAACATGACACACATTGCAAGACAATAGGTAAATGCATAACAGCAGTAGCACCAAAATTACAAAGCTACTGTACGGTATGATTCCCTGATAATGCCAAATCAGGAAGATCTACCTGTTACTTTTCTGCTTTTCATCTTTATTCCTTCTATCTTCCTCAGAAGGAAGTATTATCATTTTTCAGTAGACATTTCAACTTTGTATGAAAACAACGCTAGTTATGTCCCAATTTATTTAAATAAAAATATATTATAAATCTATCAAATGAACTAGAATCCTACATAAAATTGTTTTTTCCTATTGTTTATATGAATTATCCAATACCAGTGAAAAGTATACTTAACAAGAACATGAACACTTCAAACACACAAACATTTAGCTATAATGAATTATTTGTAATTTAATATTATGCTATTTACCTCTTGAAATAATGGTTTCTAAGCCAGTCCCATTAATGAAGGCACGCTTGATAGTCTGTGTTTTCACATCAGTCCAGTACAACCGTTCTTCAACAGCATCAAAATCTATGACCGTCACATCATCAATGTCAGGAACAGTGAAGGCTGTGATGAAGTTGAAGTATGGGTTCTCTATGTCCACCCCTCTTATTTCTGAACGCCTTGCATAAAGAAGAAATTTCTTCCTTTCTGTTAGGAGACAAGAAAACATCACCCCATCCTCTTTACATCATTGCTAACAGAAGTCAAAGTCATTCATTTGAAATCAGTTTACAAATTTGTAAATAAAGTTTGTATGAATGATTTAATGTCTCCAGAAAACCTGCACCAAGTGATATTTGAGAAATAATGTTACACAGGAAAAATATATTAACTCTGGATACTTAATAGACACGATGTTACTATGCCACTAAATCAGTACAGTCTAGCGAAAGTCTAAGGAAAAAAGTTTAAAAAAAGTTTAAAATTTCTACACCATTTATCCCGATCAAAAAAAAAAATAGTTTAATTTGCACTTCGTAACAGATATTAACATTCGGTTTGTCTCAGGAGAGCAGACTGTCACTCTAACAGGAAAGTTCTGTAAACAACAAAACTCAGTAGAAATTCCACAATGTATATGTAAGCAGGGAAAGGCAAAGAGGCAGAAGACAAGGAGAACTTAACTGTTAACATTCAGACATCCACTAATGAAAAAGTCTGTCACATTGAAGGTAAAACACAACATTACTTTTTACCTCGGAATTCTAAATTATTGGAGCACATGTCTGCGTATGAATGTAAAGGTAACTTTTTTCCCCACAACATCCTTGACACAATGAAATATTTTTTCTTGAGATTTCCTTAACATTATTAATCAACACTGAATAAAGTGTATTACAAGGATTTACAGATAATGGACACAATTACTTGACATTTCTGGGGCTTTTACAGCTTTAAAGTGTTTATTATAAGTTTTTATAAAACTCTCCTGAAAGGCTATATGTCTAACATTTGCTCTTCATTTTATTTTCTTAATCCTTGAAAATGAAACCAAGAAAATTTTAGAAGAACTGACAGAGATTAAAGCTATTAAGTACCTTTTTGTTATTCGGGTTAATTGACTCATTTTCTGATGATGAACCTTACACCATAAATCTTTCTGTTTTGCAGAGCTAAGTTCTACTAACTTATCATACACACAAGCAATAGAAAATATGATCGTGGTAATAAGTATCAAAGCTACACACACCCTGTATATGAGAATAAGTTATCAATTCTCAAAAAGTAGATGTCCTTTTTAAATCTATCATTAAAATGATCTGTAGAGACTGTTTCTAAGGCTATTTTAATCTGTCCAGTTCAAAGGCATTAAATCAATACAATTGCCAGGCCTTGAGAGGAAAACTTACCGTAACATGTTTTCTTGTCCAAAGAAAGTTTCATCAGATGTGGACATGCACATGCAGCACTTCTGTTGTGATTGATCAGACACATGTGAGAACATGGACCTCTGCCCTCATTAGCAGCACATGGATTGGAAGCTAAAATTGTACAATGAAACACATAAAATATAAAAACAACTTTTGGAACTAGTCCTCATTCTTGTAGCACCATGTATCTTTTCATTATCTTATGATTATTACCATATTTATCCTAAATTGCTTTACTAGCTTTTCACTGAAAACAAACGACAAGATTCTGGGAGAAAATTTAACTCATTAACAGTTCAAGAAGAGTTTTTTAAACAAGATTTTTATTATCACTATTCTGAGAAGTGAGAAATGCTTTAGTCACTTAAATCTGGGAGAACACACTAAAGAAAAATTAATATAAGTAGAAATGTAATCAGATATCAAGACGTATACCTCATTTTAAAGTACAATACTAAGAACTGATAGTAACTACCTACTGTAAGGCCTAGGCTGACCCCTCCTTCAAATTTCTCACTGAAATTTACAGCTAAATGATACTTAAAAGCTAACTGCTCAAAATGTGATCATTGTATTATTTATGGAATGTAATGACCTCGCCTTCTCCCTTTTTCACTATTGGATCTCTTCCTCTGTTTATAGATGGAGGAGGGCAACAGCCTTATTTAGTTTTTTGTTGTATATTTAGTATCATCAATCTCTATTCCCCTAACTAAATACTAAATTGCAGTAACTCATTCCTTATTAAAGACAGTCAAGAGCCAAATGAAACTGTAACTGTACTGAGTTAGTAGCGGCTACTAACATTACAGAAAGCTGTATTAAAATATTTTGCTAAGTTAGCAATAATTGCCAGTGATGTGACTTTTTGTGACATTAAAATTTGATTGTACAAAGTCCTACTTTAACTGCCATGCTATTAACCTTGTTTCATTTGCTGGTGTCAGGTACATCTTTTGTCAAAGCAGCATAAGCTACACTGGTGAGAAAGCAGTGAAAATTCTGTATGAAGAATAACCAGGATTACTGAGCTTGTACTCTTAATCACTTTTCCTAGACTGATAATGAAATCATGGCCAGACGTTTTTGTTTGTTTGTTTTTGTTTTTTTAAAGTTTGTGCAGCCACAAAATTTATCATTGTAACATGAAGCCAATGGATAAAGTTTTCCCAATGAGATATTAATTTTGCAGTCTATTTATAACATTTAAATGTAAACAATTGTACACTCCTAACCAGGAGGCATGGAATAAAACATGTTGGTGAGGACATAAACAATACATTTCATTTTGTGAAGAGTCAAATCTTAGACTGTGAGATAAACTTCAGCAAATTCAGTGCTCCCCTTCAATTTGATCTACCTACTAGAACATTAGTGGAAATTCTAACGTGAAAAGATAATTTGAAAATAACATGCAAAATTGTATCTACTTTTTTCAAAGAAAAAGCTAAGTGTAGCTTTTTTTTCAAGCAACTTCCTACAGTTCTCTGAACAAGATGTGCTGAAATTGCATTGAAGAGCAGAAAGCAAGCTGACTGAAGACTTTAGTGTTACAAAACCTAGAAACTATTCTTGTTATCTTCATTCATTATTACACATACACAGTTCCAGAGCACTCTTGAAGAGACATTCCAAGCATAAACACAAAATAATGTTGATTTTTCCATTTACTAAAAACAAACAAACAAACCAAAACAAAAACCACCACCATCAACAAAAACAACATAGAAAATTAGCAGTGATGAAAAGAGAAGTGGGAAGGACTGGCTCATCAAGACAAATTTATAATTAACAAAATCAATTAGTTTAGAATATATTTCTTCAATGCTGTGCTAGCCTGCAATATAATAATTAGCTAACTAGAGAAATCTGATGCTTGAATTTCTTTGGGAAACAGATTTAGCTTAAACTCAAGCACTAAAATCTAAAGAAAAACTCAAGGTTAGCTTGAAATGCAAAAACCATTTGCCTTTCTCATCAAGGCATGCTTCCTTAACTTTATCTACAGCTCCTGAATTCTTTAACTATTTACTTGTCTGACCAGTACTACAGGAGGAATAAAATTTTCAAAACCTCATGGGTTAATGAAATTCTATCCACCAGCTTCCATCATTCTATCAATTCTATCACAGGTTTCTACAGTTTTCTATTAACACACTGGAAGTAATGGTGGCCAATCAGCTCTCTTCCAGTCTTTGGCATTTTTCCATCATCCTCCTGACATATCCTCTCTGTCATCATTTCTAAATCTCTGACAAGAAGTCAGCTGGGCCACTAGACTTAAAAATCTTAGGCTTGGTTAATGATTTAATATTTTCTTTGACTGCTAATGGACTGTAAATACCCCTGTATCTTTATGTGATGACTATATTTGATTCTGCCTTTCCCAAAAATTATAATAGAGAAATGTTTATTTAACATCATAATTTCTCTTGTACCTGTAGTACCAATGTGAAAAAATCAGGGCAGTGGGGTGGGAGCTCTTTTAGTAAGTTTACAATTTTGTGTGAAAGATAAGAAATGTGAACCTAAGAAAAATAAACTGAAATTAAGGAGGTTCCAGGAGCCCATCAAGTTAAGAATTAATTATTAATAGACTATTCATATTAGTAAACATATCAGCTATCTCAATGAACAACTGATCAAAAATGAAATATAATTTAGGGTTCTGACAACATTGTGAAGCAGTTCATAAAAACATTTGTGTTGTAAGGGATCTCAGGAGATCACCTAGTGATTCAACCTCCTGTGTTTTCCTAACACTGCTGCTGTGAGATTTAGGCACACATTTTGTAAAACAGCATTTCTTTTAATTCAATTACCTTAACATAGCTCTAATTTCAATAGAACCTCCACTTCTTTATATGCATACAATTCTCTGTTGCAATGATGTACTATTAAGGCTAAAGAATTATAATCCCCGTCTTGTCCTTCTGTGCAGGTGGTGTTTTATGTTATACTCTAACAAAGTTGCTCTTTAAGTATGGAATTCAAATAGAAGAACATGCAGAAGAAAAATAAAAGGCATGCTAGTTAATGATCATAGAATCATAGAATCATCTAGGTTGGAAAAGACCTTCAAGATCACCAAGTCCCATCACTAAACCATGTCCCTTAGTGCCACATCCACACATCTCTTAAATACCTCCAAGGACAGGGACTCCACCACTTCCCTGGGCAGCCCGTTCCAATGCTTGACCACCCTCTCCATGAAGAAATTCTTCCTAATACCAACCTAAACTTCACCTGGCACAACCTAAAACTGTTCCCTCATATTCTACCATTTGTCACTTGAGAAAAAGAGACCAACACCCTCCTTGCTGCAACCTCCTTTCAGGTAGCTGTAGAGAGCAATGATGTCTCCCCTCAGCCTTCTTTTCTCCAGAATAGAATCAGAGAATCCTCTAGGTTGGAAAAGATCTTCAAGATCACAAGTCAAACCCTCATGTTAAAGAGAGAGTTGTGTTTAAAGTGTGCTACAAGCACTAACAAAGAGGAGACTGTACAATTTGTGTACTATCCCTCCACATCAAAATTTATGTCCTTTATATATCATGGAATAGAAAAATTGTGTGTGGGGGGGGGGGGGCAAGCAGTGTTATAAAGCAGACATACTTGTGTCCACTTGCGTGCAGGACTGGAGGATTAAACTACCATAATCTAAAAATTATGTATATCAGCACTTGCATATATTCCTTTCATATTCATACTGCTTTCACTGAGTAATAGTTAAGTCCATTCTTTACTTTTTAATAAAAAGTAATTCTCTTGAAGAGAAATAAGTATGCTATTGGCTTTGCTCCCAAAACTTTGGCTCTTTCATTTGCTCCTTGTGCTAGTTCTAACTCTTCTTATTCTATTATGAATAACCACAAAACCATTCCTTACTTATCTTCTCCATGCCGTTTAGGATTTCACAGACTTCTATCACACAGAAGCCTGTCTATAAGCTGTATTTCAAGAAGCAGCACCTTACCTGTCTTCATACAAAAACCTTTCCCATACTCTTGATGAGCCTGTCAAGCTTTCTCTGTATCTTTTAAATGATCTGCTTACAGTATTCAAGATGCATGAGTGCTATGGATTTATACAGCATCACAGTTCACTGTGTGGTTCTTTATTCCTTTCCTAATCATTTCAACCAATCTATTTTCCTTTTGATCACTGCAACCCACAGAACTGGCATTTTCATCCAACTGGCCAGCCTTTTGCATTATTTAATTGATTTCCACTCCTGATTGCTTGCCAATCTACTGCTCTTACAGTACTGTGCACAGTTATACGTCACTTTTTATCATCTTCTTTGCAGTCTTCTTGACTGCTGTCTAAAACATTATTTAAACAAAATGTTTATTTTTCTTGACCAGTAACCCTTAAAAAGCTCCAGACATTCTATCACCAGTTGACGAATGAACGATTACCCTGACAATCTCTGAATATGCATTCACTATGGACCAACTTATCCTCTATATTAGCTTCATATTGAACCCTTCCCTTCTTGGCATCAGATTTCAGCTAGAAAAAAAATTAATCTTCTGCTTTAATGGTGGATGACATGATTAAATCCTGCCAACACTTTCAAATATATGCACTTTACTTACATCAAAAGGATACTTTTAAATTGCTGACAATCTATTCTCTATCTTATTTAAAACCAGTTATAGATCTGCTCACTGTCAATACTTTCGGTAGTGTTGCTTTTCATAGGTCCAGAGATCCTTCTGCTGTACTTGGTCAAGTTAAAATCTTTATACTACCTGATTGTACCTGATTATTTCAGCATTAATCTTTGGAATTTACAAGTTAGCACTGATCAGAAAATGCACTGGTTCTAAAATACATATTTATTGCCTATATTCTCTATTTCAACTTCAGTTTTTAATCACTCAAAGAATTAGTCAGTATACCATGTTATATATTCATACTGTTTATACATTCACCATGAAACAAAATAGACAATAGGAATATTAGAAGCTCGAACTTAGCATGGTTCTTCATGATACTCTACTGTATACAGTATGACAGCTTTATGGCAGTTCTGAAGCTCTTGTTAGTGAATCTCTCTGCTTCCCCTTCCTCCCCTCCATGTCCACTTTAGCCACCCAAAAGAATGGGCTTCATTTAAAGCTAAACAAAATCAGGCTGTTCACACTTACAAGTAAAAACTTCTCATTTCCCTTTCAAACAGAAATCTGTAAGAAAGCTGACAGGTACAGGACAGTACACAATTTGAGATGAAAGGGTCCCGCAAAAAACATGAAAAGAGAAAATTGAAATTAATGATATAAGTTCAACACTAAGAACAGAGAGTACATGGACTGCCTGAGTTTAAACAAGCATACTGATATACCAGGCAGATAAGAAACACAGATGTAAGTAAAAGAAGAAAAAATGTTGTACAGGGCACAAACGATGTGAGAAAGCCAAAGGCAACAATACTTATAGACAGTGGGTGCTACGTTTTATAGAAAACTTTCACAAAAATTAGAAATTTACTGTTAAAATAAGTAACAAAAAAGAGCGGCGACAAAGAATTACATGAAATCCAACTGTGAAAAGCTACACAAGAGTTATGTGAATGGGTAACTGAGAAATGAAATGGCTGTTAAATTCAATACATATACGAGGAAAAAAACAATCCCAAGTTACAGACACAAGGATGAGCACAGAACTAGCATCTATACATCCCAGATCCTTTTCTGAAGCAACAGAATTTATATTTTGCTTATGAAATATGTCTAATACCCCTCATATTACATACTGAACAGAACTATCAGCTATTAGGGTCAAGACAAGCATCAAGACAAGCAAGATGAGGTCCTCTCTCACACAGTGCACAGTTACACAGCAGAGCCATTTGTCCAAAAAGTTGTAGACATCAAGAATTTATTTAAGTCCAAAAGTCAACTGGAAAAGTTCAGCAAGAAAAATCTGTCAAAGGCTTTAAAGCCTTTAAAGCACAAAGATACCACATGAGGCTGAAAAAATCACTGAATTACAAGTTACTGGAAGCTGACAGGTTATATGGGAAGAGCAGCATGGTTGTTATCTTCCCTCAGGTCCACAGTTTTCTGTAGGTACTGATCAACTGCAATTGCCAAAGACCTGATGTTGAGCTGGGAAAGACAAATGTAGGAAAGAATGCTTTTATAATTCCTAAAACAAAAATGAACTTTCACAAGGCACAGAGGAATCCAATTTAAAGTTTGGAAGCATTGTAAATATTTTGCAAGATTGATAATATATTATCAATAATAATAATATATTATCAATCTTGCTGCTGGTTTTGAAGTAAAAATAATGTACACAAGAAACTTATGATAAAATATCAAACAAATAAAATTTTAACCCCCCCCAATGACAAAGCCAAAACTTTGATCTCGTGCTACATTTCTGCAAAAGGTAATACAAGCCTCAACAGAATATTGTAGCAGAACAGTGCTATGAAGTTAAATGATTTCCACGTTTTAATTACAAAAGAGCCCAGTGTACCAGTATACTTTATATTCAGCAGCTTTTATACTGCTTCTCTTAATTTTTAGTCTATAAAAATTTAATCTGCAAAATACAAAAATAATGTCAAGCCACTTTAAAAAAAAAAATGAAGTAATACAAATCGATAATGAAAAGAACTGGGGAATGTGTGAGGAAATCACAGCTTTCTAACTTTTTTCAAGCTGCGATCCTTCCAATGCACTAAATTTACTCCTCTCATCACTATCCTCAGTAGTATAGCTTGTGGTACAAATACAGCTTCTTGTGCCTAAAATGGAAGACGTTGTTCTTTGCAGCAAGTGGATTTTTCATTTTTTAATGGTAGTTGAGAAAATATTCATCCTAGAAAATCTTCATTTTTTATGTTAATGACATTCCTGACACACTGCTTTGATTCTGTGAAGGTAAGTAGGTCTCAAACACATATTCCTGAGATGTGACATCATGCTGCATGATATCACGGAGCCTTCCAACATTCCCTGTGCTTTACTAACAGATGAACCTATTACCCATATAAATATCTCACTAAAACGTTATTACTTAAACCTGCACCAGTCCTAGATTAAATGAAATACTGCTGCTTTAGGCTACAGGAATTTATTTAGCTCTGCTGTATTTGATTTCAGTCAAAATAAGATACATGAAATCAAAAAAACTAATAACCTTTCACCTATATAGGTGACCCAGATGCATGCCTATGGACCTGAGACTAAAAAATGCTTTCAGTGCTACATTTATCTTGACATTTTGCCATGCAAATATAATGTTAATTTCATTTGGGGATTCCAAACTGCATATTATCTTGTTTTGTTTACTGCACAATTGCTACAAATTCAAAAGAAAAATTAAGATATAATCCAATAGCATCACCATTTTTCTCTAGCTCCAATAAAATTTCATTTAACATACTGTAGATTTGTAGGAAGGAATTGCTTCCATTGCAAGGGAATTATTTAAAGCAAACCCAGAAAGCCAATCATAAATTGGAATATGATATTTTCTGCATCATAAAATAAAAGCTGCAATTACACAACTTGATATTTAAACTTCTTGATTCTGGCAAATTACAGCTGAAAACTCTTCTACAGCTTATACCTTCCCTTAGGCCAAGATATCTGCGAGTATGGACTATCATCTCCCTAGGCTACAGTCTCTCTCTAAAGACAGACCATCTCCCAAGAAGTTGCCTGGCCCCAGTCCAAACTGAAACAGAATTTAGTTGTTTTTTCTAACAGTAAGAAAAGGCTAATGGGAACTCTTCCGCTACCGTGAAAACACTGAATATAGAACACAGGTCCTCAAAGACCAAAGCGGTGGAAGTGACTAATTATAAAACATGGTAAAAAACGTTACTTGAAAGTGGTACACAGAGATGCATATTTATTCCACACATTTGAAGATACTGGGCAGAAAATCGGAGATAACATGATATGAATTTTACACTAGTTTCTATTACCATCAACTTTTTGGAACAAGAGTTGAAATTTATCCAGAGATCATAGAACAGTTTGTGACTCCGGTGCTCACCCTCCAGTGGTATTTTTTACTTTCCTATATTTACACACAAATTAAGTCACTGTCCTTTGTAATTTCTCACAATAACAACACATGCCCAATTGTTTTTTTCAGCATCGGTGTTTTCCAGGCCACATCCCAAGAGCTTCCATAGCTAGAAGCTACAGCTCTCTCGTTATACATAAACATGGCCTAGATATGGCCTGTAACAACAAAACTTACTTTATTTATAGATAATGCACCTGGTGGTACTTCAAACATGTCAAAATGTAACATTGAACTCAAACCCACAAAAATAGGAGAAAAAATGTACTTATACATACAAATGTACATATGGGAAGTGCATATATGTACAAATGTATTTATGTTTAAGTATATATTCACATATAAGCATGCATTACTATAGATGTGATAGCTATAAAATACGCATTATTTACACCTTAGATAATCTGCATCCTTAAACTCATTTGGATTAAATAACATACCGGAAGTCAAAGAAAGGTGTTGGCAAATTAGAGACAATGAAGTTACCAGGGAAGAATGAACAGCTTATGGGAGACAGGAGACGGTAAGACCACAGTAGAAGAATAGTTGCTGCAGTAAACTTAAACGTATATATAATCAATAAGAGGACAACTCACTTCATTCATTAAACATCACTTGCTTTCTTTTGGATGATCTGTTTTGTTGTTTACAATTAACCCATGAGTTATTGATATAAAAATAGAAAACAAAAAGCTTACATAGACCAATTCTTCCCTCCACTGGCTTACGCAACTAATAAAACTGGTAGTGCTACTCTTGTATAGGAAAGCTATGCTGAAGAGTTGGACTATCTTGAAAAAGCTGGCATTCCAGCTGTGGTTGAGAGGTTCTCAGCACTGATCTCTTTTTGATCAATACTCTAATGTATCTCTTTCCAGGAATGGGTTTCAAAACCATCAGCAACATCATAATAAGGTCTTCTTGTTGTATACATGTTTTTGTAACTTTAAATGTATTTTAAACATTGGTTTATACACATAGCTAGAGCTGTATTGAAACATGTCACTTTATTTAATTCTTCATGGGGGTTCCACTGGGAGACTGATCTCCAAGTATCCTTTCAACAAAATAACTGAAGACATTTACTGAGGAATGTTTTCTTCTGGTCAGCATCCTATCATATCCCTTCATTACTACTTCAACTACTACCTCATCCTCATCATTCTGTATTGAAGCCAAGTGTCTGACTCAAAAGTCCAAAGTCTCCTAGTAAATGACTATGTAACAACGCTTTCCAACTAGTTACATTAACATTATGATTCCTAAGTCAGTGATACATGGACTTTGAAGGGCTCAACATTTAAAAAGTCAGAGAAGGAGGAACTATAAACCTCAATGAAATTTGTCTTTTTTATGACAGTGGAAGTGGAGATAACTGTTAGCAAGAAGAAGAATATTTTGCCAGCTGTCAGCACTGTATTAAGTACCTTGGATTCAACTATCCTCAACTGGACAGCACTTGGGGGAAAAAGGAGGTATGAAAAAAGGCAAGAAGACGTGTTTGGATCTGTAGCACAGTGCTACCAACAGGTAGGTATCACAACGAAATCGTAGCAAAATATGCTATGTCCCTCTATAATTAATTAGGTTCTACTTATTGCTTATGTTATTAGCAAGGTCTTCCATTTTTCATCAGGAATTAGAGTATTTCATTAAATCAGACAATCCAACAGTAGTTGGGTATTTACTAATCTTCAGCTACTGTAACTTAAGACAAAACTGTACTCATCTCAAAAATGAAAATTGACCAGATTTTGTCCATCTCTAACAACAAAGCCTATGCACTTAGCATAATAATTGTACAACAGTGTTTTGGTATAAACAGGTGTTACAAAAGCTAGTATAAAATTGAAATTAAATGTATGCATATCAAGAGGTAAGTTTTATACTGATGAAATTGGGAAGTTGCAAAATAATGTAACAAGAAATAAATAATTTTCTATTATTTAATTAATGCATATACTGTGAACTTCCTTTCAGTTTTGATTGTTATCCACACCAAAAATAAGTTTTGATGTTTCTTGACATTTTCAACTCCAAATTTAGGCCTCCAGGAGGTTGAACTCAACCTTCCATGAAAAACATACTATGGTAATTTGCAATTGCAAGTTGTAAATGTTATTTTAAGATAAAAGCTGTAAAGTGAATAGGACACGCTTTGGAAAAGTGTCATTTTAGGGACAAGATCCAACTGGGGCTATCAAAGACAGAAAAGTAGCAATCTGTACTGGTGGAATCTAAATTATGTAGTCCTAAGTATGAACAGTAGGACTGAGAAGCTGGTAGAGACCGACATGTGAATTGGCAAATTAAGAAAATCGTAGCACTAAGTGAATATTTACTACTAAAAGTTGCATACACAGTTTATTTCACAGAAAAAATCATCTTCCTCTAGAAAGAAGCACAAGACAGCTAATACTGTTATGTTTGCTTTTGACAGAATAGTTACTTCTGTTAAAAATAAATATTACATTCAAAGCTTTTTAAATAAATATTGTTCTGCACTATATTTGTAACAGATCAAGAACAAGAGTTCAAATGGGCAGTAGTCACAGACACTTACCTCACGTTACGTCTAGTTTGAATAAAGATTCTATTATCACCCAAGGAACACTAGTGCTGAATATGACATTTAATTAAAAATAGTCAGTTCAAGGCAAATCCATATACAGATATTAGTATATGAAAAGAATACTTTCTTCCCCTCATATGAATAATAATTAATTGTTCTATAGTCACCTTGTGGTTGACGACTTGGGTGATATATCTGAAGATCAAATGGCTGAGCACTTGTTTTTTGTATTACGCTGACATTCTGGCCGGTCCATTTATTGGCTTTTGCAAGTGTATTGGTCCTCCAATCTGTCCAATATACTTCACTCCCATACAAAGAAACAGCAAAGGGGTGAGAAAGATATTCATGACCCCGTATAATCTCTATCATGCCGGTTCCATCATATAACGCAGAATAAATAGCATCTGATCTACAAGATAAACCCAAATTTAAGATTACATAACAACAACAAAAAAAATTGCACAGCCATTATGACATTGGCGCAAAATGAAGACTTTCATTTTGAAAATTAAGAACTTACCCTTACACTGTTAAGACCAAAGAATGTTTACAGAGCAATCATCAACTTCAGAGTTGATTTAGTTCACATTATTAATTTCCTAACTAAGGACACAATATACTGTTTTGCTTGTACACTGTTTTTAAAAGTCAAATTACCTCCATGCTGTGAAAATACAGCAGAAAAAACAAACAAACAAACAAAAAAAAAACAACAACAAAAAAAACAGTTTCCATTCAAATGAACTTAAGGAAAAAAAAAACATTGAATAGTTTGGGTCTTCCATGTGTTAGTGTCAGGAAGCACTAACAGTCAACTGCTATCTAGGACACAGGAAGCCAGGAGCCATGCATGATAGAGCTGGCAGGGCAGAGGCCTCACCATGCAAGGCCATATCCCACTGCCCCTGAGGAAGGCGAGCATGGCAGGCCCCAGCAGTGACGGTCAGGTTCAGTCACGAGTCCAGCTCATCAGACAAGTTTCTGGTGATGAGACAAAGTCAGGCGAGAAAATTAGCTTGTGGGCTGGGGTCTGAACCAACAGGATCCACTGACAGGCAGTGCTGTGGCTGAGCTGAAATGGGCTCCCGGGCACATAGGCAGGGTGTGCAGGAGGAGGCCCCTGGGAAGTCCAGCCATGGCCATTAAGATCTCCTGATACACTCAGGGCCCTGACAATGAGTCATTTAAAGACCCCTGCTCACTCAGGAACTTAGGTAGAATTTCTCATATATAGTTTTTTTTCTATTTTAACCAAATGTATTCACTCACTGAATGCACCAAATGTACTCCCATACACTCATACATTGACACACTCCCATAGTCAATGTCTATGCACCAAAGACTGCAAAGGACAAAGAGCTGAACCACAAAGAAATTATGTATTATAATAATGCAATGAGAGAAATGTACGTAACCTACATTCGCACACAAAACTCTTTATGCACATAAGGTATATATCTACATTCCACTTACAATGTAGCTCACATTTTTGTATGTAAGAATAAGGATTTATGAACAGATAACCAAGAATACTGTTATCACTTTACCTGGCATCTGTCCATACTATTCTTTTTTCAAAGTGATCCACCGTAAGGCCATTAGGCCAGGCTCCAGTATCCATATCTTTATATATGATCTTTCTTTCTGCTCCGCTCATAGAAGCAGATTCAATGCGAGGAAAATTTGCATCCCAGTCTGTCCAAAACAGAATTCTGGTGAGAGGAAAAGAAAACAGATATAAGAATATCTTTGAAGCATATAAAAGAATTTAAATGGTTCTATAACAAAATAGTTGGAAAAAAAGGTTCAAGCATTCACATTTTTAAAATGAAATCAATATGCCTTTCCATTTAGTGCCTGTGAACACTAGTACGTACTGTATTGAAATAATAAGGTGTGAGGGTATAAAATGGGCCAGTCACATGCAAATGGGTTGCTGGTCAGTGCACTTGACTGACGATATCCTGCACCTCTTTTCTTGCGTTCCTACTAAGTGCCATTTCTAACTATTTCCCTAGGTGAGGGTCCCTATTCTGTCTACACATTGTGTGCACATGCCAGCAGCTGGAGCCAGATGACAGGTCATAGGGCCTGCACATCTGGGGTGCCAGCAAGTGGAGTGAATGAGGATGTGTATGTCAGTGTGTGTGATGGTTTTACCCTGCTGGGCAGCTGAACTCCACCACAACCACTCTCTCACTCCCCCTCCTCAAAGGAAAAGGGGGAGAAAATACAATGAAAAGGGCTCAAGGGTTGAGATAAGGAAAGGGAGATCACCCATCAATTACCGTCCCGGGCAAAACAGACAGCACAGGGAGATTAATATAATTTATTACCTATCACTAGTGGACTAGAACAGTGAGAAACTAAAAGCAAACTAAAAACCCCTTCCCCCATCCACCCTCTTCTACCTCCTCCCCCTGAGCAGCGCAGGGGAACAGGGAATGGGGGCTGCGGTCAGGCCGTAACATTTTGTCTCCGCCGCTCCTTCACGGTCACTCTCTGCCCCTTCTCCCCGTGGGGTCCCTCCCACGGGATGCCGTCCTTCCCCAGCTGATCCTGCGTGGGCTTCCCACAGGCTGCAGCTCTGGCCTGGGGCCTGCTCCTGCAGGGGCTCCCATGGGCGGCAGCCTCCTTCAGGCCACATCCACCTGCTCCATGGGGGCTCCTCCATGGCTGCAGCGTGGAGATCTGCTCCGTGGGGTACCCATGGGCTGCAGGGGGACGGCCTGCTCCACCATGGGCCTCTCCACGGGCCGCAGGGGAACTTGTGCTGCGGTGCCTGGAGCCCCTCCTGCCCTCCTGCTGCACTGACCTGGGGGCCTGCAGGGCTGTTTCTCACTCCTCTCTCCCAGCTGCTGTGTCGTAGAAGTGTTTTCTCTTTCTTAACTCTGCTCTCCCAGAGGCACAACCAGCATTGCTTATTGGTGCGGTTCTGGCCAGCAGCGGGTCCATTTTGAAGCCGGCTGGAGCTTGCTCTTGTGTGACATGGGGCAGCTTCTGGACTCTTCTCACAGAGGCCACCCCTGCAGTCTCCCCGCTACCAAACCCTTGCCACATAAACCCAATACAATGTGTGATCACTGGCCAATGTCAAGCCAGACTAACTGGTGAATAGCTTAAGCGGCTTGGGAGCCGGATACATGCATGTGTCTCTGGGACTGAGGCACCTGGGGAAGATGGCTGCCAGGACCAGGGGGTCCAGGTCAACTGGCTGAGAGACCCTGGTGTCTGGGAGCTCACAGAGAGACACATTTGCATGTGTGTGTGTGTCTCTGTGGGAGGCAGGTGGGGACAATGAGGATCCAGGGCTAGCTACTGGATGGACCTAGTGTCTAAGCAAAGCTATGGGAGTGTGTGTGTGCTATGGGATCCTTACCAGCAACTGGTGTGGAACTGCAAGCCTAGATGGCTCAAACATCTTCTGGACAGCAGCTGGGGAACCCAGGAACTGATAATGAGGCCAACTACTACTGGGTCAGCTGACTGTCAAAGTCCAGCTACTGGAGGAATCCACGTTATATATAAGTAGATATTTCCAACTAAAAGACCTTCATCCTTATCAGACAGAGATGTTAACAGGACAAGACCACTGGTGCTGTTCATGTCTGTGCTGAATGCTTCTTCCTTTGTTGACCTATGTGGTCAGCTATGTGTATATGTGTGTAAGTTTATGTATGTTGTATATGTGTGTGTGTACGCAGACTGGGAATACATGCTCAGCCTCAATACTGGTTGGAATTGAAGGCACAGAGCTGTGGCAGCCTCACCTCCACTGGGCTACAGTATTTGTGGAATCCTAATACAAACAGCTACTTTAAATCATCAATGTTCCTCTGTTCATATTTATTTGTGAAAAGACTGAAAAGCTATTCCCACCTGTGTTCAAAGATTTTATTCTTTTACCACTTCTAACAAAATGTAGCATACCACTGTCTTTAGTTTTCCAAAAGGCAGATTATGCCCTCATTTTTGGGAAGATTGGTAATTTGATTTGGTGCTTTTTTTTTCCCCCAATGATTTAATTTGAACAATTTGTCTGACAGTTCTTCTGCCAATAGGATGCCCTTTTTTAAAGATCTCTTTAGATAAGCTATGCAGACTGTAAATAAGCTTTCTTGTATCTCTATTGAGAGAGCAGGATCCTTACTCATTAAAGCACGTACTTCCCAATTCAGAATCTTAGGTCCCAGAACCTGGGACCTCTACCTACTTTTATGTCCACAACAGCTTTTCTGAAATAAATACTCAGTGAAGACAAGTGATAAGACAATAGCAGGTTCCTAAACAAAATTAAATTTCATGATTTTGCAAACTCATTCTAATTTATCTTTTTATTTTGGGCCATACTTGTTTTTTCTCTTTGAAAAAATAATAATTATGAGAAAGGAATGTAGCTATTGACCATTACTTTTCGGACTTTCTGAGAGGATCCAGCTTTACATTATGCTAGATAATGAGGTTTCTGTAACCAGTTTACAGTTTCATAGAGCCCCAAAACAGTGCTCTAACTCCAAGAATAGCAAACTTTTTGCAGCAAGATAGAATCATAACTGACACCTGGTTGAACAGGGAGTTAGGGGTTCCATGAAAAGCATTACTTTACTTCCACTATTTAAGTCTATTGACTTCAAGTTTAGTACAAAATATGCATATATGGGTCATTTTTGCTCAGCTAAAAAATGAGAGGTTAATATTAAAAGGAAGTAAAAATATCCTAAGTGAAGTTTTAACATTGGTGGTTTTTACTGTGAAGATTGAATTGTGAAATTCATTTATATGTTTGATGATTGGTAGGACAATACTTTATGGGAAAACAGCCTTTATTGTGTTAGAATAGTACTAAAACCATGCCACAATTTATGTATACTTTTTTCAACACCCAATTTTGGCCTACTTTAATCAATATTATGTTGATATTATGAAAACATCCTAAAACTTATAATAAACAATCATGCAAGGCACTAGATAAGATACATATTTATGGTAGTAGGTTGAATCTATGACACTCAGTTGTTTATGATTAATAATATTTCAGTTTAAGAATATCCCTTATGAATATGTAGAAAAAATACAGAAGTTGGCAAACATTATCTCCATTTTAAAGATCGAGAACCAAACAAAAAAGGTGGGATTTACCTTACTCAACTTTAGCCTTCCAGTAACATCTAAGCCATGCTTTTATAGTCCCACAAATATCAAAGTCAGATAAATTGCCTTGGCAATATCTAAATCTGTCCATTAACTGCACAGGAAGTTTAAAACACAGCCTCCAGTTACTATCATCCACATTACAAAATTAAATGAAACAATCACACACCAAGAGAAGTATTTTGTCAACAAATAGTATCTGCTGACTTACCTTTCTTAACCCTTTTCATTGGGGCAGTACACACTGTAACAGATGGCATTTCACTCAAAATATGCTTTCGGAAATTATTACAAACAAGTTAGGTTCTGTAACTCATAGCAAAAAGGAAATAAACAATCTTGCATTTAAACCTTGATCTTTAAAATACTTTGCAAGATAAAAAAGTAGTCTTTTTGTAATTACCCATATCTGGGATCCAAAGCAATAGCCCTTGGATGTTCCATAGCTCCTGCTATTAATGTTGTTCTCGAAGTACCATCTAGTTTTGCAACTTCTATTTGGTCCAAATTGCTGTCTATCCAGTATATATTTCCTGCAATCCAGTCTACAGTAAGACCTTCAGGTGTGGCCAGGCCATGTTGTACTACCACCTCAATGGCACTAACACCTTAAAAAAAAAAGAAAAGAGAAAATCTTAAAAAACTAATAGCCTGATACAGTGGACATGGACATACAAATCCATCATATGCTCTTGGAGTGAATTCTTGATTAATCCAGTGAATGACAGTACTCTTTCATTCCACATGACATTTTTCTTTGCAAATGGGATAGACTGGTGCAAATAATTACACTTCTGTCAGTATATAAATAAACATCATTCTACATTAATAGAAATTTTTAATTCTTTGACAGTTTAGTAAGTAAAGCCCTGAAAATTTCAATGAAGTACAGAGCTCACATGGAGTCACACTGCAGACATTCTTGTGCCCTATTACCAGGGTCCACTTTTGCAGTATCTGTGAAGGACGTGCTCATGCTCTGTCTCCCAGTGACTAGACATACCAGACAAAATTCATGCAACTCTATTTCACTTTCTTCTCAATCAGAAAAAGAGAAAACTGAAAGATTGTGATGAAGACAGAAATGGCCGGGAGAACCCTGTTTGGACTACACAATTTGAAAAGCTCTACAATAAAACCTTACTTTTTTCCTTTGAATTCACATGTACAATCATACTGTCACTGTCTACAAAGATCTCTTCGCTACCATAAACTTGCCCTGTAGGATCTCAAAGTTTTTTTGCACAAACAGCAACTACAGAAGCATTCGGTTAGCCCTCAAGAATTCCAGGAGGNAATACAGCACAGAAGTCACTTGGCTTTTGGTACAGTGCGATTGTAATACAGTGTGATAACAACAGACTACCTTACTAGTTTCATACAAACACCACAACCATTAATGGTAAGTGGCAAGTCTTTGGCTCTATTTATATGCTTAGCAGCGTAGGCTACTTCTGTCCTGGTCTGGACCTGTGGATATAAAAGTACACACAAATACCATCTACTGGGAAGAAAAAAAATTCTCTGTTAGAGAATGTAAGCATGAATGCATATGTGAACTTTTACAATAGCAAATTTTACATGCTTCCGTTGGTTAACTCACACAGGAATGAAAGCATCTGAATACACACTTCTACTAAGAACATTTTGTATAAACACTTTTTTTTATATATTATTAAATTATATTGAGTTATTGGCCATAATTATGTCACCAGAGAAAAGAACAACTCTTTCTGAATGCTATGAAATTATGAAGCAAAATCTTTCACGTAGTGAAACCTGGTAATTTATCACACATCCGGTAATTCTTGAACTTTTTTAATATTGTGAAGCTAAATTACAAAAAAAAGAAAAAAAAAATATTAAACTCATTGGACCAGGAAGAAATATCAGCCCTTTGTGTTTGCCATTTTCTTCCCCCTACAGCGTATTGCAAAAGGAAACTTTTATAACAAAGTCTTTTTCTAGCAGTGTACCAAGTGCAATCTAGATATACACCCTTTTAAAGGCAGAATGCCATTAAAGATTCTCTTTGTGTGAATGGTAGCTCAGTTACGATTTAGAACGCCCAACACCTCGTAACTGCAGTTGTTTTGACTCTTAAGAAATTAAAGATTAAATTCATACCTCCAGTATCAGAAAGCTTGCCTCTGTAAATTTTGTCTTCTACCACGTCTGTCCAGTACAGTAAACTCTGACTGAAATGAAAATCAAGTGCTATTGTATTTCTTAAACCAGGAACTAAGAGGCTGTAGTCACGTTTGTGAAGATCAATTTTTCTGATCTCATGTCGAATAGAAAAAATTATGAAAGCTTCAAACGGATCTGGAAGCAGAAGATTATACATTTCAAAGGAATAATAAAGAAGAGACTGTTATATGTAGCTATAAATGACAAGTAGAATAAGAACAACAGAGTATTTTATCAAGAGAAGTCACAAGCTATCAAAATTAAAACCTGTTTTCTCAAATGCTTCAGAAGAAAATAATCCATTAAATTATACATTGTTCCAAAAGCCAGTTAGCTGAAAACAATTGATTTATATATATACATTTTTTTTCTTTTTTTAATTGAAGTGCTTAAAAAAAAAAACTTACCGCAAACTACCAATCAGGGAAATAAATATTTTATATGCTTATCACCAAACCCACCTACCACTAAAGTTCTCCTTCCTTTGCTATTCAAATAATGCTAGAGTTGTGCCTGTAAACTTATATCACTGTCTATGTAAGTATATACACACACTCTGCATAGCTCAACTAAACTATAAAATTGATTTTGTATTATAATTCTTACACAGTTTACATTAGGCAAGTTTTTCAAACAAGTAGCTTTGTTAATAAAAAAAAAAAAAAGAAAAAAGAAAAAAGAAAGACAAAAATTGGAGCTCTGTAAACTTTCAAATCAACTCAGTATATCCACATGTATAAACAAAGCTTTTCACACTGATCCTTTTCTGTCAGAAAGTGGTTTTCTTTTTTTGCAGTTCTTTCTCGTAGAGTGCAATACAAGTGTATGATTTTTTAAGTTAAAGGGGTAGGTACCTTAGTAGAGCTATGTTTCTGCTCATGAAGTACTTGTTCATAAGCTGCCTTGGCCTTTCCAAATGATCCTTGTGTTTGTTAAAAGCAATGGCTAAGTTTCTGCAAAGCCAATTTTTCAAAGCTCTGCAGTGGTTGAATAATTTAATGAAGAACGGGATCACTGACTTTAGTAGCTATTCCACAAGTATCAGTTATCTGAACCTGAGAAACAGTTTAACAGCACTTCCCAATTTCTGATAAATTGGCAGGTGTTATGCAGGAACCCACAGGCAAACAACAACCTGGTTTTTAGGTAACTCCAATGCATAAGAACACACATGATGGAAATCAGCAGTAGTTTCTTCTACATTTCTCAGTAATTAACACCACAACTGGAAAAAAAAAAAAAAAAAGAAAAAAAAAAAAAAAGAAACTAACAAATCTGTGCTCTGTTGGTGTTTTTTTTTTTTTTTCTTTTTTCTTTTTTTTTTCTATTCAAACTAGAGGAAGTCTACCTCAAGCTACATAATGTAAGGTAAGGTGCAAGTCATCAGGTACAACTATGAAAAGGATTAGAGTTCTAACTAGAGATGTAATCTCAACAAATTTAAGGTACAGTACTTAGAATGTAAATTAACAAGAAGAAATGGGTAAGAAAATACATGTAGGCTAAGTAACATCATTTTGTTTATTTGGACTTTTTGGTTTAAACGAGCAGATCAAATGCCTTTTTTTTTTTTTTTTCTCCCCTCTTTCTTACCCTTCCTGTAACAATACAAAGATGTAAATTCAGATCTTTGGTTATTGTGACTGATATGCAATCAAGTCACCGGTGTCATACTACATAAAAAAAAGAATGAGTGATACTGTGACAAACAAGAGACACGGTATTACAGATGCAAAATTTCTCCACAAAGAAGTCAGAAAGTAGGCAGAAACCAGTTTTACTCAGGTTCCTCTATGACAAGGATATTTAAATACAGTCAAATGGCTAGCAGCAATGATTTTAACTTGAAAGTAAAAGCCCATAAAATGAAAGCCTGAGCACAAACAAGGTGGGACCTGAAAACCGAAGAATCATTTATTAAGTTACAAGAATACCCTTCCTTTTGACTGGAAGCCTGGCTAGTGAGTCTTGAGCTCGAGTTCTGCCATCATTCTGCGTTAAATAATGTAACAATCAATCACAGTAGTCTGTATGATTGGAGCAGTCCAGAATTTTACTTACTACTGCCCTCTCCCCCCGCCAATAACTGTATGTCCATTAAGTACCACATTTCAAGGATAATAAGCTGCATAAAATTAAGCATGTAACGGATGGGATACCAGACCTGTAGGAAAGAATCTTGGGAATTATCAAGCTGAACCTAGGTCAACAATGGCATAGCATTGTAAATATGGTCATCACAAGGCTTGCATATGAAATAAATATGACATAAGCCGCCCCCTAAGGTTTAGAGAAGACAAACTACAATACTGTACCCTGTTTTGAGCATGACTCTTAAGTCATGAGTGTGAATCAACTACAGGAATTCAAGAGGAAGTCAGCAAGAATTTTAAGAGCTTTAGAAAGCATGACCTTTCAAGAAAGAACAAACTGGGACTGCTTAGTCTAAAAAAGAATGGAAGATGACGAGGAGAAGTATGTAAAATTCTTCAAAGACTTAAGAGGCTGATGATATGAAAATGGGAAAAATCTTGTTTTCTATATAAATAACAAGTATGCCAAGGATTAAAGACTTAAACTGGAGCAAGATGACTCAGAAAAGCTACGAAAAAATCTTACGGGAGAGTGAGGCACTGAAATGTGCCTCACCACCCCTGTGAAAATGGAAATTCGCCATTGAAGGTGTCTTGAAGGTCTTAGAAAGCAGATAAACAACAGCAGCATTCTATTGTGGTTAACATTCCTTCCAACATTATAATTTTATAACTATGAATGAGCTATATTGCAGTGAGTTATAAATTTCAAACTGACCTGAATCAATTTTATTTAATGTTATTCCTCCATCACTCTACAGAAAAAAATATATATATATTTTCCTACTTGACTGCTTTTCTGAAAATTGAGAACAAATACTCTGTATTTTACCAATTAATTATGCATATCTTCATCCAATCTCACCTTGACTCAATTCAATGAAATTCTTCTTAATTCCCTTCTTTCCTGATCTCTTTTTTTTCTTTTTCTTAAGAAAGGTAGTTGATAACAATTTAGTAGACAAAAATCATATATTTCTGTAACTACTGATTTCATGAATGCACCAAGCTTTTTTATCATATAGGTAAGTGTATAAAATATATGATACAAACATGAAGCACAATCTGCATCAACAGTTGAAAGAAAAAATTGTGATAGAAGAAAACTGCATGAACAACACACTTAAAAAAGACTGTACAGAAAGACTTCACCTTTTCCAATGGTTTTAACTTGAAAGTTTGGGGAAAAATGTGAACTGAAACATTTGTTTCCCAAATAAATGTTTATTGTTTCCTTGAAGCTTACTGTAAGAACAGTAGGATGGCAAGCAACCTACACTGTGCTTTTCTGAAACTTACCTCAAAGGAAAATGATCATTTTAGAAAGAATTTGGAAAAAAAATTATATAAGAAGTTTGACATTGCTCAAAAAAGACTGGACCATCCTTTGCCTTTTTGTTTTTTCCTGTCAATTTTAATATTGAAAGCTATCTGGAAATTCTAACAAAACAGAATTTAAAACCAGCCTAAACAGATCAAGAATACAGACAGGTCATCCTCTTTTCCAAGTATGTATCTAGTCATACCAAAAAAAAAAAAAATACACATAGCAGAGTTCCTACACCTTGAAAGTCACTTTTTAATGAAATCTATACTACATGTTTCTGAGTTCATCAAACTTTCATTATAAGAAGTTTTGAAAGGTGGAACATAAAAATGAGATTCAAATATCTTTCAAGAACAGTTTTTTCCTTCCTATTATCATCTAAAAGAGTTCAAGTGCAATATATCAGCACAACTTATTTTGAAGGATATTCCAACAGAAACTAGGAAGAAGTGTATGGAAATATATAATTTATATTGACTTTCTATTTGAATAATAGAGCCCTGTAGCATACTTTTAGCTCAATCAATACAATTTTAAAAATGAATGAAACATTTATTCTTTGGGAAATCAGTACTGTAACAGCACACATGTCAGAACAGTAAAAAGCAAACTAGTTGAAAATATGAAATACGGAAAGTGAAGAAACTGAGAAAAAAACTGCAGCACTTAAACCCCTCAAAAACTGAAGAGAAAATAAGCAGAAATAAGGGAAGACAGGAGAAAGGAAGAGAAAGATTTTGCAAGAGGCATTGATAGAGAACCTAAAAATCTGCTCAAATTAATATTTCTATCTACTTATTCCATAATTATTCCATATTTAATTATTCCAAAATTCATTATATTTCCCTGGTAATTCATTAGATTCCTCTGACAAACAGATCTTTTGATTCTGATATGCCATGAGAAAAACGAATCATAAACATTACTGTATTTTCAGTCTTCATATTCCCATTTTTGATGGACACTCAGCTAAATGTTTTGTAAAGTATCTTGAAAAAGTGAAGTGCTGCATGTTAACTTTACATGTTACTGCTGTGTACTATAGAAGTGTTTGGCTGTATGTAGGAAAGTGCTATTTTAGATACCAAAAAAATGTAGCTAAGGGCAAAGTAATAATTTTCCTCAGAACATACATTTATACTCCCAGTTTAAGGCATTTTAAAACAAATTACTTTATACCAACTGGTACTACTGAAGACATTTGACATTATTAGGGACTGTTTACCTTCACAAGATCACTTTCAGCTCTAGTTGCAGTAGACAATTATAAGCCTTTATTTTGTGTTCATGTAAGAACTCATGCACAGAAATGTAAATTGTATGGACATTTTGAGGCTTACAAATCCACAAATGAGACCAAAATTGGGCTCACTTGACTAGTTTACTAAAATGCTCTTCACACAGTCAACAACTAATGTATCAGAGGTTCAATCCTTTGGAGTATTTACCATACCCTTAAATGAAAGAAAATAAAAAAGGACAAGACTGTAATGACTGTAAAAACATATATCATATTTAATATGGAATAATTTTGTTGCTGTTTTGATGGCATTAGGATATAATCTTTATGGTTTGCAAGGAAAGATAATTTTCCTTTATACCAGCTGACATCTCCGGTCTCAGATCATATATTTAATATTAAATTCTTTGATAAAATGTGAAAAAAAATCAATTTGTAACTTTAGATTCCCAGCAACAAGATTAAATATTAAGCAGAAATATTGCATGGGCCTAAGAAAAGCTGAGAAGCCTTAGTCTCAATTTTCTTACTTTTCAGCACAAGAGAGTATATTTCACTTTTTTTTTTTTTCCCCTTAGCTTTCAAATACTGGTAATTTTTATTTGTTTTAATTTAAAGTTCATTTCAAACCTTCCTCTACAATATTACTAACATAGTTTTAGAATGCTTTTAATCCTTTTATTTCTGTAACCCAGTAAGAATTTTTTGAATATTCAGAAATGCCAGTAATAAAATAAGTTAGATTGATCAAAAGTCAAAAAGAGTAAAGCAGTGTCATAAAATAAGAATTTTAACAGAGAGCAATAAAAGTTCAGATATACAGGCCACAATAATATACCAGCGATGTGTGATTTGGGATTCTTCAGCATAGCTCAACAGTGACTGAGCAACATACATTTCTAATCTCATACTGTAGTACTAATTATTTACATACTATAGCAACAATTATATAGACAGAAGACTCAATTTGGACATCATTCTGGAAATTCAATATATATATTGAAAAGAAAATACCTTTAAAGCAAGATGTTCAATTTGCTAAAAGCTCTTTAATAGAACATCCAGAATACAAAACTAATTTTTAATTATTCATTGTTTTGGAAAAGAGAAACATTATTTTTACTACATGCAATAGATATTTTGGCCATAACTAAATTATGGGCTTCATTACAACTTTTACATATTTCTAAAATGTTGTGCAAATTAGCTCAAAACTGCTAAGTACTAAATTATTTCAGGTGGCTAGCAATGGGAAGCTTGGCTTTTATTTCTCATTTACTGATTGAAAAATTTCTCATGTGATTCACCTGAGGAAACGCTGAGTATCTGGAATAAATAAGGAGTATCTTAATCATTAAAACAATTGAATTATAAAATATCCAAATAAATGATATAGTTCTGGAGACATTTTGACTCAGAAAGGATAAGATGCTATCAAAGAATAAGTACAGAACAGTCCTAAACTGATACTAGATAGCACAACCAATGCTATTTTTAACTCCCTATAGGTGGGTAGGGGTGTGATGACAGTCTCTATTTCACATACACATCTGCATTTCACACACATTCACATTGCACTTAACAGACACCCCTAACAGTTTCTGAAACATGCTTCAGTATAGAACAATACTGAACAACGAAGAGAATGCATTCCCGTCTCCTGTTTTGGCTTATGTTGGTTTTCTTGTGGATTAGTGAGCTGAACTGGCTTACTGATGTCAAAAAACAAGTAGCAGAATGTCGTAGCTAAAAAAATAGCTTAAGTTGTGAACGCTAACAGGCAGCAGATAATTGCCTCCCTGTGTTTGTGCATGCATGTTTGAAATTAAACATCTAAACCCTCAAGCAAAAGTTTGTTACTTACTAGCTACAGCTGGTACAGGCTAGCAGCAAGTTTGGATGACACCTCGACTAAACAAAAGTGGAGCATCCAGAATCCTTCAATTAACAGAGGGACATTATACCACCATCAGGAGGCTGATCACGCATTGTGCTTCTGCACATGGACTTCTTAGTTTGGCAAATTCAGGTGCTAGGGGATCCAGAAAGAAGAGGATGTTGAAAAGAAGGATTCCCCAAAAGAAGAAAGTGGTCTCAGAAAGAGGAAAGGGGCCCAGAAAAAAAGAAAATGAATATCCTGGAAGTGGAGAAAGATTCTGGAGAGCAGAGAGATGCATGGAGAGGGGATGTTAAGGTATGCCCAAGGACCCAGACCAGTAATTCCCGAGACCAGTAACTCAACGATGAACCAACAAAATTTTAAGCCTCACTCTCCTGAGCCAGCAGTGATCTCCCGGATGTGAAGGCAGGTCAAGACCTAGTGAACGTTATGCTGGGAGGAGAGCAAGAGATTGCAATAAGCAAGTACAGCAAAAATTCTAATCTCACAGTTCTTAAATAAAGCCCAGCATGCAAATCCACTATGTGCTGTCATTTACTGTGCCTTGCTAGTGACACAACACTGCTGCAAAAGAATAGAAACAGTGTGACTTGAAAGTGGGGAGAGGACTCATGGCAGGAGGACTGCCTCCTTCAGCAAAAACAAGCTAGTAAGAGAACTCAGCCCATGTCTTCCGCAATTTTAGTCAAATTTCCTTGATTCTCTAAATAATCTGCTCCTCATTTTTCTTTGTATGGTCTGCAAGTGACAAACCAACTGGAACATTGTGAACTGTAGCTGCATTATTTTGTTCATATACACCTTATTTAAAACAAGAAGTGATAATTGCTAAAGATGTTGGCTTTTTGAAACTGTTCAGTTCAAAACCAGATAACCTTCTAGCCCTCGTGCAACACTTCGAGATTGCAAGTGGAGTCTGAATGCAAAAAGACAAGGGACTCCATTCAAATTAATTGTTTTTATTTACATATTAGAAGACCGATCTGTTATTTCACTTAACCAATCAATATCAAGATGTCACAGATTGATTATTTTCTTCAAAATACATAGAAAAACTGCTATATTCCTTATATATATATTTATGTGTGCACATACATATACATATATACATATATATCTGCCCTGCATCAAAAATATACATATAAACTGTTTAAAACTTTGAACAACTCAAAAATGATTTGGTATTAGCATTCTATGGGATGTTTTATAAAGTAGGAACTAGTACCACGTTACCTCTTCATCCTGCGTCACAAACGGTGTCACCTTCAACGAGTATTTCAGATTCCTATCAGCCCTAAATTTTCATAATCCAAACCTATACTTAATATTTAACAATGGAAAAAAAAAAAAAAAAACAAACCCTTCCCATTAAATGGACATAACAGTGTCTGGAAGAGCGAAAGTAGACTGAATTTCAGCTTACCGGTACTAATACAATTTTCTCCATCCTTACTGAGCTTCCAGCCTTCATAACATGAGCACTTGACAGTATTTTTATGCTGTTCACAGACTTGACTACACTTAAGGTGCTTGGTACAATAATCCATAATTTCACAAGTTTTGTTGTCTATGCTAAGACTGAATCCTGCAGGGCAGGAGCACACAATTCTTCCTCCAGGAACCACAGAACATTGATGGCTACATCCACCATTATTAAGTGAACATTCATCTGAAATAACATGGAAAAATCAAAGCATTAAGGGCTGCAAGGGCTCTCAGTTATATTGTATACTTCTTAAAGACATCAGGTCTACTAAAACACATGAAAAGGCTCTAAGAGCAAACTGATTTTTAAATTTGCTAAACAGCTTTCTGTAATTATTTTTAAAATTCTCTAATTTGTAAGTATTCAGCGTGGTAGCTTTACTATGGCAGATGTACAATATATACATATATTTTCACAGAATTTCATGCATATTATTTCATTCACTTAAGAAGCAGAGTGTGCATACAGAGTTAGCCCAAAGACCATTATAGACCAATATCCCATCTTCAACAGTGACCAAAGGCTGATGCACAGGGAAATGAACACACATACTTTCCCAAATACTTCCCTTGCCTCCAACTACTTGAACTTCTGGGTTTGCGAAGGCTTGAACTCTTAGTCCTTATGTATCTATATCACAAGCAACTCATTGTCAAAGAAACATGTACAAGTAAGAATTAAAAAAAAAAAAAAAAGAAAAAAAAGATTCCTTTCTCTTTCTTTTCCAATAACAACTACTAGAGAATACTATTTCTGCATTCTCTGTGTTAGTGCTCTCACATCATATTTTGCAGATAGCTGATGATTTGCAAAACTCTGCTAAACGGATTGAAGGCGATTTGTGAAACCTTTAAAGTATCTGAATTAAAAGCATGGTGATTGTGTACAGTTGTCTGTGAGAAATTCCATGATCTCTGGACCAAAAAAGCATAGAATTACTCTTCACCTCACAGTACTACTGATAATCGCAGAATCAATGGGAGTGCCAAACTGGTCCATTGTTGCACTGGAAACAAGGATTCATTTTTATTTTTTAATCTATTTGTGTCTTTTAGTTTGTTTGATTTTAACAAATCTCTGAAAGCCCTGCTCACTTGTGATAAGATTTATGAAACAGTTTTCTAAAGAAGAATTATTTCCTTCCCACTTAAAAAAAAAGCAATAAAAAAGACTTTCTTCTAATAGTCCTTTGTTCAGATTTCAAGTTTTTTTTCATGACAAAAAAGGATCAAGCTCTTTAAAGTGTCTAACATGTGAAGGTGAAGCCCAGAATCCCATACATCCTTCCCCTAATGTTTAGGTATGTTTTAAAACTAAAAAATTAACAACAGCTGAAATGCCTGTTGTCCAATAACACACCATCTATAAGTTGTAACAATTGTTAAAAGCCAAGCTTGGTACTATATGGTGCCCAATGGGATATAGGTGCCATAATTGGCTACTACTAGTAGGACGATAATTGTCCAAATGCAGCAACACCACAGAAATAATATAAATGACCTTACACTATATCCTCTTTCACCTGGAGTTTAGATGATGCACTAACAACAGAACAGGTGACAGTATGGGTTCATATGTAGCACCTGGGGGATTTAGGGTTACAACATAATTTTAACATATTCCAGAGGAACACTGAAGTTAACATCCCCTCTAACAGCACAGTCTACAAACCAACAGAGCAGGACAGTGTAAATCTCTGCCCTCTCCAGCAGCTTTTGCCCGGACAGTGACCTCTGTCATCTACACTAAGCAATTCAGGTGACTCAGCACAGCCCAGTGCAGGGTCTCCTAGTGAAGATAAATCCTAGAGAGTGGAAACGCCTGTGAGCATCTCCAAATGCTTTGTAACAACACTGTTACCATCAAGGAGACATGTGAAGTCCTTCTAGTCATACCAATACGTTTCTTCATGATCTTTTATACAACTACTGACAGGATTCCATCATCTCAAGCTTTTGTAATTTGAGAGAACTGCACATTAGCTTCAGGGCTTTCATACATACCAGAACCCCTGAAATTGTTTACCTCCAGAAAATGAAAGACTTACCTAAGGAGCTATGTATTGCCTTATTTGAAGAAAAACGATAGATCAAGCAGAACAGTATGATTTAAATTAAAAAAAAAAAATCCTCACACAAGCTACTGTGATTAAATTTCTGTAAGATTAACATGAGAACTGTTGTTTGAAAGGAAATATTATGACAGACAGTATCAAGGAATCAGGAAAATGTCTCTAAAAGAATACCACAAAGATCGCCTTCATCAGATCCATCAGGACAATCTCTTCTCCCATTGCAGAGCTTCTCAGGCTGTAGGCAGATGGAGGTATCATTAGCACAAGGGTATTTTGGTGGTCCACACATATAGCCCTCGCAATTATCCTCATCAGACTGATCCTCACAATCAATATCGCCATCACATAGCCACGCTTTGCTAATGCATCTCCCTTGGAGAAAAGAGACAATAAACACAGGAAATCAGATGAAGCAAGCTTTGGAAAAAAACATCAGTAACATTACACAGAAATTTATTTTTGGATTATGCCTTTGTATTAATAGTACTTTCCTCTTAGATGAGGAAGATGAACAGAAGGAAACCAACTTGTCTGAAGTATCATCCACATCAGTGTTGACAGCCCAATCTTCTAAACAATATCAATCCTAATTTTTGCTATGCTGAATAGAACTGCTTACAGGGAGGACATATCCTCATAATCTCAGTTAAATAGTCCAAATCATATATATATATATTTTTTTTTTTACTTCAGTTTTTCTTCTTCTCTCCTCCTATGAACTACTTAGTCAGAGAGGCTGTCTGGAATGGCAGTGAAGATCCTGGAAGCATGGGGACCCACTGAGAACAATGCCTGTGGATGCTCGGGTAATGGCTGGTGATGCTCAGGACTTAAATGGAAGACTGGTAACAGCGTGAACTGATGTGACTTTCTGTTCAGCTTTCCCAGTTCAGCAGCAATCGTCCCAACAGGAAATTGAGACTGAATATGACATTGTAGGGGAAGCAAGCGACTGTGTAATCAGCTAGGATAAAACTCTCATCTTGGTGGTTATTAAATGCACCCCAGTGCCTAATCCACTACAGTCTATCAGTTACTCTGATAGTAACTACAGTCTATCAGTTGCACATGACGTGGTCCCATTTACAACCACCTCGAAAGAGATTCTGTAGAGCTGTCCACAAAATGCAGCACCCATCTCTAACTGTAATTCTACTGTCTGCCATAACACAGTAGCAGATTTCAATTTATAAAAGAATTATATGCTGTTTAGCTTAAGATTAGCATAATGGTTTTCGTTTGTTGTTTTCACCTTCTTTAAATGGCACAGGTGCCATCCTCCTTACAGAGTGATGCAACACGGTGGAACAAGAACAATGAAAAAAATATGTTTCTGTAGCATCCCAGAAGGCAAACATGAGGCTGCTTTCACTTTCAATGAACAGCAAGAATTGAAATTTCAGGATCATAGTACGGTGAATGTGGTTTCAAACAACAGAACATAATTTTACCAGTGCAAAATCACCTCGAAAACTTAAACAGGAAGAGATGTCAATTAGAATGAAAAGCTTTCCCTTTTGTCAGTAGTGGTCAAAGTCCCAAATACCCTACACTGAAAAGATAGGAATGAACAGACACAAGGAAACAAAGCTGTACACATGACATGTATGTAGTTTATTCTCACGTGCAATCACAAGTGCTTCTAAAAAGTGCCTATATTCATTATTATCTTGAAATGAACATTGATTTCATTTATTATTATAACACTGCAGTAGAATGAAAGCTAATGGAAAACATCAATGCCAAGCAAACGCCAGGTCCTAAAGTAAATTGATGTTGCTTCCAGCAGAGCTCCTAATCTGCTTTTTAATCTTTTATACATACAAATGTTTACAGAGCAAATCAGTTTTCTTGCCTTTCCCTTACCTTAATGAAGATATATTTTATAATAAAAGATTCATCTTCCACTATGATAACTATGACATGTTCTTAAGTAGAATATACTTACAAGGAATTAATCTTTGACAAAATTCTAAAGAGATGGACTTAATGAAATATTATGACTCTCTTGAAATCATTACTTCAAATTCACTCAACTATTTTTGCTTTACTGTCCCTTACTGAAACTTACATTTTTGGTTTCCAGAAACCATTTCTTTAAAATTCCATCATAAGTTAATTGCCTCAATGGATACATCTTTTCTTTGCCATAGCTTTTTAGTGTAATACAGAAGAACTAATTTTAAAGTAGTACATCAGAAGTTCTGAAGCAAAGACTACGTGGGAAAGCCTGATCCAAATGCTTCTCCAGCATTTTTTTTTTTTTTTCATTTTCTACAGATATTAGCAAGTACAACAGAGAATTAACTTTTTACACACTGTTCAGTCTTTGTCAGGATACTGAGCCCTGAAAGTTTCTGGACTGATGATCTATTAAGCTACTTTGGTGGCGAGTTAATTGCATTGTTTCCTCTCAGTGTTGCTCCTAACTGCCAAAAGCTGTAATGCCTTTGTAACCTATAGAATGGACCCAATTTTATTCACACAAAAATACTTACGTTCTAACCTGGCATGTTTAACAAAATGCAGCAACAATGCTGGTCTGCCAATGATCTTACTGGTTTTCTAGAACACACTTAAGACTTAAACTACTTTCTTACACTAATTTCTGGCATTTAAAAGCTTTTTGTTCAAAGCAGATGTTTACAAATGTCTCCTGGATGAGACAAAAGAGAAAATTTCAGGACCCAAAGAAGACAGCTATAATCTCAGAAAACAAAAAGTGTGCTCAATGATACCAGAAACTAAGGATTAAAAAACAAAACAAAACAAAACAAAAAACACAAAAACAGAAAAATGAAATGTATATCATTTTCTAGTTTAGTTGCTGTAGTGGTTTCTTTTGCTTAAGTTCTTAATGTCAGCTGAATCCACCACTCCAGTCAGAATGGAGCTCTAAAGATCTCAAAGTGAGTGAGGAGCCAGAGTAGGCAGGGAACAAGTAGAAACAACACTGGCAGACTCACCTTACAACCGATATCCTTTCCACTCTCCCTCTGCACTCCTCAGGGCTTCCTACTCTCATGTTCTTACTAAATCCTCTCTTCTTCCCAAACTCCTCTCATGCCATCTCTCTCCACAGTAGCCCTTTCCTCCTCATCAGCCCTCAAAGAATCCATATGCCATTCCTACCAATTTCCTCCTCTTCATCTTACTCTAAAATCCTCCCTTCCCAGCATTTCTCAATATCAGTTTCTCTCCATCCTCCTCTATTCATCACTCCTCACAATCTTCCATTTTGACTCTTACATTCCGCATTCAGAAAGTACTATTTGCTGTTGCCCTCCTCCTCCAGTATCGCTGTGATGATCACCAACCATTTACTTTCACTCTGTGCACATTCCTTATTTTCCCACCCAAATAAATCCTTCTCTTCTCTCATTTTTTTCCCCTCTGGTATGTTATTAACATGTGGAAAAAAAAGTACAAAATAATAGCCCACAGGGTAGCATTAAAAATGGTAAGACACAAAATTAACTGCTTCTTCAACAAAATACAAAAAGCAGTAAGTATGACAAATATACAATAGAGTTCAGACCTATTGCTTACTGAACTGAAGTATTGATGATGTTTTTGCATTCGTCTTCACAGAAGTACTTTACTACCACTAGAGTAATTAAATGACATTTTAAGTGAGATGGCACAGATTTTGTTCTTGGTCCAGTACTGCAATCTCCAAAGTAGGAAGACTGCATAAAATGTATAGATTTATGCAGTACATGAAACTGATTCGAGGTACGTGCCTGTAACAATTCTGGAGGACAGAATCTGTATTTAGAATAGTTAGTTTAAAGTTAGCCTAATCTAATTTAGGCCTAAACTAATTCAGAAGTAGTCTAATTTAAAAGCAGAAAATGGACTAGAAGCAGCCCAACAGTAGTTAATCTTTATCAGGTAGTTAATGCACCTCTTACCCTACTGCTGCTCAAAACTCTAACACACTGTTTATCACATCACCACAAACAATTGTGTGATGTTCCAGCAAAAATGAGAAATGTCAATCTGAACCCCCTTAATGCAAATTAACAGATTAACAGAGTTTTGGCTGACTTTGGATACTACAGTTTAAGAACTGCACAGGCTGCACAGCTGCAGTGAGACCAACAAAAATATTTAAAAAAGGTTCATAAGGAGATGTATGACAGATGTTTTTCAATATTCAAAAGATTTTTATACTGGTGAAAAGATTAAGACAATCAACTATGCTTGCAGCAAAGACTCAGATGACTTGTTAGGAAAAACTATTCCAACTATGAGAGACAAATTACTAAAAGGCTATCTAGATAAGTTTTAGAATACCCTCTTCTGGATATTCTTAAGAGCGTATCAGAAAAGGGGTAGACATTATGGATCCTAGAGGCCACCATTACTCTGAGTAGAAAATTCCCATTTGGTAAAGGCTGACAAATGCTGTAATTGTAACGTGACGCTCATGCTTGTGGCATTCTGACAGAGTAACCAGAGCCAACAATAACTGCAGCAAGAAAAGACACTGCTGCTACTATTCACAGACATATAACAAAAAAGATGCACGCAAAAAAGTGGGCAGAAACATTTCAAACTGGGCAGACATATTTCACTATCACCGTTCTCACCATCATTTCTCCCAAAACATATTAGCTGTTTCATCTTCCCCCTTCTTTTGACGCAGACCTATTGTATTTTGCTTAGGAAATTGGATGCTACCACCTAGGTGGCATATAAGGGGAAAATTAGAAAATAACGAGAAAAAATTCTCATTATATGAGCAATTCTTGCAAGTGTGAGAAGCTAGCCACTATTATTTCTTTAAAATAATCCACAGAGAAAATGACAATCTGAAACCTGAGAGGATCATGAGAGGATTATGACAGAAACTATTTCTCTTAACACCATTAATATTCATTTGTCCCACCATCCAGAATTAAATTGAAAAGTAGCTAAATAAAAATCTGTTTTTGCAGTTTCTTGTTCCAATGCATTACCAACATATCTCCTCCAGAACTGCAATTTTGTTCCTTCCAGGACCGGTGGAAGGAAGACAATGAAAGAAAAGTTATGGGTGGAACTATCAGAACTGATTCCTGGAGTGATGGTTCCACACAACCAACAAGTGTGATTGAGTTTTCCTCTAAATGAAAGCCATATATATTTGAATTCAGGAAATGTTTGATGAAAATAACATTTTTGCTGCCAGAGAATTCACATTTCACCCTCCATACTGTAAACTGAGCGAGACATTGCTCTCCTTGCACTTGATTAAACATGGGTAAACGTATAATAAGGAAGCATAGTTTGAAACCTTTCCCCATTTAAGCTCCAGAAAAAAAGATACTACACTTCAGAAGGAAGTGCATTTCTTCTTTCAGGGTTTCCATCAGTCTATTTTAGGGAAAAGACTATTCTATTAAAAGAGAAGAATCCCTTTTCACATACTGAAGGTATTTCATTTAAGAACTACCTGTTCTATACATAGTTATGGAAACTATAAGAATACAAAAGGAAATGTTTTCTTTTGTCTAGACAAAATTCAGTATTTCATATTTATTTATTCAGACGTTGATTTCTGTAACTTTAAAAGCCAAGTAGCAGCAAGCAACCAAGCATTTCTAAGAGATCCTGAAGTAGTTCACGTATTAAAAATTAACTCTGTTCATACCGTAGATTTGAATGAAGTATCTTACTGTATCCATACACATTCCCAAATACTTTTGGTCAGAGTTCACATAACTAGTTTGCAACATTTATCATGCTCAGCTGTAACAGAGACACTAGGACATGTTCTCCTTTCCTTTACTAATGGCAGCCAAAATTACTACTTATTATATATCCTGATTTAAATTTTGTTTTTAAAAGATGTTTTACTGTCAATATTTCATTAAGCTTTGAAATGAATATCAATACAATTACAACCTATACACATTTCACATTCCATCTAAGCATGATTTTGCAAAATATCCTAATGTAAACATTAGTTAAGTCACATTCTTTTCAGATTTTTTTAAATGAAATACAGTAGCAAGATTAGATTTTAAGCATTCTCAGAGAATACATTTTTCTTTCAATATTGTTCAAATTTCCAATGCTGTAGTTCTAATTCTTTGAAGTCTTCTAACTAATTATTTTATACAATTTCAATGAAATTACTTGCAGTGCCACAGATGGAAAATGGAAGAAAATACTTGGACTTCAAAGCATTATTAAATGCTATATTTAAGCATTTGTTTTAATGTACTATCACAGAGAACAGTCTCAGCTTTACGTAATCTCAAAAGCCATCCATTTTATATCATGTCAGAAAACAGGTTAGGGAATCCCTTTTCCTATGAGTAACATCACCTCAGCAGTACTAAACACTAGAAGTACTATTCAAATAGTACATCTATGACCAAATCACACAGGCAGACATTAGTAAATGAGAGCAAAACATATCTGCAAACATATACCTGTACTCTTGCAGGAGAACTTTGTTTTTTCATCACACAGTCGGATAGTTCCATTACAGCCTTTTTCATCACTACCATCTTCACAGTCCTTTTCCCCATCACAGCGCCACAACTCAGGAACACAGTTCCCATCAGGACTGCACTGAAATTCCTTCCCATTGCATCTTCCTTGAGAGGGAGTGTCTTAGAAAATTAAGAATTGCATTGAAGAGTATGCTCATGTAAGTTTTTCCATGCAAAGTTTACAATGAATTAGAATCCCTTTTCCCAAACAAAGCCAAAACCAGTCCCCAACACCCACTCAACACCCACTGTTCCCTCCCAATTCATCAATCAAAAAAAAACTTCAGACAAGCTCAAAGTATTTTCAAGATGATTGCCTTTTAGATTTTCTTCTTTCCCTCACTTTCACAGACCAGCTATTACCACTGTGAGTATTTCTAGTACACATAACAAACTAACAGCAATAACGTGTATTTTAAAGTTATACAATCCTAATTGGACCAAAAAAAAAAAAAAAAAAAATGGAATAAATATTTATAGCACTGTCTGTAAGTATATGTTTTATTTTATTAAAAGCTTTTTTTTCCTAAATAATTATCATTCCTGTATTCTATCATAAATAAATCAATAAAAAGTTCCTGGACAAGTGTACATGATGCAGCAGAGCAAGACACAGAAGAACTGACGATGACTGTGTAAAACACCTATTTCAGACAGTGACTTAAATCCCAGTGTAACACGGTATTGTATAAAAAGGTAATGCAGGACTTTATGCTCTGAGATGGGAGTGAATAGGGAGGCAAATGAATAGTTCCAGACCAATTATACAGATAAATAATAATACATTTTGTAAATACATAAAAGTTAAGAACTTTACTCATGTACAATATACTGCTAATCCATCTGTTTGTATGAGGTCTGCAGATAGTTAGAATGTAGATTCATAAAAAGAGACCAATAAAATCAAGTAGAATTACTTTGTTCAGGGAAAATCACTATGAGAAAACTATTAGAGAAAAAATATTACCTTTAATTATTATAAAACATTTTTAAGCTTCAGTAACATTACCAGAAAAAAATTATTTGAATTACACAAAAATGAGAGAGTTACTACATTAAAAAAAAAAAAAAAAAAAGCAGAAAATATAAACAGTAGCTTAAGGAATGTTGGTTACTGGCTCTTTATCTAGGTAGCATGCACCTCTGTTAAAAGGACAAACATCATGGTTAGCACAATTCAGTGAAGTAAAACTATGAAACTTCTCTTGGTATAATACCCAGTTTGTTTTCAAATGCATTCTTCTATGATATCCTTCTGTATTATCATATTACATCTGAAATTCTCAAAGCTTGTTTTAAAACTTACTAACCAAATTGCTTCCTGTGTCCTGTTCCAAAAACATTTTTCCCCATAAATCATAAAATGTAGAAGACAATACAGTGATGTAAACTGTCCCTTCTCATTTACCACTCTTATCTACTCCCACTTCCTCTTCTCTACCTCAATATTCTGTTAAATATTTCTGTGTATAAATAAAATGCAGATTTCCACAGGGAATAATAGGTGAAAAGAGGGGAAAATACATGGTCAAATTCCTCAGTTCACTTAACAAGTGTATGGAGGCGAGAAAGAGTGACAGCTTCAAACTGTTAAATAGAAAAGGAAGTTTGGCAACTGTGTGAGCAAGGAAAGAGAAGACATACACAGTGAGTTATCCCAGGAAAGTACAAAGAGGTCTACTACAAATCATACCAAAAGTATACGTTTAAATGTGGTAAGATGATGTCTAAATTTACTATGACTGTCAGCAGTCCTGCAAAACCTAATACCGTAATTTTTAGTATGTTTATTACAAGTTAGGGACCAAGTCTTCACTGCTTCACTGCAATCTGAAACACATCAGAAACACAGTATCTAGCCTATATGTGTCTTCACACATGTCCTCAGAGGCTTCTGGAACCTAGTTCGCTTCTTTGCATACTGACTGAAGATTTTCTCCCCTGCTGGATGCTTGAGTGATACATATTTTCCATTCCAACCAATGCTTAAAAGCAACTTCTCTGTTGCCACTGACTGAAGAAGGGTCCTTTGTATTTATAATAAAATATTCTCTGTATTTACAAGTAATAAAATGTGGGAAGAAGAAAATAGCTAACCTTCCTTGGTGCAGTTTGTTTTGGTTTCATCACTGAAATCTCCACAGTCATTGTCACCATCACATGCCCAATGGCTTGGGATACATCTGCCATTGTAACACCTGAACTGATCAGCAGAACATGAATGAATACAGCCTAGTTCATCACTTCCATCACCACAGTCGTCATCTGCAAATATTAATTTTTAATTTTTTAATTTTAAAAGATACAAAATCTGAATAAAAGATGTCAAGAGAAACAAACTATTTCCAAAAAGGTGAGGGAAAAATAATGTGCAGTAAATAAAATAGTCTGTTTGTTAACTCCCCACAGGAATATGGTAAAATTATTTCTAATATATAGAATAACAAAATATCCTGACTTGGAAGGGACCCACAAGGATCACTGAGTCCAACTCCAGGACCACCCAAAAATCAGTCCATATGTCTGAGAGCGTTGTCCTAACGCTTCTTGAGTTCCGGCAGGCTCAGTGATGTGACCACTGCCCTGGGGAGCCTGTTCCAGTGCCCGGCCACCCTCTCGGTGAAGAACCTTTTCCTAACACCCAGCCTGAGCCTCCCCTGTCACAGCTCCATGCTGCTCCCTCGGGCCCTGTCGCTGTCACCAGACAGCAGAGATCAGCACCTGCCCCCCCGCTCCCCTCATGAGGAAGCTGCAGGCCGCCATGAGGCCTCCCCTCAGTCTCCTCTTTTCTGGGCTGAACAAACCAAGTGACCTCAACCGCTCCTCTTATGTCTTACCCTCTAGACCCTTCACTATGTTCATAGCCCTCCTTTGGATGCACTCTGATAGTTTTATGTCCTTCTTATACTGTGGTGCCCAAAACTGCACACAGCACTCGAGGTGAGGCCGCACCAGCACAGAGCAGAGCGGGACAATCACTTCCCTCGGCTGGCTAACAGCGCCATGCCTGATGTACCCCAGGATATAGTTGGCCCTTTTGGTTGTCAGGGCATACTGTTGACTCATACGCAACTTGCCATCCACCACAACCGCCAGATCCTCTTCCGCAGGGCTGTTCTCCAGCCTCTCATCACCCAGCTTGTACAGCCAGAGTTGCCCCTTCCCAGGTGCAGAACCTGGCACTTGCTGTTGTTGAACTTCATGAGGTTGATGAATGCCCAGCCTTCTAGTCTGTCAAGATGTCTCTGCAAGGCCTACATGTTAAGGAACACGTCGTTCCTTAACTCTTTGTTACCAACAGCTCTCGCCCCTCTGTCATTTTGGATACTCGAAGCTCCTTACACTTATTCACACTTAGTTATTCAGTCACAGACACCAGTAAGCATTAGAGGGCTGTAGATTTTCTTCATTTCTTTAGTCGTGTAACTACAGATGCTCCCAAATGAAGCTGTTTTATTTTATTATCAGTGATTCCGTAAGTTAGACAGTTAAATACACACATAAACACACATGCACAGAACTGTATATAAGCCAAAATGAAAACCTGACGTCAACATTTCTTTTCAAAGTATTACTAATTTTTTTTCTATGCACTTGCAACAGTGCAAGTTGGAGAAAGACAGCAGCATCTAAGTAAGGGTGAAATGTAGTTTCTCATTACATTAATGTTGTAGTCGTTACAACAGTCTTAAGGCAGTTCCTGTGATTTGATTTTGATCACCGAGAGGGAAAAAATAAGTATGTTAGATAAACACTAACGGGTTTCCTTACACAGAATTTCAGCAAGCACACTGTGATAATTTGGGGAATTTGTCCATTTACAGCTATGAATTTCTGTCAGCCTCATAAAATTACAGTAATATCAAATTACATGGTGGATGAAGAACCAACCCAATGTTGTTAGAACTGGCATGATAGCCCTCCAACATCACAAGCTCTGGAAAAAGATTCATGTGAACAGCTTTCAGTCAAATACATTCTCTTTAGGACAAAAGAAATAACTACATCGTAAAGTCTTCCTGACCTTCCCTCTTAGTTGCTGTTTATTAAGTAGAACTTGCCCACAAACAATGAATTAGGTATTTTGTCACTGGAACTGCTTTGTTTTCTAAAAGTAGAAAACACTTTCATAAGCAATGTTTTGTTTTTGTTTTTAAATAATTGCAGATTACATCATAATTCATTTTACAGAATACGCTGTTTGCAAGTATCATGATATCCACTGCACCATTTCTTATATACTCCTTCAGTTTTGCTGCTTTCTGTGTTAGGTTAGTAATTTAGAACTACTATATTTATTCTCTGACCAGTTGCAAGTCAAACTGGTAATATTAGTCTCAGAAGAAAAGAATGAGTATCGAAGCAATATCTACCATATTCATTTCAGGTTAAGAACACTCGATACTTGCCTGAATCACAGAGCCATTTGCTGCTAATGCATCTTCTGTTTTTGCAAATAAATTGAGTTAGTGGTTCACACGTTGGGAATTCTGTGAAAGTGTTCAAAAACAAAAACTATTTAATGTATGTCGTCTTTAGCAATATTCTTTCACCCTCCTGCATGCATAAATTACACTAGTCGAATACATTGTATCAAACATTTGCACCTGCCTGAGATGATCTGGAAAGAAAGAAAAGGCGAGAGAACAACAAGAGAGGAAAAAAAAGGCTTTTAACAACAAATACCAGTCCAATACCTATCCTTCCTCAATGTGAACCACAGAAATGCATTATTCTGTGTCATGTGTCATGGTCCTATACTCCCATCAGACCAGGCCTGTCTTTGCCATTAGCCTGATGACTGATACAAACTGTGTTTTCAGCATTTTTATTTATATAAAAAAGGTTCCCTAATTGCAATAACTGTCAATAAAAGACAGGAAATGGAAGACTATAAAATGAGAAGGTTAAGTACAAAGTAAAAGAACAGTCAAGAAATATAAGTTACTGCACAATGACATAATAGAACACAAAATTAAAATGTCAGTATTTACAGTCATTTCCTACATGTATTCCTGTAAAAATGTAGAAAACTGAGACACTATCATTCATAGAGACTCATCTATTACACTGAGCTTTGTTTTCACAATTGTCTAATATGCTTCTGCATAAAATAATTTGAGTTTTTTCAGACTTCTTCTTCTAAAACCGATGACATAGCCAGGTATGCGCATTCATACCTTTTACATGTTAACCTGTGCTTGTATCCATTCCATTTGGAAAATACAAGATCCACCTCACAAAACCTACAAATTCACAGGACATAATCAGGAAGTCTAACTTCATTCAAAAGGAGTAAGGAGGAGCCTAAACTGTCTGCAGAGACCATCAAGAGAGTAAGATGCCTCTCAGAAACTGTTAGATACCTAATAAAAAACAAAGACAACAGTATTACCAATCCACTTGAACCACTACATAAATGCAAGTTCTTCCTTCACTGAAGAATTTCAGATTGGAAGTTCCTACAAAGAACATCTTAAATGCAACAGAAAGTAATGTCTGAAATGAGGCACAGCCCTGTCAGCTACAACAAAACTGCCAGAAATTACAACAAATCACCAAGTGTATTCCTCATTAGGTGTCTCCAGCTACATCGGATTGTTCTAGTGTTGTTACAACTGAGCTGACATAAAGCTAAACTTCACAAAGATTTCGAGAGTCAGGCCATGTTATCATTCAGTAGTGAAGGGTTTTTCTGAACTTTTAAAATGTGCCACATAAATGTAGCATTTCTTTACAACAAGAAGTGAAATATTTAGTTAATGAGCCTCTGACTTACATTTGCTGTCTCTTGCTGTCTTTGTTGCAGAAAATGTGTTATAGTTAACTCAAAAGCTATTATTTTTATGGCAGCTCAGAGAAGGTTTTGGCTTTAAAAAAAAAAGTCACACATGAATCAACAAACCAGCTGCATCAACTAGTAAAATTTAGAGATCACCAAGAACATCTTAAGACTGAAGTGATTATTCTTTTGCTTCAGCACAAGAAAGGGGTGAGAAGAAAATTTAACACCAATGACAAAAGTTTGTTAATCACTCTTAGAGAGTCTTTTGCTGTTGTTTTTCCTGGGGGAACACATTACAGTGACAACTAAAAATCTGTTCTGATACAAATAATATAGATGTTCAAGTATGATGATACTTAGCTATGATATATGTTTAGATGTTTCAACCAAAGCTGAAAGTAACTTTTTTTGTATTTCAGCTGTCCCATATTTTTTCTACAAATTTAATTCTTATATTAAATGTCATTTTCCCCTTTTCCATATATGAATGACTTCATGCCTTTATTTTCTTTATGTTTCTGTCTACATATGGCCTGTATAAAGAGACAGAAACTAATTAAAATGACTTGTGATTATCCTCGCACATACACACATTACCATGACTCTCAGCTCACCAGTCTTTCCAAGGATGTTTTCCAGTATCGCCAATATTTATTTCTCAAAGCTCCAGACTCCACCATTGCTCCACAGCCCCCTCTCACATCCTAGAGGACAGGCACAAAACTGCCTCTCACTGTCCCTATGGCCTCTGCAATATTCCTTTACCTTTCCCTTTGCTTCAGAGATGCACCTCCTGTGGCTGATTCACAGCCATCCCTGCCAACTGCCTAGCAGAGACAAAACAACAAAGGTACTCTTGAGCTCATAGTGAACTTTCTCCACAGTGTAGACACCAATCTCATTTCTTTCTGCTATCCAGCTGTCTTGTAAAAGTTCCATTTCTTTGATGCTTCCTTTGCCCTTTGGTTATTGAGTACAAATGGTATGGCAGATAGACAGATGTACACTAAACATGATCTTAAGTCTTGTTTCCTTTAGGAAAGCAGGAGAACAATAAGAAGGGTCTGTTTTCAACACTTCTTCAGAAATACCATAATTCTTAGTAAGTGTGGTTGTATTTTAAGAAAAAAATGCATTTTGATACTGGCATCATCTTTCCGGTCCTGCTCACCACAGCTATAGACTGGCATAAGTATACGTAAGTTATTGAACCAATATGAGACAAGAAGAATTACGTATGGCTTTAAAAAGTAAGCATGTAAACTCAACTAATGGGTATTAGCTGATTGCCAGTCATGAATAATTGAAAATTAAACAAACTTAAAGGATTATGGATCAACAGAATTTACTGATTGGATCCTACTCCATAGATTTTCTGGCAGCTGAGGTCCTTGAGATTTATGTTTATGGAGCACAGGGGTATCAGCCACTTTCATTTATACATTTACTCTCTACATGCCTTATTCTTGCTTTCCACTGGAAGGGCTACATAGGTACTGAGATTTTTGCAGAAAAACTGTTATCAGTAATAGAACTCTAATAACTCTACTGAAAGTTTACAGCAGTAGGAATTTTCAAAGAAACAAAAAAGCAAAAAAAAAAAAAGAAAAAGTATTTTATCAGCTATACTGTTTTCACAGTTTGATTTTGATTAAGAAACAATGTATTTTTGTAACAGTGAACCAAGTTAGAATATCAGATATATCTGAGAAAAAAATACGTCTAACAAATACAGTTTATATTTACATATATTTTTTTTTGCACAACCTACCACTTCATGTTTGCGTGGTTGATGCTAATAAAGTATTCAATCTCAGCATTCTTTCTGAAAAACTCTTGAAAAGTCATTTCAGAAACATGTCCTATTATATTGCAACACACTTACTAATCCATATTAGTAAATGCATTGACTTACTAATCCATACTACTAAGTCAAATAATATCATAAATATTACCTTGTAAACAGGTGACACCCTGATACAATATTTTGCAGACAGCTCATTGACCTGTTTGCACTCAGACTCATGGCAGTTACCTGTGACCTGCCAAACAGATGAAGGCAGCTATGCTGACTTATGAAAACCTTAATTGCTTGGAAGCAGCTGATTAGAAAGAGTGCATCTCTCTTTGCAGTATCTCAGTAAAGCAGGAATCATCAGAGCTGCTAATAATTAGTATCTCATTATATAACCAAGAAAGATTCCATTTTCTGCTAAATACCACATTGATTTATTGACATCAAAATATGCTGAGGGGGCCCATGTGAAGAGGTATGTGACTGAGACAAAGATCAGTTTATGAGGGTGACAATATTTAAGAATGGCTTGTAAATTAGAAACATATTAACTGATCTGCATATTTGGTATTGTAGTTAAAAACTCAGAATATGCAGTCTTTGCTTTGGGTTTATTTATTAATCAGATAAATTCTATTTGTCATTTCAGAGAGTTTTATCAGTTCATATAAAAAGAAAAAGAAGACACCTCATACTTTTTCTATGTGTCAGTTTACATGAAAAGAGAACCTTATATATTGAACTTTTGTAGAATAACTTTACCTTTTTCCAAGAGAAAATTCACTTACCACAGGATGTCATTTCATCGGTTTCATCTCCACAGTCATCCTCCCTGTCACACAGCCATGATGTTGGAATACAGCGTCCATTCCCGCAAGAAAATTGGTCAATCTGACATGTTCTTGCTGTCAAGACAAAACACTCCAAAAATGCAAGGGAAATGGACTAAATCTGTTAGGTCTTTTGGTGCATGACTGTATGTAGAAATTGCAAATCTAGATAGCATCTCCTGGCCTGGCTGCTCATTTTACTTTGTCTGACTAAATATCATTCACTTCCTTTGATTTCAGAGAAAATGAGGCAATCTGCAGGACTGTGTTGTACCTCTGCATTGTATAATTCTTAGTGTTTTTCCTATGTTTCCTTAGAAAACACTAAGTTTTACATGCAAATATACAAAACTAGGTGTTAGAAGAGCAGTAATGCTTGATAAAATAACATTAGTGCTAGAGTTGAAGTAAACAAAAAGCAGGGAATGAAAAATTCTAACTTGCAAATGGAATCTTAACTCTTTTATTTACAAACTGTATTTCATAATATAAACAATGATCTACTGAAATGCATATTTACACAAAAAAATATAGTATGTGTACAATGCGCCCGGCCTTACTGTTCCTGGAATCTTTGCATTTGCAAATATGCAACTGTAATGATTCATTATAGTATATGACGTATGTCTTTCCTCTGAAGAAACAAAGACCGTTAAAAGAAATTATACTACGTAAGCACACAAATGATTTTGAAAGCTGATGCATAGTAGATCATCAATAAAAATCTAACATATAAAACTGACACTATTTATAATTGTGTTTATTCAAAATGTGAACCCGTAACTACAATGCCAGTGATAGTGAGACAAATTTTAATTCAAAATTTAATGTTTTGAAGTTCATCTATATGTGATTCCACACTTAAAAAAAAGACTCATACATTAGAAACCCTAATAATCAAGAGGGTATTTTTTTCATTTGCTATATTCAATTAACCTTTCCTTTTTCTTCACAGAAATAGCCCCATATAAAATAGAATACAAGCTTAAAATAGTTCAAAGAACTATTTTTAAACATGAATAGAGTTTGCCACTGCTGAAACAAAAGGAAAAAGAACACAAAATTCAAACCACAGCCAACTGACACAGGGATGCAAAACATGGTCTTCAAATGAGACTCTTATCCTACAATCATAAAGTTAAATATCAAAGGATATCAAGATGTATCAAGATCTCCAATGACACTGTAATGGTGACATGGGCTCTACACGTCTGTATTTGTTCTAGAGGGTTTTTAGCCAGACCACACAAATAACAACCAGTGAACAGAACATGAAAATTTAAACCAAGCAAAATGAGTTCACGTACATGCTGTCTATCACTGCATTTCAGTTCAAAACAGCCACCAGCTTTCTGATGTCTGATATTTTGTATATGAAGCATTTAATGATTGTTTAGTGTACTCCACTGGCCAGCAGGAAACATCACTTAAATTCAAGATTTGGAACGCCATGATTTATTGTAGTGGAATTAGTAAACAATCCTCATCTTGATATTTCCTTAAAAATCCATTATACAGTTAATAAATTACAAATGAAAACAATTTTCAAGGTACCAAGGGGAAACTAAGTAAGAAATTATGCTTTTGTCAGCATAAAATAAAATGTATTCATCACAGCATGTTAACAAACAATTCTAACTGCCAAAAAAGATTTATCAGGGACAAGTATGTAACTAAGCAGAGCTTTGACAGTCAGCCTATGTGGATAGATTAAGAGCTGAATTACTTTGGAAAGCACAGTCGAGCACAAGGATTAAGTAAAATATAATTTGAATTCCAGCCTTAGTGGCATCAACATCTGAATTAATTTAAAATGGCAATAATCAGATTACTAAAAGTAGACTGGTTCAGCTCAGTACAAAGCAGTCCTAAATTGTTTTTGGAGCTGGAATTAAGTAAAGTTTTTACCTGCACAGGTTTTATTTGATTCATCTTCATTATTACCACAATCATTAGCTCCATCACAAAGCCACCTCTTGGGAATGCAGCGATTATTTTGGCACTTAAACTGATCGTCAGGACAACTATGATTGACTGGGGAAAAAAAAAACAGAAGAGCTTTTGTCCTAAGTTCAATCAGAGAAAAGCAGCTGAAAACAATATATTAAATTGTATTCACTGGTGATGCAGTTAGTATGGTTATCCTGTATATATCATCACCATGACATAAAAATTGTTCAGCAATCCAGTCAATAAAAAATATTGGAGTACTTAAACATAAATTAAATAATACATAGTAAAGAATCTCCTATCACACTAGTGTCAATACGTAAATCCTCTTATATTAACTCCTAAGTGACAAAAGATAGCAGCTTTTTACAAGTACAAATGAAAAGATGCCAAAAGGGAACAAACAAAATTCTGTTTCCAAAAAAGTGTAAACGCAAGGTTTGGCATGCACGTCTCTAGTATATTATAGGTTAAACCCCTGAGCTTAACATTATTTGAGCTATAGCAGTTAATTCCAGCTGAAAATATGATAGCCATCCAACAACAGTTCTATTTGAGGCTACGTTTGGTACATGGAAACACAAAGTTGAAGGTTTATCAGAGAATTTCATGATCTGAGAATTTCAATAGGCTTAAAACACAAAGGATCCATAAAAGAATTTTTATTGCCCAGTTAGCAACCTAGTAAACCCATACCACATACATGACAGGGTACATGTGTGGGAGCAGGGCACTCAAATGACCATGACAATCTGGATGCGAATATCCATCACACTGGTTAAAAGATGTCATCTCATGTAACTTGCATTATGTAATACTGAAAGATATTTGTTTAAATTCATCTTGAATTGAATAGATATTTTACATTTTCTTTAGTGTATCCAGGTCCTAATCTGGGGTGGAACAGGGCTGTATATTTTTTTCCAAAATAAAAACAAAAACATTGAAATATAAGGGCAAAAAAAAAAAAAAAAAAAAAAAAAAAATTGGGATNNNNAAAAAAAAAAAAAAAAAAAAAAGAGATTTGGGATTAAAATATTTTTTTAAAATTAATACAGTAAAAGTTTATTTAAGGATTTATGTTGCAAAAGGTAACCAAAGTTGGTAAATGGTTGGATCCACTGTTTGCCATCAAGCTCTCATTTATGTTCTGTGTAAATAACATCAGGAATAAAAAATCCTCAAAGAAATATATATACATAATATATATAAAAATGGACAGTGATTTAGTCATAGATATACGACAACATGAATAAAATCATCAAAGATAAGAAAAAAAATGCAATTTCACAATAGGTTTAAAATGACGAAAGTAAAACTTTCTTGAATTGCAAACACAGGCAACTGAACACTGCTCTCACATAAGTCAAGTTTAGCGGCAGCTAGATGTCACCAAACTTTTATTATGTAACACTAACGAAAAGAACAAATATGGCTCCATCTATCTCAAAATCTAATTGTATACATGAAGACTTTAGCTATCGTAAATTCTAGTAAAGTTGAATTAACCAAAAATTAAATAATTTAAACCATATACTACATAGACCTGCTTAAACTTGTTAATTTCTAGGTAGCCTATACATAGATGTACAATAGACATTAGTCCCTCAGCAGAAATCATTGACTATTCTGTAAGCCTGGGAAATTTGCTACTCATCACTGAAGACATCATCTATTTTTTAACAGGGGGCTAATTTTTTCTCTAGTACATACACATGGATGCTAGAGGATTATGGTCTAACAAAATAAATGTCAGACACTTTTTCATTTAAAAACAAAGGAACAAACACTTACTGACAAGTACTTGAAAATACCCAAGACTACCTTAAGAATACCTTAATGTGAGCCACCTGAGAGCATGCCCGAATTCCAAGATGAGATCCAAAACAATCATTACATGTTTTGAACATTAAGTGTGTATCTAAATATTCAGTATGCCATGCCTAGACAGAATACACGTTTGCTTTCAATTCACCCAAAAACAAGCAGTACAGGTCTATTTATTTACATGGAATGTATATATAGAAGAAGGAAGGCAGGCAGGTTTTGTTAAAGGAAACAAAGAGAAGAAATACAAAAATGTTAATATTGGTACAAATCAGAATATGTAGGAAAACACAAAAAGAAACATCTGAGTGCCTTGTCTTGATGGCACTTAGCAGATTGTCAAGGTATCAGGACACCTCCATACAGATTCTCAAAACATCCACATAAAGAAGACAACGGGCAGTTTATAAGCAGATTGAAACAAACGGCAGCCTGAAGTCACTGACTGAAGATACCGGGAATATAAAGAACAGGAGTGGTGCTGGAAGACATTCCAATAAAGAGACAAACGATGATCAATGTCAGATTCCGAAGGGCAAAGATGACACATTCAAGAATCCTTACAAGGTTCCAGGAAATACGATGAGGATTCAACTGCCATTATGGCTTGTCCTGCACATCATTCACAAGTAATACCGGTAGACTACAGGGACACATGCCTCCCGAGGAAGTGGGAACTGGAGAATGAGTATGAGTGAACTCAGTTTTGATTTAAAATAACAATGATCTTCTGCAAAGTCTGGCATTAAGTTCTGGTGCATTAGTAGGGCTTTGTTGCCACCATGTTGCTATTTCCTTAAAACAGGATGTCATTGAGTTGCTTTATTGTTTTAATCCATGTAAGATGAGGTTTGCAAACTGAAGTGCATATAAGCAAAACAAAACGCCAAAGGGAATGGAGATGCAAGTTGCTAAGCACATATCCAAAATATTGTATGACAGTGAGCAGAGATTTAAGCAGGTTATAAAATGTGCCTGAAATGATGAACGTTACTGTTGATAGCCATATATACATCTCCTTTTTACTTACCGCTGAAATTTAGGTGTCAAAAGGTAAAATATGCAACAGTGTAAAACTGACAAAAAATCTGGTATTCGAGAGTGAAGAAGGTATCTCACAAACCTGTTTTTGCTAGCTACCAAATATCACTGGAAGGAGGAAGACTTTGAAAGCACAAAAATTATGTAAATACTATTGACCTCCTCTTCCAGCTATGATAAGTACAGATGTTCTACTTCTTTTATGCTAATGACAGGGTCTATTATTAGCAGATCTTGCTCACCTACACAAGAGCAGTAAACTACACACAATTTCAAAAGCTGGGTTAAAAAAAACTCAAGCTCTCTTCCACCTACTCAGCAATCCACAGGCTCTTTTTTAAGTTTAACATATATCTGGAAACAAATGGTATTTAAAATGAAAGGACATCTTGTAGGCTTATCCTTGACATTTCAGTAGCTTTTATCTTTGACCTTTCTACCAATTCTTCCTATTGAAAACAACACAGAGTGAGTGTGATATCAATAGCACATGAACCCTTCATGAGTGTTTTGTGCGGAGGGTGCAAGAACATTGGCAGTAAAGATTAATTAATAATCTGAGCAGAAAGGTATCCCAAGTCTTACACTTATGAAGCAACCTAGTTTGCAATATGATTGGAGAATAAAACTGTTATCATCCACCTGATAAAAGTAAAAAATGAAGACTTTTTTTTTTTTAATCTTTTTATTAGAGACATAGATATTATTTTAAATGGTATTTAAGTTTTTTGCTTATATATATTTAACATGTGTGTGAATTCTATTCGTAATTGCAAATATTTCAGACTATTTAAAAAAAAACTATTGTAGTTACTATAGCAACTGCTGAAAAGAGATTACTGTTATCACACTGGACACTTTAACTATATGTCACATACAGATTTGGAACCAGATTATCATTTCATTTATGTCTTTATGAATCCCCTGAGTATTACCAGCTTTGATCAGTGAATTGGTCTAAATTACACTAATTTAAATGAGAATCAAGTCAACTCTGCCAAAAGATTTTCCTTCTCTCTCTTTTTATTAGTTGAACTCCTTATTCAAGTATAAGAATCCCTTGCATTAACATGTTAGTAAGCACTACAATTCAGATCAACTGGACAAATGTCTTGAAAAGAATTAGGATTTAAATCAGTAATGACTACTACATGGAGCTATCAAAATACATAAATGCAGGAAAAAAGAAAAACTGGCTATGTAACAGTCATGAAGAAAAGACCTAGGGATTACAGAGGATCACGAACTCAGTATGTATCAACAACATCAGGCCAGTGTGAAACAAGCAAGATTTAACCAAGGATGTACAAACAGCACTATCAACCCTCACAAACAAATTCTCTCAGCCCTCATCAGGTTCTTAAAGGCCTCAGCAGAAGTACATACATCCAGTTTTGGACACCCAACCCCAGGATCACATGACAATATTCAGAAGAGAGCAATCTAAAAACAAAACAAAGCAAAACAATAAAAAACAGAATCTACCGGGGAAAAAAAAAGAGCAGATTAGAGTTGTTTTGTCTCAAAGAGATAAGAATGAGAGACCACGACAAGAGTTTTCAGACAAACAGAACAAGTGGAAGAGTGTATCAGTTCTTCGTGTCTACAACTGATAGGAAAATAAATAATGAATTTTCATTTCTGTAAAGGAGATTTAGTTTAGAGAAATGATCCAATGATAGAAATGGGCAAGCGTAGCAACAAACCGAGGAAGGAAAGAGGAATTTTCGCTGCTGCAACTCTCATTTTATAGTAGGCTAAGTGGCTTCCAGGAATGACACACATGCATAATTGGTATTCTTTCTGTTATTTTCATTTCAACATTGGGATGACATTACAGTAAAAAAAAAAAAAAAAATAACAACAACAATAATACAGCTCTACTAAAACTGTATTTTTAAAGATGGAGTGCATCTCGCTATAACTGGAAGTATTCTATTGTTTCTTTTAAAATAAATAAATAAATAAATAAAACATTACAGAATCACAGAATCCTTTGAGGTAGGAAGGGACTTCTTGAGATCACCTAGTGTCACCTTGCTCAAGCTGGGTCAACTAGAGGAGGTTTCCCAGGACCATGCCCTTTTGAGTTTCAAATATATCCACAGATGGGCAATCTATTGCAGTTTGACCACCCTCCCAGTAAAAAAGGGTCTCCTTGTGTTCAGATGAAATTTCCTGTTTTTCAGTGTGTGTCAATTACCTCTTGTTCAGCATGTGGGCACTACGGAGAAGTGCCTGTCTCTCTCGTCTTCAACCCCTCCCATCGGGTACTTATACATAGCCTTGAACTTCAGCTCAAGGTGAGGCTGACCCTGCTTTAAGAAGGAGGTGGGACTAGAGACAACCTGAAACACCTTTCAACCTCAACTATTCTGTGACCCTATTAAAAAAGTGCAATAGTGGGAAATAAAGCAGAAAAAAACTCCACATAAAAAATTAGAAATGACAATATCAAAATCAAAAGATGACTGACATACTGCTCTTGTACTATGCTATGAAACTAGTACATGAGTGTCATTTAAAAGGACTACTATTATTACATGCAGGAAAAGAAGAAAATGAAAGATTTACATAAACGACTTAAGGATTATTGCTTGTGTTTGACTCCCTTCAGACTTATATTTAACACAGATGTATTATTTTGTTTCCCGATTTTAAAATAAAGTATGAAATATGGGTTCAAATTTAAAAGAATACATACAGCAAATTTCAGAATGCTCATCACTGCCATCCAAACAGTCATCATCCCCATCACAGCGCCAGCGATCCTGGATACAGCGTTTATTGTTGCACTGAAATTGTTCAGCTTTGCACAACTGTGGTAGCACTTCTCCATGTTTAACTAGGAAAAAATATCCAAGAAGTGCATATAATCTATCAGCTTGATACATGCAGAATGCAATACTAACTCTACATAAATAGATACAAATTCTTTTGTTAGCACTCTTCAGAACAATTTTTAGTAAACTTTGTATATTTTAGGTAATTCCACCTGAAGCCTGTAGCAGCATGCAAACCTGAGTGTGTGGTTGAGGAAGAATGGAAGAACATGGAAAGAAAATGGAAGAACTCATAATGGAATGGGATTCAAACTGTTTTTTTTTTAATTGGTGCGTATGATGATAGAGTAAAAATAACAGTTAAAATATTGTAATGCTTCACTGACAATGAAAAGAAAATATTCTTACAGATACAATCCAAATTCTGGTGCGATTTAAGGGCTAGAAAATGATTACTGAAAAGCTGATTCTTGTATCCAAGCAACAACTGAAATACCTGCATTATGCACTGGTACAGACTCAGCAAATATAGGATAAAATTCTATGGAGGTAGAATTAGGTAGCAAGCTACGAGCTTATTGGTAAATCCAGACAGATACATTTCTCAACATAAGGTTCAGAATGTTTAGTGTGTAAAATACAACACATCACTCTATGACCTTATCAGGAACACCAAAGTCTTTAGAAAGAGCCAGGCACTGAAGTTAGCTGGGGAAAAAAAAAAAGCAGGAGACCTGCTTCACTGAGATCTGAAAGTGTCTAACCTCTCTTCCTAATGCTTACATTCCATCTTACCAATGATAAGTCCACCTTCCAGTATTTTCTGCTAAAAAGAAAAATAGTTTTCTGTAGCAACAGTGATGGCTCTGTCAGCCATGCATTTGGGTCAAGTTCAAGGTAACTGCAAACTCACTAATGTTCATCATGCCATGAAATAATCTTTTTGCTTTACTCAGCTGCACTAGGCCTATAGCTGGAGGCGTATGTAAAGTTTTACACACTACATTTCAAGAAATAGACCAATGCGATCAAAAAGATCGATCAGAATTTTAAGTTACAAATATGAAATGTAAACATTATTTTTGAAAATGCATATATTATCTGATATTAATTTTAATTTTAAATCCCACATTTTATTATGAACACAAAATTTTTTTGTTGGTGTTTCAATGAAGACATCCAAGGAAGAGATGCAAGAAGAAGATGGCAAAATTTGCATAGACTATGTAAGGACATATTATTTATATAAATATCTGCTTGACATATTTTATGAACAGTTTCAGCACAAACATTTTCTATTCCTGATTTCAACTAAAGATACTTTGTCCATATAATAATCTGAAACCAGTTCATATAGATTTAATCTTGAAATTTTCTGATATTTCTGATATTCTGTCAAAGAGGTAATTGAAATATTTTAGTCCTTTATCATATCAGACATTATAAAATATTTTCCAGTGCATTCTTTAAAAAGCTTACTCATGCAGGTTGTACTGTTTTCCTCCAAAAGCTGATTATCAGCACAGGCACAAACTCTGCCTCCAGGAATGGCTAAACAAAGAGTACTGCAACCTCCATTGTTAACGCGACATGCATTATCACCTGTAAAAGCAATAAGAGCAACTTTAAAACTAACAGCCATGCTAGAACAAGGTGTTTTTATTTATTTATTTATTTATTTATTTTTGAGAATGCAGTCATATGAAGACCTTTTTACAATTATTTTCCTCTCCGTTTAGGCACACGTTATTCTCATAGTTTGGTTACTACAGGTTATAATATTAAAACAGTTTCAGTTACAGGTTGCAATAACCTGTAAGAATAAAAAATAATTACACCATCAGCTCACAGCATTCTATCCCCCTTTTTTAGGAGACGAACAAGTGTTAGAAACTATTTAATATGTCACAGCTACATGTGCTGACAGATTGCCACGCATGTAGTAGTTTTAAGAAATTCAACAGTATATATAGAAATGGTCTGAAGTATAATGGCTGCTGCACATGTTAGAACAATGTGACTACAAATGCAGACTAAGAAAAAAAGAAACAGAAATTAGAATTATAATGAGATCTACGGCAGACAGAATTCAAGGCAGACATTCTACTACTCTTTGCTGAACACATCTTCTATTTCTTTGCTTTCTTTTTGCCTGTTGTTTCTTCCCAAAAGCCATACACTGTTCACATGAAGATACTGACAGCTGTCAGGTGTTATAATCATCTAACAAGCACTGCTGCGTGCTGGTGACGATACTGTGAAAATACAACTGAGTTTTATGCATGGGGACAAGGTACCTGTGAGATGCCCTGTAAACATAAAATAAACTCCCCTGTTTTAATATACTGGCTATTACAGACAAGCAAAGTACATCTTAAAGTTGTATCCGTACTAAGTAGCGTTGCGATAAATGGTGAAATTTCCATTTTGTTACTTTTCTGGTTCATGTACAGGATCAAACGTTGCAAGACTGCAAACATCTTAGGGTCTCTGTTTCTCTGCAGGAAGTGTGGAACTGGAAACACTGTTCTACTTGTACATGTCAAAAATGATAGCCCAATACGCTTGACATTTTTCTTTTTGAGATCTATAGAGATATTAATATTTAACATAGTATAAATAAAATACTGTTTTAAAAGTTGACTAATTCCTGATGTTTAGTTTCACTCCTTCTATCTCTGGCAGCAGACATTAACCAGAAATATGTTCTCACTAAAGAAAGCAAATATTCAATACTCATCTATATGCTGTACGCAGTAAATGGATTCCAGTTTTCTTCAGTAAAATACAATTGTAAATTAAATTGTGTGCATTTTCTAAACTCTATCCATGATACCCTGTGGCCTTTTATCTCATTTCTCTACTGATACAAGTAGCATAAACAATCTATTTTTCCACTATTCTCAAAGGCCACTGACTTGGATTCTGTATAACAGCATCATGTACTTTCATCAGACTAAGTCACATGGTGCTGATGAAGACCAGGATGGGGAAGAAAATTACAAAAAGGAAAAAAAGACAGAAAGGATCTATGATCTTACCCAAGAAGAAGTAAATGAAATAATGTATTTTATGTGTGTGAGCCAATGTGTATATATTATCCATTCTGTTTTATACTTTTAGTGTCTCTTTCACACACAAGGAAATGGTGATAAATGCAGAAGAAATACAGTTAGGTGTACTACTTTGGCTCAGTGTTTCTAATAAGTACAAGATGATCAATTTTAACATCAATGGACTGAAACATAAGACGTATCTTCGTCACGCCATAATCAGCATATAAAAGGAAAATATCCTCTTGTAATAGACCTTTGAGAAATCGTGTCTTATTAATACCTTGCTGTTTACGCGGGTCATAAATCTGGAGCCCAAACAAAGGCGGTCTCTCACTTCTTAACAGTGTCACATTTCCCGTAACCAGATCCAACTGGAAAATAGATCCATTCATATAATCTGTCCAGTAAACACGATTTCCATGATGAGATAGTCCAAAAGGATGATTCAAATCTTTTCCACTGTAGACTACCTGCAATTAATTAGTGTTAGGTGAGCACTGGCCAGGTTAAAATAATTAATTTTTCTTAGCATACGCTACAGAGAACATAAAACAGGAAAACAGATTAGGAGATTAGCACTGTGCCCAAACATAGCAACTTAATTCTATGAAATTAAATAGTGTAAAGCTGTTCCGTGCACCAGCAGCAGTTAACTTCAGAACTTCATATATATTCATTTTAAGTGGATCCCATCAGATAATGCACAAAAATGTAGGTAACCATGCAATTATTATGTTCAGTAAAAATCCACCTTCTTCCCTGTCATAGAATCATGGTAGTTTATCATGATTTTGGGTATGTGTCAAATATATCAAATATTTGCTTCTTTTAAAATGTTGCTGAAATCCTCTTCTCCCGTAAACACAGATCTCAATGCCATATTTTGGAGTGATTTTCACCTCAACTAGGTTTTAATTCAGTACTGTTGTTTCTACCAAAAGCAAAGAACAGTGTGTATGAGTTGCTTATTTTTTGTTCAAGTGTGAAGCAAAGAGCCACTTATTTATTTCTGAAAAAATCCCCTCTATTTTGGGTTGCGGCAATTTAAAAAACAACACAAAACAAAACATGCCATAGTTGGTTCCCAAAATAGTAAAAACTATTTTTCCACACACATCTTCTACCTCTGGTTAATTAACTTATACACAGAACTGCAAATTATAACCAAATCTTGTCTCTATTTTATTGGCTGCAGAAATGTTGTAAAACCGTGTCTTTGCTATAGCTCTAATCTCAGGACTCCTTCACAAGAATTACAACTATCACAACACAAGAGCTGTCTGATAAAGAGGAACAGTTTAAAAATATTTGTAATCCCTACAGAATGAAAACAAAACTACAAAAACAAAGTTTTAATTTACCATCATGAAAATTACATTAATTGGAATGATTTAATTTAGAAAGACAGAAGACAGCAAAACCCTAAATCATCTACTTCTGGGAGCGCTGGCTTTATACTTCATCATAGCAGCTGCTGTTTGGAATGATTAAGTTCCAGTATTCTTCTGCTGGCTAGGCTACTTCCTTGAACTAATGCCCAACAGCGTATTTCTATCTCGCCTCTAGAAACAGTGAAGCAGTTCATCAGGTTCTGTACCTTGTCTCTAATTAGAGACACATACCCAAGAGAACAAAGGAGATATAAACTATTAAAATACAACTGCTTTGAGGTGACAAAACAGCATCCCCTTTTGCCCTTCAAATTCTCTTTTTGGGTTTGGATTTTTTTTATTTTTATTTTTGGTCAAAACACCTCAGTTAATGGCTTTTGATCAAAATTAATCCATCAGTCAATCATCCACCAGCTACTGGTGGAATTAATTTAGGATTTCCTCAACCCCCAAATCTTCACTATACCAACACTTGCAGAATCACAGACGCTATTGACCCAGTTATATTTTGATAAGAATATCCTGGAATTAGTAACAAAGGATTCAGCATCAAAAGCCAGTATCTCCTAGTTATTTTTGGATACATAAATTTTACTCAGATGGCTACAAGGTTTATTTAAATCACAGGATTATATAAGAACACCTTAAAAAAAAAAAAAAAAAGAACAATTCTGTGACACTTCAATATATAGCCTATAAAGATGGGTGCTTCTTATTTTTCAGCAGTTATGGCATGAGGCAAAAACAGCCGTTCTCACTAGTAATCCATGTGTAATTCATGGCAGCTGCATTTACTTTTTTAGACCTGTTCTGTCCAGGAACTTTCCAACAAGTCTAACACTGCAAGTAGACAAGGATCTTTGATTAAAAAACGTCTTGCTCCCAATACACTTACCCTCCTCCCCCCTCCATTACAGGACCATAATGGATTTGGAGCAAAAGCAGAAGCACTAAATGTAAATCCCAACCTAGCTATTGTGACAAACTGCAACGCTACTGCATTGGTACAGGCTTAACAGCAGATAAATCCAATATAAAATTTTAAAACCAGTATGTGCTTGTACAGGGATGAGTCCCAGGTAGAATTGTGTCTATAGTTAATAGTTTCAGTACTAGAGATCTGTGTATTGGTTTTACCAAGGCCATCATACAGAGGGAATCATGAGTAAAGGATAAATGAGAAGTCACAAATTTGTGAAAGAAATCCTCACGCAGAAATAAGAGGACTTAATGCCTGCCATTGTCTATTAACGCTAAAGAAAAAATTTCAATTGTCAAGGTAATAATTTTATGAAACAGATGCTAAACCTTCCCAAAATGATTAGATTCCAGTCTAAAGCTTCAACTGTTTTCCATACGTCTGTTCTGTGCCTGTTGCTTCTACAAAACAACACAGAACTTCTATAAAGTTTTGCATGTGGGTAATACAGCCATTAGTAATAACTAAAACAATCTGCCTCCATCACTGATTGCACCTGATGAGTGTTTCCCCTCTGCATAGTACCACAAATGTTCAAATGGGGTGCTGAGATTCATCAAAAGCAGTAAAGTTAAATGCAAGCCTCGCTCTGGCAGAGCCAAAAGAAGGTGTTTTTTTTTTACTGAAAAGCTCTTTGTAGCTTGGTGGATCAATCAAAATGCAATTCATTGTCACATGAGAAAAATAGATTAATAAAAAAATAACAACTTTTGTGTCACTTTCTAAAGTAAAGATGAAAACTTTAAGCTGTATTTTATTCTCCTGCGGGAGACTGCCGACATCGCTTGTTTCAACAGAGATGACACTGGACATGCCACAGGGTTATGGAGACTTTAAAAAGCTTAAAAAGTATTTTTAACATAACACAATAAAATCCAGAGAAAAAGCATGCCTGTGGCAAAGCAGCAGTATTTTTCTTTTACCTTTCTGTCAGTTCCATTCAAAAATATCCTTTCAATGTGATCATAATAGGCATCACACCAGTATAACACATTGGCATGATAGTCGAGAGTTAAACCATTTGGCCATAGCATCTTTGATGTTACAAAAATCTGCCGACTGTAGCCATCCATCCATGCCTTCTCAATTCTTCCCACACTGTCATCTATTTCATCTTCTTCCCAGTCTGTCCAATACATCCAGCTATGAAATTATAAAAATGAACATTCAGATACCATTTAAATCATGTGAATAATTCTGTAGACTTTTAAGAGAAGTTTGGAACAGTATACTCACAAGCCAGAGCAATTTTGTCTTTTGCAACTCTTTGCATATCTTTCTACTGCTATTTCTAAATGGATAACGATATTTACTTTCCATGTGTGCTGGATGCTGCTAAAATGACACTTAAGGATTTTTTCTCATATTGTAACGAATGCCAAATGGACTGACATAAGAAGTGAAAGAATTATTTAAGACCATTTTTTAATCTCACCTGAATTATGATTTTTTTAAACTAGCATTTTACTGACTTTGTCATGAAGTTTGACAAACAGTTGACAGTTATATACATATATATATTATACTTAATACTATCTAAAAAGCTGCAATATGTGAATTAATTGCACTCTAGTTTAATAGCTACAGGATAACCTTGATGTTCGTTGAACTTCACGTCCCACATGAAAGCAGCCAAATTAGTCAGAAGATATTATGAGCAGTCTGTCCCTTATAAAAATATTTAGAAAAAAAAAAAAGTTAGAAAAAGGCTAGAAAAAGTATTTGAAATATAGCTAGTAGGCAATTTTAGCATAGCTTTATGGTTTAAATTGCAGCAATGCAGATAACCAAATCAACTACAAAAAATAAGTACCTATGCTACTCTGGAAAATCAAGCAAGCATTGCAGTAAGTCATCTAACAGTATTCACTCAGATGAGTTCTCTCAGACACTTGCTGCTGGACATGACAAACACAGCCTGTGTTTACTTTTGTTTTTTGTTTCTTTTCTTATTGAATTAGGCTGCTTATCATGCAGATCATTACAGAATTTGCTGGTGACAATTCTGATTTCAACAATTTAAAATACACAACCTGAACTTATACAAAAGCTGAGGGCCGCAAATATGTTAACGAACACCACATTTTTCTTTACAAAAGGAAAGCACGGGTTCATGGAAAGAAAAATATACAAGCCAGTGTGTAATCTACAAAGCCCCTAAACAGCATGTTTACTTTAAAGTTTAATACAGGATTGCCATTATTAAGCATTAAATAGAGGAAAAACATCACATGGTTCTTAAACAAATGTGATCTGAGTATTAAAGGTGTCATGGCTTCTTAGGTATTCAGGTGTCTCACCTAATTTCAGAATCATAAATCTGGTGAAATCAAACTTCTGAAATAATTTCTGTAATCCTAGTCTATTTAATTTGTCAGTACTTTAAAGAATAAAGTCCTGAAATTTTAATTCTGAAAGTCTCCACGTTTCCAAAGGAAGGAAACGCTGAAGTAAAAAACAGTTTTCCTGACAAATCCATTCAGATTAAAAGACACTCATGCAAACAATTTCAAATCTACTGGTCAAACATTTTATTCACACCACTTTTACGTATAAGCATAATTTGATCAGTTTGCTTTCTATATAAGAAATTGGAAAAAGATAAAGTTTTACCATCATTACACAGGTCTAGAGATGTGCAGATGTACATGTTTTGTTTCTTTTCTATCTCTTCCAAGACACCATGCAGAAGGTTGTCTGGGGTTCTTTTAATGTCTTTGCAAATACATGCTAAGAACATCAACCAGTTTTTGATCCATGAGACTTATAAACCTCACTGCATGTCTAACTCAAACAACATTACATTTAATGACAGAATTATAAAACCTGTGTATGCCCTAAAGCTCAGGGAAAGACACAGGTCAGTTTGGAATTTATTTTATTGGAAAGCAAAAATATGTTTTACAGATATTTACATGACTGCTAAAGAGCAATTAATGAGCTTTTCTCCATTAATTTTTTGTCTGTACTTATTCTAGTTATCATGTCATAAGCTAAAACATGCTTACAGTAATGGACATTTACATTAATGTGCTTTAATTGTATCTCAAAATGCAGTTAATGCTTCTGCATTGGTTAATTCAAGACTAATATTTTCTAAACATAATTAAAATGCCATAATAAATGCTATCCCTCAGGAAAAGCTTCCATGAGAAGCGTAATCATGAAGGGCAAGTTATTTTATTAGAGAAGTGTTTTATATAATAGTCCTTTTCAGGTAATACATCTTCATACACTATTTCCCGTGCCATGCATTTACTGGGCTGGAAAATTTAACAAAGTAATTGTAGGTATGGTTATGGTTTGTGGTCTGATTTTACATTCTCACTATCTGACCTTAATTAATTGTAGCCTGTCCACAGTCACTTCCATTCCTCAAGGACAAGCTCAAAAGTGAAAACCTGATAGTGTAAATACATTCTAGTACTAGAAAAACAGCAATCAATCCAGCCACGCTAGAGTTACCTGCCTAAATCATTCTCCAGTGACAGTTTTCTGAATAAATGTATCAGTGAATTTTTAGGTATACCATAATCGTACCACACTAATATAATGTTCTTTTTATTATGCAGCCTATCACAACTAATTATACATTCAATGAAAAATACCTGTCTCATTTATTTTTGTAAACTAATGTGTACAAGGATATGCTTTTAATTAACTTGAGAAATTGAGACTTAAAAAGAGAGAAATAAAACAGAGTATTATAAAGTTCACCTAATATTAAAAATACATACAGGTCTGATACACTCAATTTGTTCAAGCAAAAGGTGAATCACATTCAAATTAACTTGACATAGGTTCAACTGTGTCTCAGCATACACATTCTTCTCAAGGCTTCAGGCAAGAATTCTTGACAGGAATTAGAGATATAGGCTACTGCAGAATTTTAGACTACTGCATGGCTTTACAGACCCATGCTAAGCAAAATTCAATCCTATATTTATCCTATACAGATATGAATTAAACATGATCGTCTACTCCATACCCATTGACAGGATCAACGACAATTCCTCGAGGGTGGGACATGTCTCCCTCCAACAAAGTTTTCCGACTCTGAGCAGCCTTTTCCAGTCTGGCTACAGCAATTGTTTTCCTGTGGCCATCGTTTGTCCAATAAAGATTATTTCCAATCCAGTCCACTGCTATGCCTTCTACATTATCGAGATCTGAGAGAGAAGGGAGGGGCAGTAACAAAAGATTAGTACTATACATTCATGTTCTAACACTAATGGATAGTGTCAACAATGGACAATATATTGTAAATATAGCTAAATTAGATTATTTTATTGAATCCTAATTATATTTGCTGAATTACAATACTAAAGTTTGCTGTGTCTGTCAGAATTAATCTGTGCTGAAAACAACCTACAAAAGATAAAGATTGGTCATAGAACTTGTGTATTAGGCCATAAGCCCTTCATACGCTAACCATAGTTGGACCCAGGCAAACCACTATGTAACAAAATCCTGAGGAAGCCTCGGTCACTTTAATAGCTTTCTGAGGTAAAACTTAGGGTGGAATCGCTCATGTTACTCTCATGTGGTTTGGCGCAGTTCAAGTTGATAGTCCGATAGCCCATCTGTACTGCAACAACATTGTGCAGGGGTAACGCCATGCTCTAAAATTTCAAATTTCCTCACACAAGGTGCCTCCCCATAATGCACTAATGGAAAGGCTGTACTTACTAAGTTTAATAATTTCAGCATAGCTATGAGGTTTGTTTTGCAACATATCAGACCTGCTTTTCTTGGGACAAACTCTTCACCAACAGTATTTTTAAGACCCCAAATGCGTTTACTGACCATGGCTCTAATAAACTATCCCATTCCCCACAAGAAACCACTGAAATTCTTCACAATGGATGGTAATGTAAGGTGCTTTTACCTAGTCACAATATACATAACTTAGTGCACTGCAGAAAACTTTCCGCTTTCTATAACCCATAGATAATATACAGTGTATCATCAAAAATACACCAAGATAAAATATGAGTTTTATCCAAACAATGAAATGTTGGGCTTTCTATACACTTGGATGTAATAACAGCATCTATAAAAGGTGCTGTTACAATCTCAATAGCATTGTAACGTGACAAGCGACTTCACAGCCCTTTTGTTGAACACTGTTTTCAGGTGTTTGTAGTACCACCAATATCCCCTATTGAGTTAGCAGAGCTATAATGTTTTCAAATAATTTGCCATTGCAACATGTTTCATTTTTTCTAAATTTTATAACTACTTCCTTTAAAAAAATAGCAAATGCATTTAAAATATAATGTTGGAAGTATATTAAGATTATGATACAGATGCACACTGTATGCTCAAATTTGAAAATAACAATGATCCTCTTATTAAGACAGATATTTCAATAAGTATGCTTTCAATTATTCTAAAAATAAAAAAATTAAAAGAAGCCAGTGGTTACTGAAAGTCATAGCATGACAGCCATGTAATATGTTTAAAACTTTTTCCCTGACCAGTATTGTCTGCCTGGGCACAATGGCAGTGGACAAACAGCACAGATCAATAAAGAGAAGCATACAGATGAAATATTTTTTTAACATAAAAGGAAGGAAATTCCTATCAATACCATAGAACTATATATGAAAGTATTTGGGAAATGAATTTGCTTATCTTGAGCAAGTTAACAATGCAGTTTAGAGTAGTTCAGGATTAGGACTAGAAGTCTCTGTAGCTTTAATGCTGAACTGTCTATAATTCCAAGCTTCTAATCATTCTATCCCATGTATATTGCCCATGTTAACTTAAACACTCATGCAGATGTATGTATGCATGCTGTGATGTATTTTATACTTGCTAGGTTTTTGTTTTTTTCTTTAACCCTTGAACTGCAAAGTTCAAGGTGCAGTTGAGTGCAGTGACTTGAACAGTAACAGGAATTAAAGATAGGTAACATCTAAAGCTGCCATTTTTAAATGAGTTGTTCTTTGAACATAAGAACTGAAGCCCATCTACATCTGCATTTATGTATTCCTTTGTTTTTGACTATTTAACTGAAGCACAGTAAAAATTTTTCTTCTCTTCCTTTATAATTGTTTCACTATTTTTGTGTTCACATTGCTATGCTCAGCTGCAAAACCAGTAAAATCAGTGAACTTGCAAATCATTGGTCCTTGATATCTATTCTCTGCATTTTTACAAAATCTTAGGATTTTAAGTTACAAAAGATATTACAGAGAGACAAAGGTAACCAACAAAGTATGAAATAAACCTTGTTTACATAAGAAACTAGACCTAAATTTAGAAAATCAGTAACAGCTGTAGAGATAGCACTACATAGTGTGAGACACAATAAGAAAATTATGAAAAAAAGAAAAAAAAGGTGGGATATGTTGAGGGGTTTTCCAAAATCAATTTAACATTTTTATCCATATTTCTAATAAACAAAAACCTCACTGTAGTTTTGGGGCTTCATTTTTCCTTGTTATCTAAAATGCTTGAATGAAGGAATGGTGTCAAAATTCACTCTCCAAATTAAGGATATGAAGCAACGGCACGATGACATACCTAAACCAGCAATCACCCAGTCTGACAAGAATCAGCCAAAGTACAACACAGCTGTGGATCGAACAGTGGGTGAGATCAGTTTAAGCAGCTCACCCAGATTTTTCAGGCTGATGGACTTTGTTAGCCTTATTTCTTGTATCTCTGTTTCTTTGATACATTCTTTTCAAAGGCAATGTCAGAGTCTGCTGGAAACCTCTAGAAGTGGGAGAGCAGCCTTTTGTCTTGGATTTATGAGGTATGTTAAGAAGAGAGAAGTGCAAAGTATGGTAGTGACAAGAAGCTAGCATCTCACCAAGGATGTGGGAACGCCAAGCTCACATACAGAAAGACTGCTGAAACAAAACAGGCAACAAAGACAAGTTTCAGGGCTGAAAGAAAAGTCCTTTAGGACTCTGAGGGGCCTCAGCAAATGTTGTTTAACTCAGGAACACACTGAAATGACTAATATCAAGCTTGAGGACAGGGAGTGATTTCTTCAGAACCCATTTTTATTTGTATTCTGTCTGACCTAGTCATTTTGGGTTAATCGCAGTTTTTATGCGAAGAAAATCAGCTTTTTAATTCAAATGTCTTATTTTCTTCTTTGGGAAACAATACAGTCCACGAATGGACTGTATCAGTGTGACTGACCAACAAATGCCTACAGGGCAAGAAGTCTCACTGGAGATGGGCAAGGACGATGTGCCTGTGAAGCTTAGAGAATGATGCAGGTTGTGACTGACCAGGAGGACTTTATCTCCACACAAAGGGGAGCGGAGGCTGGACTTCGTTTCAGATGAACAGCTATCAGCAGTTGAATGGTTCATTAAAAGAGAGTGAATGTCTCCCTCAGTTACCCAAACCAGCATGGGGGGGGGGAGTGAATACCTGGCTCAGCCCAACATAGAGTACAAAAACTAATTGAAATTCACTTTTTTATTTAACTATCTAAAAACTCTAAATACTTTCCTTACTTTTCAGGTGGGCCATTCAGCCATTCTCGTTAAGCAAAATTGATTTGACTATTGTGAGTCAAACTTTCTACAGCGAAGCCTTTTCAACTTAAAAAGAATGAGGTGAAAAAGGGGCCATTTAAAATCACTGTTCATTTGACAATGGAAAAAATAACATTTGTAATTCTACCAGAATTTTACAATCAACAGCAGTATAAGGGCTCCATATATACTGAATATATATATAAGATTTTTAAAAACTCATATTTCTAAAGGCAGCAGTTTGCCAAATTGGTTTTAAATATGTAAGAGATTATAAACACAGTATGTAATTTGGTACAGAAATTGCCTAGCTCCATCAACATCAGTTAAATCATGTACAGTAATATTACCTAAAATACTAGATACAATGCAAACTGATAAAAAAAAAATAGTTCTTCTGTAGACCAACCAGCTAGATAGATAGATTTCAAAGATCTTCATAGATTTACCTTTAACTTGTTTAAACAAAAAATTAGCCCTTGTCCATCCTTGCTAATATTTACAAGCGAATAACATAAAACTTTAAGGCTCACAGTGACCTCAAACAACATGGGGGAGGGAGGGAGAAATGTTAAAATAAAAAAAAAAAGAAGAAAAGAGAGCAAGTTCATGTTTATGGTAGTCCAACTGAACAATACTTAAATCCCTTTAAAAATTCTGATTTGTTCCATTTTTTAATTTAAAAAATGGATTTCAAAAGTAAGTTTGAAACCTTTATTATAGCATTTTCTGTTGTTGATGAAAGTACACTATTACTGCAGTTGTGCTGCCAACTCTAGAGTAGGCCTTGCTGTGGGCTGTCAAATAGTTATCAATACTACACAGCAGTTTATTTTCCAAAGTGAAGAATAAGAAATCACAGCTGAAGCTACATCGGAAATCAAACTCCAGCAGTGTTAGATGCTCAGCGTTCTCAATTGCCAGTCAACAGCTTGTAGGATCAGGCTCTCATGTAGGCAAACTGTAATTATCTGAGTTACAGTGTTGTTTGAGCTAGCATATCTGTTCTTGCAAAACCTGATAGTCACAAAAAATGACAACTTCTCATCTGAGAAGTGACACAGATAGAGCTCCTTAGCAGCATGCTGTACAGAGCGAATATTAAACCTCCTCCTGACACACCTGATTTTCTCTAGTAGCCTTCCACCAAGGAATGATTTAATCTATCCCTGCTGAGTTCTTGAGAGCTGACAGGAATAAAAGCTGAGGTGGTATGGCTGGAGGCCATATTAATTTTTTAAATCATGATAAATACATTAACAAGTGTTCTTAAAACATTCTTTAAAGTTATGAAAATACACCAAGTTTGAACTCACAATGTAAGCTCCTGGGAAAGGAGTGGGGGGAGAATGACAGTGATTTTTTTTTTTTTTTTGTAAGTATTAGGAACACCAATAATACATCATCAAATAATCCAGAGCTCTTTTGGTAGTGCTTTGGCATTTTGCTATGTTATATTTATAAAGAGTAGAAATTACAGTTAAACATTATTTAAAAGAATCTCATCAAGTTGCTGATTTAGTATACAATGTTTATTCATGTTTGCATGTTTGATGAGACTAACCTCAACCTGTCTGACACCTTTCAGCAAGGATGCTCTTTGGTACGACCTCATAATGTTTAAGTCTACATACTGTCCACTCTGCCTGTACTCCACATTTGGATTTCTTTGTTGTAAAAATAAATGTGTGTTGTTTAGTTAAAGTTCGGCAGTGGAGGTTCTGTGATGTATGTTATCTATTTCCATATTCACAGTGAATTGAAGAATTACCAGGTTGGCAGCTGAGTGTTCATTATTTACTCAGACAGCCACCCTTTAATATGCAGTCACCAAGCTCCTTGTAGCTACTACTGAAGGGATCTTTGTGCATACTCTGAGGTCTGTAGAGAGACCTTACACCAAAAAAAGCACCACATCACTGCAAATGGGAGATAACTTCTCTGAGACAGCTGGATTAAAACATGGGCTATGAATGACAGGAATGAAAATCCCTGCATCAAGGCAATGGTATTTTAGTTACTTTCACTGTCTCAACCTTCAATTTACAAACAGAGACATTAAGTTCTATGAAGTGCAAGCTGGATATTCATACTGCTTTTTTTCCTGAGTACTAGAAAATAATTACTGTAGAATGTATTTCAACTGAGGCAGGAGCTACATCCTGCTGAAGCAGTCTTTCATGAAAAGTGTCTATAAAAGAAAAAGAAGGGTTGACAAACTGGAGGTTTAATCAGTGAAACAGCATTTAGTATGAAGAGATGTGTCTCTAGACCAGGGAGTTTCTGCACAGTGTGGTGGGAGAGGTTTAAATTAGAGAACTGCTAATATTTTTGTACTTGCTATAATACAGTGCAAACATCTTAATTAAGATTCTCAAAAATGTTTAAGTCTTCCTGTTGCTTCCACGGATACAAGGAAAAAGCTGTATTACCTACATTTTTTTTTTCTAATGAGTTTGCAAGTGACAGTACCACAGAAAATCTTCCTCTGCCAACCTACTTGAATAAACTCCAGAAACCACACTGTGATACAGGTTGTAGGAAAGAAGCATCATAATATTCACAAGGATATTGGATAGTTTAGTGAATGATTACAAGAATTACATTGTGGATCCACTGTATCTGCTGAAAGAATACAGTGGAGATGTAGGAGTTACTCAGTGACAGATATAGGCTAAACAGACAAAGAATTCACAGCAAAGCAACTTAACCAAACTTAACATTTCTGCATTCAGGAAAAATAAATAGGAAGTTGTAAAAAAAGAAATATCTCCAACTCTGTTCAAGGTCCTGCAAAACTCTGTCTGCAAAGGTCAGTTCAGCTTCTCCTGAGTGAGATTCTCTGAACGTCACTATCAGTTAGCATTGCCTACCATCTTTGAGGATTGTTTCTCGCTCCGTGCCATCAATTTTCTGTCGTCCAATTAGGAAACTGGTAGTATCAGCGAAGTAAATGTAATTGGTTTCGGCATGGAAGTCCAGGGCACGAGGATTGACTAAGTTTTCTATAGGGATCATGTATTCATCAGATACTTTGGTATTCAGGTCCATTCCCCGTATTATTCCTGGGCGTCCCTTCCCATAAAAAAGAAACAATTCATTCTTTGGTCCTGCAAAAGAAAGATTACAAACATAAACAACTGATGCTGCCTAATCTTCTTTACAGTGCATAATGTCACTGTTTAATTAACTGGCACAATTAGTGGGGGGAGCAGGAGCGTTATTCAATACCAAAAATTAAACTTTCATATATTCCAAAGGTATCTAAACTCAAGAAATCTAGCTAATTACATTACCTTAATTAAAATACAAATTACTTCAGTGAGCTGCTTACATCTAATTATTTTTTCTATAAAAGTTCACACTGAAAAGAAATGCTAGATCACAGAATAACTTTGCATCTAATGTGAAATGCACACACATAGCACTGCAGACATGTAATTTTATAATTCATTAGGATCTATCAGGGTAACATAGGCCAAGACTGAAGTAATCATTAGATCAAACAAGACTGTAAACTTCAGCAAATACAAAACACCATTTTTTTCACCTGAAGTTTCTCAGAAGCAAACAAAAGATTACAGTAACTTTCTTTCAAATGGGAAGGAATATAACAAATTGGCACACTAATTTTTTTCATACTGAGATACAAAACATGGATGCCAATATTTCCTACTTCTTTTTTTACAATTTCATTAAGTAGGTTAATTACAAATAACTGGTTTTGTAAGGTGATTTTCTTTCCTTAAAGANATTATATGTTTATTATTATAATATATATTTATAATTATTATAATAAATATCCTTAGATACTTCATACTATAAATATAGCTCTTAAAATTCTCTAGAATGTGTTCTTTTCCTAATGCCTCTCAGAGTTTTTTGTTGGAATTGTTCATAAAAACACCGAGAAGTTTGACTGAGGTCAAATACAATTATCTTCCAGCATCCATCAAAGTATTTAGTTGTATGCCTTTTATCTGAACTAAATCAATGTCATTTGATCAAGAAATCAGACAAAAAAAAGAATCACAGAATCACAGAGTGGCTTGGGTTGGAAGGGACCTTAAAGCTCATCCAGTTCCAACCCCCTGCCATGGGCAGGGACACCTCCCACTAGATCAGGCTGCCCAAAGCCCCATCCAACCTGGCCTTGAACACCTCCAGGGATGGGGCATCCAGAGCTTCTCTGGGCAGCCTGTTCCCGTGCCCCACCACCCTCTGAGTGAAGAATTTCCTCCTAACATCTAATCTAAATCTCCCCTCTTTCAGTTGTCCTATCACTACATGCCCTTGCAGAGTTTCTCTCCATTTTTCTTATAAGCCCCTTTTAAGTATTGAAAGGCTGCAATAAGTTCTCCCTGAAGCCTTCTGTTCTCCAGGATAAAAAAAAAAAAAAAAGAAAACAGCTCTCTGCCTTTCTTCGTAGGAGAGGTGCTCCGGCCCTCTGAGCATCTTTGTGGCCTCCTCTGGACTCTTCCAACACATCCTTGTGCTGGGGGCCCCAGAGCTGAACACACTCCAGGTGGGGCTGCACGAGGGCAGAGCAGGGGGGTACAATCACCTCCTTTGACCTGCTGGCCACGCTTGTTTTGGTGCAGCCCAGGACACAGTTGGCCTTCTGGGCTGCAAGCGCACACTGCTGGCTCATGTCGAGCTTTTCATCCACCAGAACCCCCACGTCCTTCTCTGCAGGGCTGCTCTCAATGGGTTCTTCTCCCAGTCTATACTCGTGTCTGGGATTGCCCTGACGCAGGTGCAGCACCCTGCACTTGGACTTGTTGAACCTCATGAGGTTCACCTAGGCCCACTTCTCAGGCCTGTGCACGTCCCTCTGGCTGGCATCCCTTCCTTCTGTCGTGTCAACTGCACCAGTTGTGCAGTTGTGCTCGGTATAACCACAGTTACATAAATCAAGCTTCCTGTCACAAAGTATTGTGAGAAAAACCCTGCTTGCCCTATTCAGATGAAGGGTCCATTTCTGAGTTGTAAGATGATTGTATGGGTAGAAATTAATGGCGACTGAAACTATTTAACAGCATTTTAGTACCTATGTATTGTAAGAATGCACAGCATATAAAAAGAGTAAAACTGATTAACTGATAACTTGTGATGATTTTTAGAACTCTTTAAACAGCATCCCTTGTTTAATTTGTCACTTCTGTGAACTGACCCCAGTCAAATCATTTTAAGAGAATGAAAAGAGTATATGAACAAAATGTCAAGTACATGTTGCCAACCAATTTTACCTGAAAACAGCCCATGTGATTTCTATTGTTATTGATTTCACGTTAAATATCAAACGGAACTATGCCCTGAAATACTAGCAGCTGGCAAACTCTTTGATTTTAGTAACATACTTTTGCATGACCTGCCATCACTTCCCAAGATGAAGCCAGTCCTGCAGCGACAAGTCCGTGTTTTGTAGCTGCTGCTGAGCAGACAGATGTGCGAACATCCCCCTGGCATTCCATATGGGTCCACCTCACATGCATGGCTTCTGACTACAGAGAGTGAAAAACAGCACGATTGAAATCCATTTAAAGTAGGATAATTATATGCATCAGCATGTACAAAGTTTAGACAGGAAAATAAAGGATTTTTTGTCACAATAAGTCTTTCCTCAGAATATAACTACAACAGAAGGTGTTTTTTAAGACGACACCCAAAGTGGACAAATATATATATCCAAAGGACCATCTTGTGCCTATCAAGCCTACAGCGCTGTATGTGATCACCCCTTTTTGAATAAGCTTCTGCACAGTCATTTGCCAGGCAGCACTCCCCTGGGATAGCTGACTTGCTTTCCCTTTATTTGTTTGTTTGATTCTTTTATTTTTTTATTTATTTATTTTGAGCACAGAGTGAATCCCATGCTAACTATCCCATTCCAGTTCACTCTTCATTCAACAACATTAGACAGCACCTTTCTGGGGGAGACATTTGTGCAGAAACTAAAGAACAAAATGAGCCTTGTAGCATTTTTCCCATATTTGAACAGTTGGGACATAAATCCAGCTGAAGAATTCAAATAATTCCTTTCTCTTGACATCATATATTCAAATACACAGCTCTAAATTAGCAGACTAATACATCAAATAAACTTTTAAAAATTATTTAAGGTAAATCTGATCAGAAAACAAAACCTATCCTTCTATCCTACGTTTACTACACTGACTTACAACAGGACAACCGTATTTTAGTTCAAAAATTGCTTTTCTCTTCTTTCTCCTTCCCCTCAAGCTTTTTAGTTGTTTTTGAAAAAAAGTAATCCAGTGGTTTAAGATCAATATTGTTAAAGGTATACAGAAACTCTACCAAGTTCAGACAGCCTTTACAGCAAATCTTGACAAGCAACAAACATGTCCATTCACACAAGGAGCTGCAGAGTGAACAAAGGGCAAGAGGAGCAGATTAATCACAGGATGTAATAAAAGATTACACTGTGCTCATGTCTCTCCTATAGTCACCCTCTCCGACTCCCTCAGAGGTACAAGAGGGGGGCCTATAGAGTCTTTGGAGCCTCCTTCAGACACTGCCAGCTACAAATCAATGCCCTCAGCTAGAGGGTGAAAATTAGTTCACCCAATCAGTTTGGAGTTTGCTATCACTTTAGAAACTTCTCTAAAAGCAGTCAGTCTGTTTAATAACCTTGACGTTTATCACCAGAATTGATGTGTTAGCTTTTACATCTCACCAGCCATGACAAGGATTCTAGTATTTATTGCTATCAGTCATACCAAAAAATGCTCATTGATAAAGTATCACTGTAAAGATTTTGGATCTTGTTATCTTCGTGCAAAAGTGCCCACAAATCATACTGATGTTCTGAGTGCAGAAAGTTATGCAATCAGACCCGTGATTTGAGTCATACTGGACTATGGTCCTCTGAAATTGCTATTTTACCAAAAATTCTGAAATTTTAAAAGTTTTTCATTCTAGACTAAAACAAAGATTTCTTTGATGAAAGGCAAAGGTTGTATTTATTCAAGCCAAGGAAAACTTAACAGCAATTTCCTGTCTCACCAATGGCTTTGCTGGCAGTCAGGAGGGCTAGCTGCCTAGATCTCCATTCTTTTTGGCAACTCCAAAGACTGAGGGAAGGAATTTTGACTCCCTTGAGGTTTACAGCCCGTGTGAAAAAGCAGGTCCAGAGAAACCAGGAACCTCCAAGGTCTGAGACTCAGCCAGGTGGGTGGTATTGGACACTTCACAATTTTGAGTGTTAAATTCTGAAAGGGTGAATGTGTGGAGCCAGAGAGAACTTGCAAACCAAGGCTCTTAGGCAGTTCTCCAAGCTGAACGTCCAGGAACCAGTTGTGGTAGAAGCTTAAGGAAACATGAAAACTGGCAGTGAAGCACACAGAAGACTAGGCGGAAGAAGCTACAGAGAGTTTTGCTGTAGTGGCAAATTTTCACTGCATCTTGTGGAACATTTTTCTGGAAGAATGCTTTTGACCACGCATTCACCTAATAACTGGGTTTACATTTCCTAGAAAGAGAAATTTTCATCTCACCTGTCGTTTGAGTTCTTTTCTGGTATACACGGATCTCTTTAGCATTGTCAAGTCTAGTAAGAGACTGGACATCAGTGCCATTATATCTGTTTATTTGTAAAATGCTGAAGTTATCTGAATTAACTGCATATAAGTAGTTTTCAAATACTGCCAAACCACAAAGATGCCTAACCTGGAAAAGAGAAAAAAAAATCATATGTTAGATGAATATTTTAGGTTTATCTATGTTTTATAAACATCAAGTAATAATGTGAAATGCACATGGCAAACTGTACAAAATAGTTTCTGAATATGTTGATAAAATTAGTAAAACAAATAAATGCAAACTACACTACAAATGTAGTTCACATTCTTGTAATCAAAAGTTTACAGTTAGTAAAGTTATGTACAAGAAAGGCAGAAAAAGAAAAATATGTAGCAATCCATATTCATTTATCACTTGAATTTCCCAGCTTCTCTGTCTTTTAAATTACTTTTAAATTGCATACTGTGTTAAGTGAAACAACTTATATTAGTATTAACTAATGTTAATTAACTATTAATACCTAATATTAACTAATATTATTAACTAATATTCACTAGTATTAACTAATAAATTTAGTAAATACAGAAATTTAAAAGAGTTTATTGGTCGAATTCATGTATTTTTTCATTGTGATATAATCAAAGCCAGGTAAATACTGCAAGATATCACTGAATGTTTTCTTAAGTAAATAAATAAACAAACAATTTCTGTAGCTATGCTTGTGTTCCTTTTGTGTTATATCTCTGAATATGCTTGTGGTCACATGGTACTGCTTGTTTCTCAAAAAATGAATTCTAAAATTTTATTCATCTCTGATGTGTATGGGTACACTGATTAAAAATTACCTAAATTTAGTTAGTTAGTTAGCCAATCACAGCTCAAATATGATGTGTTCAATAATCTAGAGGCTGTGCCTGATCTCTCGATTTAGAATATTTTAACTATCTCATTGAGCAATTTTGAAAGCTGAGCAAGTTAAAGAGAGTTTGTTGGCAGATGTTCACAAGCTGAATATTTTACTAGTGTAATCAATAAATTATTCACCACAAAGTATTTACTCAGCTCATTTACTCCCAAATTCAGACATACCTCACAAAACAAAACAAAAACGATCCAAAACCTGTTGTGCATCAATATTTCAGTCCTTCCTGGAAATTACCCCCAGCTGACCAAATCTTGCCATTGTATTCTGCTTTTAGCCATTTAAAAGAAAACTAAAATCAATGGAAATATTTCATTAAGACCCAATAGAAATTCAATCCAATTATAGTAAAACCACAGATAAAAAAGGAAACAGACTTGAAAATAATGATGAATCTGTACCAAATTGTTGAATTCTCCTCTGCATTATAATCCTCTTTCTCCCCTATTACCATTTGCACACAGTTTAGAGCTTTATTAAACTCTCGTGAGAGCTTTATATTTACAATACTAACAATGTGACTCTTTTTACAATGCATGTTATAATGCCTTAATTAATTTTTATTTAATTTATTCATTTTGGTGGTTTTTACTTCTCAGAAAGATTTTCAGCTATCTTATGCATAAATGGAAATGTTGCTTGCTATAAAGAATAGTCCTTTGAAAGCCACCAAGGCTACCAAGCAAAAAGGCTGTATCATTTCGAAAGCATGTATTTTGATATGCTTGTACTTATGAAATAAACTTTAATCCCTAAAATTTCTTTAGAATAGTTTTCTGGCTATGCTAACCATTTGTCTCTTGGTAAACAGTGATTACTTGGAAGCAAACAAAGAATTACAGCAGAATAAGTAAAATGTTTCTTCTATCTGCACATTTTTACACACCCTATTTAACCTCAGGCAGAAGCAGATGTACCCAGGGTACCCACACCGGCTCTGGGAGTCTGAGTGGCAACCAGGAACGGTTTGGTCTTTGCTAATTTTTCCTCAATTTTCATAAGCCTTGCAACTGTGTGGAACTGCTACCTACTACTGCACTCTCCAAGCTGAAACAACAATAACGGATTGATATACTCTTGCTCAAAAACTCACACAGTCTCAGCAGTTGTATTTATGACTCTGAACATCTGGATCAACAGGGGAAAACATCATTGCCATCAACAAAATATGATTTAAGGGCATCCTGATTGGTCTGAACAGGTGAATACCTTTTGCTATTCTTCTGTTTCTTTAACATTGTTCTGTCTCTTAGTCTCCCTTTCCTGAAATGGCAATGATATCTTCTTCTCATTAATAGTTTATCCCATAGTATCTTTCCATTGCCCCATATTTTCCCTCCTGAAGTCTTTTATGACGGGGACTGTGGCTTAGATGGGGCGTTGTTAGTGAAGCACTGCGTGGAGGTTTGTCTATAGGTTGCAAAGTGGACTAAATTGCAAATAAAACAAAACATGCAGTTGATTCTTTTAATATCTAATGCATTTGAAACAAAAAGAGAAAAAAATCTGAAATTACTCTGTTAGCATTATGCATGTCCGTTTATTGATATCATTACATCTTAATACATTTTCAAATAAATACCTACTTGTCTGCCTTTAATTACTATATGCCTCTTTCTCCCTTCATAGTCAACAACTTCCACGTTATCCAGATAGATGTCAACCCAGTACACGTATTTATTGATGAGGTCCAGTGCAAGAGCAGTTGGCTGTTCAATTTTAGAGTCTACTATCCATGTCCTGTTCATTCCATCCATGTCACATCTCTCAACCTTGGCAACATTCCCATAGTCTGTAAAGAAAAGCTTTCTGTAGAAAGAAAATAAAATGTTTTAAGTTTCAAAGGGTGTGAGAACAGTGCAAAGCTCCTGGTGGCACGGTGCAAAGTAAGTTTTCATTCCTCGTTGTTTCAGGGGCTGTATCTATTAACAACCCATCTAATCAATATTGACTATCATCAGTGATTAACAAAAATTCACCATATCTTCTAACAAATTCACAATTACGTGGCATTTTCTTTAAGTGGAATGTACAGAAGTTCTAAATGCATTTCATTACACCACAGATAAACCCCTCATGTAATACTCATTTTGTTTTTCAATGGTCAGTATACATATGTACAGAGACTACATTAGAATCTTAATTATATCTACATATTCACTATTTAGAAAAAAAAAAAAAAAAGGCAAGACAGTTACAAATACCAAAGAGTGGCAAAACCACAAAGCACTTAGTTGGTTTGGAGAACAATTCATTGCATATAAGGTGTAACAAATACAGTGATCCACATGTCATGTCTTTGAAAATATATTTCTAAATATGCATTATTCTGTAGTACATTTATATAATCTTGGAAGGATGTTCCGGCCAGGACCACCAACTATAAAAAAGCTTTAAAATGTTTCCACAAATCCAATGAGTCATTCCATCCAAGACTAATGAGGAACTATCAAAGACTTAAAAATTACTACTAAAGCTTCTCAGTCCGATCCTTAATTAGCACTCAGTGTGTTTAGTACACGCAAATCAATTCTGATTAACCTGACAATATTTTAACACGATTAACTATTTGTGAGACTAAATTACATTTGCAAGCAAAGACCACCTTGTCATGACTTTAACATGTTATAACAAATAGTATGATTCCAGAGTGAGCATTACTAAAACTACCTTGAGAATCAGGATTTCATTTTGCAAATGAAGTGAATTACCTCCTAGTTATTACCATTACTGGTAATAACACTGCATCAACACTACATAAACCTTGAGATGTGTTTATGTTGAAAAGTAGTAATTTATAGCCTTCTAACCTTTCATAGAAATGCAGCATTGCAGTATGTTTTAAGCCAGAAAGAATACATGGTTGCTAAATAGCCAAGTAAGACCCATATCCTTTATTATTACCATCTTCAAATAAATAAGAATACAATTTAAATGTCATTAAAGAGTGTTTCATTGGAAAAATGCAAAAAATAGAACATAAATAAAAGTATTGAAGGCATAAGAATTATCTGTAGTATAGGTACAGCAGCTGTCAAATGCTAAAATGAAGTCATCACAGAATCATAAAATAGGGCTTGAGGAGAATTTGAAAGGTCATGTGGTCCATCACCAGACCATAAGGCAAGGTAAACTTCACCTATAACATTCCTGAGGGCTAACTCCATTCCTGACAGGGAATCTGATTAATCAAAATCATTTTGGATTCCTGTCTTGTCCTTTGTTATAATTCTGTATCCCAGCTGTACTTTAAGAGCATTTTAAAAAACACGCGTTTAACATTCCAGTCCATATAACCAAAACGTGCATGCTACAGATGATATGCAAAGTAAAAATTATGTCTGCAAAGCAAATGTTTCATTTGGAATGAAAACAGCCAAAAAATTATGTGACTGTGTGTGTGTGCGTGTGCGTATTTAATCAGCAATAACAAGACCAATACCTATTACATTTAAAATAAGTTATTAAATCGTTACGTGTACTCTCATTGACAATCTTTACTTTTGGGGATCAGATGTAGATTATTTAATGGAACTTTATATCTCAAGATTCAATTATTCAAATCAAAGCTCATTTTGCAATCATAAAACCAAAATGTGTTGTTGCTGTGATCAGACACACACACATCTGTATATATTTATGCATACATATATACCTGTGTGTATACCTATATATATATATATGTTTGTGGATATATAGATCCTTATACATATCTACATGCATACACAGAGCAGCTACAAAGACCTGAAGCTTGACTTCAGGCTGACTCTTGAGTTGATTGCTTAGCACGCAGTATTCTTACACAAGATTAACGTTTCTATGTGATGTCAGAAAACAGACTAATTCACAGGTTAGAAATGATAATTCTTTGCCTTTTACAACTCTCTCTCTCTATGCCTTTTACAACTGACCTCTTTTCAGATCAGAAAAAAAATGTTCATATGTCAATAACAAATAGATATAGTAAAGAATATCTAATTTAAGTTGCTTCTCCAGCTTTCAGGGTTGGGGAGGTCATTTCTCTGTTTTCTAAATATCTGATTTATATTAACATCATTTGTGCTAAGGAAGCTAGCATGACTTCATGTGTAAATAAAACATACTTTTCATTTTAAAAAGAATTACTCTTCTCCTGGAGACTGTCAGTAATAAAACTTTATCTTTTAATGTGGAGGCAAAAGATAGAACAAGAAAGTAATTGCCTAACTGCTGTTGTATGATCAAAGCGTACTGAAAATGAAATTAAGAAAATTAGATGCTTTACCATGTAATCTTGAAATGCAGTTCTGTATTTAAATACTAATACAGATTTTTAGGACAAGGTTTAAATCAGAATTGCATTTCCAACACATGAAGCTGACCCACAATTACGCTGTCTTTCCTTCACCTTGGGAGTTCTCAAGGATACGCTGTACTGGTATTTATTTCAACTTAATACTAATTCTCCTGCTCACAAATGGTGCAGGATTTGCCTATCCATTTTCAGCAGAGGGTGGTGAAATCTTTTATCAGTTCACAGAGCAATTTCAGCAAGAATACCATTTGCATTTCCCTGTACAACCCAAGCACTACGCATTAGTACTGACCTTGAGGGACCAGCTCTAACAGGGACAGGGAGATCTGTGTTCATTACAGCCTTTATTTCCTGAGACTACCAACGAGGATGCTATCTGAGGCAGCTACAAAATAGTAAAAATTTTGGCATTAAATTGATTTTTTTTTAAGGCATGTTATCCTTTGAGAGCTCCAGACTTCTTCGTGCATAGAAATTCTGAATAATCTCCCAGTTCTTTGAAACTGTACAAAACACATGTTCTGCCCCTTGTTAATTAACACTAAGATGGGTCATCTTCTTCATCAAGTCCAGGTGCTTTGCAGGCATCAAATATTACTCTTTTTTTCAAACTTCTCAAACTCATTAAAGTATTTTGTTGTTTTGTCCCAGTGCTCCATCCAGAATTCTCTTCCAGTATGGTTTGTGCTAACAGTTATGAATCTACAACTAATAACTAATGACAATTTCTTTAAGACTAGATTATAATCTACTGATTTCTGCAGCACACTTATTTGGCTTAAACAGTCTTTTCACCTATCTTCCCCTCTAGATGTATTTCTTGATGGCAATCAAATTCTTTCACTGTCTACCGAGCAGCTAGAGCTAAGCAAACAAAGTCAATCTGTCTCATCTCATAAGGCAGGCTCGTTATGTTGCCCTTCTCTGCAGTTATTACAATTTTAGGTCATGTTATTGACCAGTGCATGGTCAGCACTGGAAACGTTGTTCCAGAGAGGAGCTCACTGGTGTCTGTACAAAGGCACCGTAACTTCTCTGCATCTGCTGGAGATTCATCCATCACTGGATGGCATTTGCTATTTTCACAGCTCTATTACACTGCTGATTTACAGTCATCCTATCACCAGCTATTACATGCATCCTCCTCCCTCTGCTGATTTCCCAGGTTTTAGATGACTTTCTCCAGGCTATGATGTGCAACCCGTTCCATAACTGAACAGCTAAGTATTAAAAACTTATGGTTGCAGTTGGGGTTGTTCCTTCACCATCTGAGCAACAAAATTTCTGTAGCATTTCAAAATATCCTCAAATGACAAACCCGTGGACTACAAACAGCAATAAAGTCACATTACCAGAAGAATGCCATCATGAGATGACAGTAACAGTGAGCTTCCCAGTCCCTGTTCTTATACCAGTGGTCACAGATTCATCTTCCCTTCCTTATCAGCCCCCCGAAACTAGTAAGGAGGGCCTCAAAAGGCCTGCTGCTCTTTGCTGGCAGAAGACATCTGTCCTCAACAGAAATTTCCTTTCAGACACAGATAGTTACTTAGTTCAGCTCTAAACATTATATGCATCCCTTACCACCGTTGTTTTTTGCCATCAACTTCTCCTTTGTCACTTACTTCTGTTTTCCAAGCTTTTAGTCACAGCATTCATAATCCGCCTATCTCATTAGCCTTGAAAGAAATATATTCTCCTTGTAAAGCTACATTTGGCCATTTGAATGACTGAAATCTCTTCATTTCTTATGCACCTAAGAAGCACAATCAGACAATTTGTGGGGACAAAACTTCACAATTCTGCAATTCTTTGGCAAAAAAAAAAAATCATGAAATAATTTGCATTTTTTTTCCAGACACATACAACTGTGTTTCATGGTTGAGTTTATTCATGTCTCGTGATTACTATTTTTCATTCTTTATTATTCTCCTCAATCTGTCATTCCGCTTTGTAATAGGAAAGAGGTACCCTCGTAACCATGTCCAGAAGCTCATGTATTCAGCTGCCAGGCCCCAGACTCTAAATTGTTCCCTGGATAACTTGCAAGCCAGACCATTCATAGTTCTTATAGCTCCTCTAGCTCCCCCGCTGACTCTTAAACCTCAGGTGCTCCTTCAGTGGATCTCTGGAACAGGAATGTGTTATCATACAGCAACCTAAGTCCCTCAGGAGGAGGAGCAAAGCACAGTTTCAGGAATGCTCAAACAGGACAGAGGTGCAGAAAATAAACCACCACGTATCTGAGAGCATGCTGTGGTTTAAGACCAAATGAAAGAGTGGAGACTAAATGGACGTGGGAGCCCAAACCCTTCAGTCACAGATGTATCTGAATTACCCACACTCCTGGTTCTGCAGGAGGGAGGATGTGCTCCAGAAGAAAAGCTGGGGTGGGCTGGGTAGCAAAGTGGTCCCAGCTGTGCAGTGCTCAGTCTTGGGGGAGTGCTGGGGCGCCTGGGGTGCCTCGAACTCTCTCTGGGGGTCCGCCAGCCTCTCCCCATCCTCTCACCTGAGCCACTCCAGACACCCCCAGATTTAGGAGCAGTTAGAGAAAACCCAGGTCTCGACTGACCCATTCCAACTCTCACGGTGCCTAGCTCACCCGACTGTCACTGGCACCCACACTTTGCTCATCTCAAAGGGCACCGACACTTCCACAACTTTCCCAGTAACTGATAGGCAGTTTTCACTCCAGCTGCTCCCATATCCTACAGGGTTACCTAAAGCTCACGTTTACTTTGTTGTCAACGAGGCCCAACCCATGGCAGCTGCCACATAGCAGCCAAATGGCAATGCCAGCAAAAATACCACCTTCTGCCTCCCCATCTTCTTCTCTCTTCCTCTGGTCTTCTGTTATCAGATATAAGGATTTCTCAGCATAAGCACAAGCAGTACTTGGTAGGAAAAAGATAAAGATTACAAATGCACTGACATTTAAAAGATAGCACATTCTACTTAAGCTGAAGAACCAGAAAGGGTGTTCTTCTGAAGTACTTACAGGTTCACTAGCTTAATTTCAAGAAGATGGGAACTGCTGTGACAGATTTTGAAGGGAAGAATGACAAAGAGCTTGGCAGTTCATGGTGCAATGAAATTTTTGCAGATGTAAATTAATAAAATATATACAGAGAGAAGGCTGCTTTCTTAGAGAAAGTTACTGCTGTGGAGCAGATCTATCCAGATTAAAGGAAAAGAGTTGATAGTATACCTCAACAGGAGCTAAGTGTAGAAAGAGGGGTATTTAATTTCCAGAAATTACACTGAAAGGATCATTATCAAGACAGAAAGCTACTAAAGATGCTCTGTTGATCTTGGGAGAAATCTTGCTTAATGAAGAAACCTAACTGTATGCTTTGGAACGTATGAGTGATGCCCAGTTAGAGGCTTTTTTTCTAATTTAGAGGAGGGATTATGGTGTGGGAGAAACTCTGAATTGGAGTAACAGAAATGGGATGAAATTTAATAACATAAAATAATAATAATAAAAAAATATGTTTAAAAACAAATTAAAAGACCTTTGGAATTGAGTGGCACCAGCCAGATACACTCCAGGACAGAAAAATACACTGTAGGATAACTAACATTGTGAGGACTGTGACAAACAGGAAACCTTCCAGAGGTGGTGACCAAGCCAACTACTTAAATAAGACTGTATGAAAATATCTATGGGATGCTCCACTTGTAAACTAAAGCTTGTGGCACCAGGTGATCTATTTACTGTATTCTCAGAAGGGGACTGTCATATAGTCTTGTATCTGATTTCCAGTGCATGTAATCTAAATGAATGTAATTTGATTTAATTAAAATTGCATTTAATTAATAGTATGCTTTACAGGATGGTCCAGGAACCTTTTTCCCTCTGTTGACATTTAAGTTGATTTCTGGATTCAGTAGTTTTCTTTTTCATCTGCATCTAACGCAAAAGAAATCAGCCACACTGACTTAACACCTGGTGGTAAATGAGCCATGGCCCTTAGTGTACCAGGCAAGCCTCGGGTACTTGAAGAGCACTACTTGCCCACACATCATATCTGAAACAGTTGCTACATTCGGATTCCTAGTAATGAGTGCAAATAATAAAATAATAATGGTATCTTCTCAGAGAGAGCTGTAGATTTAGTGCTACACAGAAAGCAGCAAAGAGCTGAGCTGCAGGTAGAAAGAAAAATCAGTTAGGCAACTCATTCTCACTGCGCAGAGCTCGAATACAGCATTTGTTCCACAACAGAACATAGGCAAAAACAGCAAAACCTCAACCAGATGCCTTAGGGGCAACATTTGTAATAAAATACCTTCTTTTCACACAGAAATCACCAGTTCAAACAAAGGTTTTCTTATGTGCAGTAACACAGACAGCAGTCTGAGCAGGGAACAGAGTAAGTAGGTGTGATTTGGGAGTGGGTAATAATCGCGTCTGGTTCACTGGGAAGGTAGCTACAAGTTATCACAATCCATGTAGTTCTTAATGAACAGAGCAACACAATGCAGGAGAAGAGAAAAATTCTGCAACAATTTCTTTTCTTTTTTCTTTTTCTTTTTTTTACTGCTAAAATTGTCCATCTTTAGAAATAGACCTAATAAAAAACAAAATTTGTTTTCCATCGCCAGGAAAACAAAACAAAACACTTTGATATAGTTTCCTTAGACACACAGAAATATGCATGTTCAGAAATGTTATAAAGTGAACGCAATAGGAGAGTTCAGGGCTGTGATTTATTACATTGTTTCATTTGAATGCTCACCTGATGCTTTAGCTTATCAAAACAAAATCCTGCAGAGAATTTATCATGTTTGATCCTTTCCACTATGGAGGTGGTAAAAGCCTTCATTTTCTTTCGTCTTAGGAATGGCAACCAAATATACATAAAATCAAATTTTTTAAAGGTCATAACGACCCTTACAAAGTTTTGCCTCCTCCCTTTTCCACCAAAATAAGCTTTCTCTGCAGGGTGGTAACTGCAGGTGACTCTCCAATCTACCATTTCCGAGCACAGCAGAAATAATATATGACAGTAAGATGTACAGTTAACTTTCTATCTTATGATATCTTTACACGGTTTCAATTTTCTCTCACAACCTACACGTCACATACAAAGTAAATGTGCAGCAAACCCATCTGCACTCGACTATATTCTCTTTCTTGCTGCACATATGAATAGGTGTGAGTTTCTGTACATGCTAAAAAAATGCACATCTGGAATATAGCACCAATACATCAAAGACAAACACCCACAGAAATGAAAATCCAATTCACAGGTTTTGCTATAAGATAAAAATGAAAAGAAACTTTGGGTTACATTCATTCTTGCCATAATAGTTAAATTTACTTTTTTCCCCCCACTAACATAAAGATTAAAGTTATAAGACATAATCTTGAAAAACTGCATCCTTTAGCATATACAAAAATTAGTCTTGCTTTATCTGCTATTCTGGCTAAATACAATTCATATACTTTAATTGAAGCAATGTAATTACCTTGAATAATTTTGTGCAGCAGAGGTGCATTTTCATTGCATTTCTCTTTCTTCTGAAGAAAAGGATGTTGTCTGCATTTTGAAAATTTATTCCAAATATAAAATTTTAGGAAGTCAATCAAATGCTACCTTTTATATCTATGTCAATGCTTTTTTCATAAACATATGCAAAGTTTTACTAACTGTTATTTTTGATTGCAAGACACGTTGCAGATGTATTCATGGCTTCATTAAGGCCCATGAACATTACTATTTAATTCATCCAGTTACTGATCTTCTGAAAACGCATGGATTAAGATTTAGATCAGATGCAGAAATCTGGAAGTAGAGTCCTTTCAGCCTGTCCATGTACTTCCCTATGTGCTTCTACAAGCTCATCAGTTAGAGTAAGAATGAAGAACCACTGATTATTCCCACTATATCAGAAACAGCTGTGCCAAATTACTGCATTGATCCACTGGGAAAATTCAGTTTTTAAAACCACTCAAACTGTCACGTAACATGGCTTTATATAATCACTTAAGTAGACTTTTAAGATATGACAGCCAAATAGTACCAAAAATTCTTTATATATATATTTTTTTAAATAGTACATATAAAACGAAAGGTATTTCATATACAGACTTTTACATATTCATAAAATGTGTTTACACCCAAATCATGCACACACTGCTCTTAGATACACCTAAGATCTATAGCTGAGCCTGGAGAGAACATGATGATGAATATAGTTCTTGGATTATCCTGACTAATTATTTCTGAGGATTAGATAGTCAATTTAAACTGCTGTATATTTTATCAGATATACAAGACAAAGTAAAATAATTTTGCCAAAGAAAATTAAAATTCTATTTTCATTGGAAACTCAGGCTCTACATGTCCTTACAAACCAACTAGAAAGATATTTTTTAATGTAATATTTTATATTATTCTGCTTTGAATGATTTCTGGAACAACAAAACGGTGCAACTTGACCATTTATAATACTTACATGAAAACAAGTACATAGCAGAATACAGACATTGAAAGACTTATTTTCAAAGGTTTAATTAGGGTTGTACTGGAGTGTTCTCATAGAACTAACCAGAAACAGGACTTTCCCTGAAGCTACTTAATTTTCACTGTATATTATTATATGCACTCAGACTATTTTTTTCTTCAACTCAGTAAACCTTTTCCTTTACCTGAAAAGAGAAAATGTTGAAAATCGCTTTTAAAAAATGGATTTTGGAAAAAAATAAAGCAAGCTCTCATTAATTGTTCAATACTTGTAGGAAAAAAATAAAAAATAAAAAATAAACAAAGAAGAAAGAAGAACCATGAAAGTGTGCCTGACTTCCAGCCTGATGAAATTCAGTCTGGAGCGTGCTAAAGCTAAGTTCTGCTAAGGAGCAAATCGGGACAGCACTAGCAGTAGCCAGCTCTTTAAAAATGGCTGTGTAGACACAGTGGGCTGTTATTTCCCAAACCTAATCCCACTTCTCAAGTGGCTTTTCTTTCCCAGAATTTGAGACGTGACCCATTCAATCCAGTTTGAGAAATTTTAGGTTTATGAACTGTTTGGCACCATGAAATGCAAAAATAAACCCATTCAGTTTGTCCGGGATGTAAAGTTAGGCTTTGTACATCACCTACATCTATCGCTCCAGATTTCTACTTTAAATTAGGAATGCTTGGTTTGCAAATTTGTGACTTCTGTCAACCAACTTCTTTGATTAAGATTGGAGTTACAGAGAATGAAAAGGGAAGCATTTTTGTAATATTAATTTATTTAAATACTTATTGTTAATGTGAAAAATAAATTTTAACAGTTCTTTCTCCTTGGTATTTTATGACCTATGCCAGACTAAATGTCAGTAATAGCTGGCATTTGAGAACCTGTCTCATCCGTCTCATACAGAAAATGCTACAATAATCATCATTATAGAGGATTATATTAAACTAATTAAAAATCCACTGTTTGTAAGCTTTAGGAATCTCAGGGCTCCTCCTTTGCACGCAGACCTGAAGAAAGGCTAGGATTACACTCAGAGGTGCAGTCTTTAGGTCCCAGAAGCTTCAGACCCCAGCTTTTAAAATGACAATTTAAAGTCATGAAAAATTAGCAGTCAAAGCAAGGATGGGATTTCTTGTCTCCAACAAATTCATGGATGGAGAATGTGTCGGTGGCTACTAAACCCAATGACACGTTTCTAACTCTGGAAATCACAAAGCTGTAGACTGCTGGAAGCTGACAGCTTTGCTGTGGGAACAACTACTGTGGTTGTAAGCATCCTTCCGCAACAGTCATGAGGACACGTCTCGAATGCTGTGCTTAAGGGACCGTGGGAGTACATTTTTTGGTACCACCGGCCTCAGAGCTCCTGATTTTGATTAAAGCATTAAATATAATCAATGATACCAAAGTGGAAGATGATCTTGGATGAAGACATAGGCCATGCTGTACAATAACTAATTTGACAAAATTTACACTTAAAAAAAATATATTTTAAATACATATATATTAGTTTACACAAAAACTATACTTCAAAGCAATCTTTATACATGCTAATATTCTCACCTTATACCAAAGGTGAGTAAATACATCTCATAGTTGATCTACAGAAACAACCGCTGCTAACACAATGAATCCCTATGCTACCGTTGTGCACATGGCCATTCGGAACAGCACAGAATACAAGAGAGGGTCTGTATTTGGCAGCAACGGGCACATCTTTATCTCCACATGCAGCTTTCCTTTGTGACTAAGCAGTAAACACTGCAGGTTAGGGAGTTACTCCAAGCTAATTGATAATTCCACTTTGTGAGCAGCAATGAGGAGGTACTCAGGCTCACCAAGAAAAATGTGGCCACACAATGGTAACCGTGCAAAATAAAATAAAAATGAGATTCTCATCCAACACTTCCACATTTCTGTTTAGAAATTATCCTTCTTTAAAATATACATATATATTAAGGTAGCAAATTCCAAAGTGAACATTAGAACTTGTCCTAGATCCTGAAGTTCTGACCAAATAACTTCTACTGGAGAAATTGTTTCAGACGTTGCCAGTCCACGCAAGTCTTGCTAACGGCCCATCTTTATGCCTGTCTGCAGAGCCCCTAATCTCTGCACCACGGATTCTCAGCTACAGCATTATTTAATGTCAGCAGCAACTGAATTACTTGATGCCATGCCTCCCATTGGCATTTGGCAGCATGTAAAGAAAAACAGGCAGTTCGTCTTACCCATTAACTGCCAACTAAGCAAGTCATTTTGTCCCCCAAATTGTATTTACAAGTTAAATTAAAAACAAAAACAAGAGCTGGTCTGAAACAAAGATCATATACAAGGAATTACAAAGTTAATAGACAGAAAAATAAAAACATGATTTATACAGAATCATAATATTTGAAATTCAATTGGAAATACTGTATTTGCATTATTTTATCTCTTCTGAGATCAAAGACTCTTTAAATCTTCATGATATATTTTTCTTAAGGTGTTACAAAAAAAGAACTCGATGCTGGTTAAATGACAAGTAAATTGGCTGTATTCCATCATGGAAAAGACTCTATAATGTTTTGCTCTTGTTGTTACTCCACCCTTGATCCCTCAACCTTTAATTTGCAGCAGCTAGTCGTAGCAGGAAGGTAGTATTATTCATAATACTACTAATAATTAGTGCCTAATCAGTAGAGCTAATACAAAAACTGCTAGAAAACTGACTGGTATAAATACAGGATATACAGCTAATGAATGCTGATTTGAAACACAAATATATAAATGACAGCAGGATTTCAATTTTGACTTCCAAAGATTGCCACAACTGAGAGCTCACTGGTGACTTATGGCATTACTAGCGATATTTCCACTGTGACAGAGAAGGTACACAAATACTAATGGGCCAAAAATGGTCATGTATGCTGCTTTAGTTAGCAAATGTTTTCGTAACCTTTTCCTCAAACTTTTACTGAATGCCATGAAGAATACAAGAAAAAAAAAGTTTCTATACAATTCATATACGTGTTTCTACACAGAATAAACAGATACTCACTGACAGGGGAGTGAAACAGTAAATTAATGGAGGTTGTGTATTTTGATGCTCAAAGGGATTTCGGTTGAGCTGGGGCAGGGAAACATGGTATCACACATGGTGCTGTCATGCACCTGCATTAGCCAAAGAATGGAACAGTTGTGGTCCTCTTATATTTTATGAAAAGTGACAAGACTTCAAAAAAAGATATAAAATGTATGTTAAAGAATTTTGCATCTGTAGATTAAGTTTTTGAAAAATGTCCAAGTACACTCGGATGTCAAAATTCCCAAGAATAATGGCAGTTGCTCACCACTTCCAAAGAAATTACTCAAGAGTCATGAAAGCCTGCCTAGAGAGAAAAGCATCTGCTTTGAGTCATTATGTCCTTCTGGAAATATAAAGTATACTTCCCTCCCCTCCAAAAAAAAAAAAAATAAATAAAATAAAATAAAAAATATATATATATATATCTTTCACTACTATGCAAGCAACCCACTAGTTTTAGAAAACAAACAAACAAACAACCTGAAGTAGCAGATGCTGCTTACTTCTTAGTTTCAGTAATATTGTAACATCATCTGATCTCCTGTCTAAAAACAAACAAACAAAAACAGCCACCAGTCCACCAGTAACCATGTCATAAACTACAACCTAATGACCTGCAATACTATTTCTGCATGTAGTTAGTAAGTCAAGTAAGCTCTGTGGAGCCATGTGCCTCTGCGTCACTGTCCAGCCCTTTCCACTTGGACCTTGTGCTTCCCCAGCCCAACTGCAGGCGTCTTTCCTGACTGTGGGACCACGCTTGGATGGGGGCAACCACCACAGCTCATTCATTTGCCACTTGGAGTCACCAAGCAGGCAAGCAGATGAGCTTCAAAGGGACTCAAGTGGCAAACATTTGTACAGAAAGCTTAGGCAGGTAGTGTGTTTAATCTTTTACACGTGTTAGCCAATTTAAAAAAAAAAAAAAAGCTTAAAATTTTAAGTTATGTATATCCTGCTTGGAGAGAAACTCCGTATCCACCTATAGATGCCCAAAAAAGCAACCCAAAAAGGAGTTGCAACACCTGATGCCTACATCAGTCACAAGATCCACGGAACTAGTGAGACCCAGCACAAGGAGTCATTCTGTTGTCCACTTTTTGCATTGAAAGAGGGAGAGTTATGACAGGCAGAAGCTCAGATACTGAGGCAGAAACAGGTCAGAGCAGTTCCAAGTGGGATGATAACCAGAATATAGAAACCTGGTGATAGATGCTTTTTGCAGCCAAACACAATGGTGCAACCAAATATCCTCTCATTTCTTGGGAGTACCTCCAAAACACTTTCATGCCCCTTACCACGCTGCGAATAGCTTCCTACAGCTGAGCATTACACAGCATTCCCACATTACATAGCTTCCTACAGCTGAGCACACAAAGGTGGATTCCCTGATTTAGGATATCAGAAAGCAAACAATCACAGGACTTCTAAGGGGAACTCAGATACTTCCACATCTTTCTTGCTGTTTCACTAACACTTATCATTATGTACTCATAAATTTAAGGTATAACTCATCAGTTCAGGCAGTTGCTTAGATATTGGAACCTTCAGTATTGCCACTTTTATTTTCCTCAACCAAGCTATGATAAGGAAATAGGTTATTTTGGGGATCCTGAGTTTTTGTGATAATTTTGAGTTCATTAGAATGGCTAAATACACACAATTTTTGAAAGCTGCACTAGTCTCTCATTAATAACAACTTTATTGCCTATGATAGCACAAAAATACTTCTAGATAGATACAAAATACTTTTTCCTGAGAATCTAGTCAGATATAGTTTGCATTCAACAGCTTACAGTCTTGTCTTCCCTGACAATTTTCAGTGGAGATTAAACATATCTTGATTAATCTTTTGTTTGAACTTCATATTCAGCAACGTAGCATATTGGTATGAATTAGATAAACTACATTCTCACATGCGTTATTGAATGACTCTAGGGTAGGGCTAATTCACTAATGACCCCTTATATGAATGGGACATATGGGAGGAACCGCTTTTTGTTCTTTATGCATGAACAATGATTTGATAGACAAAGATCAGAACATCCACATTTCACTCATCTTTGTAAATGCTAATACTAAGCTATGATGCATCAACGCTGGAGAAGCATGACTTACAGTACTGCAAAATTCTTATTATTTTTCAGGAAGAATGACAAACATTTATTATCCTCCATTTATGTTGAATTTTTAAAATAAAATATAGTATTAAATCCTTATCCAAATTTATACTTTATCACAGCACTGGTATTAATGTCAACCATTCAGAGTTAAATTTCATTCATAGATTGATAATCAACTGAAAATATGAGAAGCTTAATACGGCAATTTCCCCTCAGGAAGAAAACAAAATATGATTTTTTCTTGGTAAAATGCTGATTAAGATCCAGTATCTACAAACCACAGGCATAGAACCTGCCAGTCAAGTTCAAAATTGTTCTCTGTGTGTGTGCGTGCGTGCGTGTGTGTGTGTGTGTGTGTGTTCATAGCTGGTCAATGAATGGCACGCAGACAATCAAAATTTGTTCTTAGAATAGTTGGAAAACTGATAAAGAATTGTTACTGTTCATGACAAACAGGGATTAAGCTATCTTCCATCCTCTAGTGGCCTTTCCTATCTCCCATTCATTCAAGAACATTTGCAACTATTCCTAAGATGAATGTTTTACAAATGGCTATAACAGTACTCCCTACTTAGTCTTGAAATATACAGTGTTATTGTTTATTCCAAAATACTTTTTGCCAAAAAAAATACTAAACAAAAACCATACTACCTAAGATGTTGCTAATACACATTGTGATTTTAAAATACCAGCAAAGCAAATTGGTGGACTTTATTCACATGATATTCATAGGTGACTTCTAATCCTTCTAATCCACTGAAGGCTACAAATGCTACCTTTGTTCTTCCGAATTTTGCTTGAGAAATTGTTAGTACTCGGAATTAACAAATTTGGTTTGAAATTTTTTGGAAGATGGTAATTGCCACGAGTGCATGGCATGCCTGAAATTTAAAAGATCTGAAAGATGTCTCCAATTTTGCTTATATTATTATTATTTTTTAACATGAGTTATTGGGCTGAAATTTCCCATTTCATTTCAGTGCATCATTCTAATCCTTAGCTACTCAATCATCTGCTACTATTTTCCACATGAAGCTTGTGTCATTTCAAGAACAGTGAAAACCTGTGCTGGCATGACGAAGTACTTTATAGAAGAGCCATAGCTGTAATACACTTACCATACTTGTCACAGAATTTTGAATTTAAGCAATGAATTAATCAAGTGACTGCAGCTGCCAACTGATCCAGAGGAACAGCAGCTACTTCTGCTCCAAACACACAACTATTTACTTTTTCTTTTTAAATGTCAGTAAAATGTATCACCACTATTTACTTTTTTTTTCTTAAAAAAAATGTTGGTAAAACTGTATCACCACAAAATTATGCAATATCTTTGTTTGCAGAAATGATTGATTGATCTATCTCCCACCCCCCAGAAAAAATAAAACACAAAACACCCAGCCAGGGGAAAATGTCACCAAATTATGTAGCAACAAAAACAACAACAACAAAAAACTCTATTTCAGGGAAATACTGGGCAAGTTATACACATATACATACATACATATATATATATATATACACACATATATGTATGTTTCCACACTTCTTTTTAGCTTGACCCTTTTCAGCCATATTTAATAAAACAAATGGGAGAGGAGAACGAAAACTCCCCGCTGCTCAGGCAGGGAGAGGAGCTCGATGACTCCTCTCGGGGGCAAAGTGAAGGCAGATTCGTGCCCAGTGCCCCTTCCCCTCCTGCTCCATCCCACCACGGGCCTGGCACTGCCAGCCCCCGGAGGGAGGGGACCTGCCCAGGGAAGGACACCTCCACGCGCCTCGCCGCCCTGACCTGCAGCCGCAGGTCGCAGCCTGTTTCCTCGCCTCTCTTCCGACACGCAGCAGAGGCAGAGCTGCAGTAGCGGCACTGACCCCTGACGACAACGAGGAGAAAGAGGCAGGTTTGGAGCGGAGGGGAAAATCAGTGTACCCAGGTGATCCCTGCACACACCAGCTCCGTAGCAATCCTCTCACACACCAACCTACCCTACATAGATTTAAAGAGGAAGATGATTCCTGAACATAACTAAATTAGAAAAAAAAAGGCAGAAACAATTGCAGAAGCATGAAATAAACAGGCATTTCTTGCCAACTATAGGATTATATTAAGGTGCAAAGTAATAAGGTTACGTAGGCATGAACTGATGTATTGAGAGCTGAGATCTCCAAGCTACCTCACAAACTTAAATACAAATGCTAAGAAAATTTTCACACTCAAAAATCTGACAGTTATAGCTCACGTCATTAAAAATATATGAAATATGAGACTGCAATGTATTTATGATGCATCCCACCCAGTCTCGTGGGCTCTGTAAGCGCACTGTGCAGGTGGTCACGAGCTCGCTCTCAGCAGTTCCGTGCCCCTCAGCTCCAGGCCGCTGGGCACACACTGATGCATACAGTTGCATTTTAAAACTAATTAACTAAGTACTTTTATTAATTAGTGAATTAACTATTTAATTTTAGAAAAAGAAGAGACGATGTAAAGCCCAGTAACAATGCAGGGTACATTATGTCACATGTGGTGTGGTGACAGCAGGAAAGGAGGTGAACACCTCTTCCTCCGACCCCAGTGCAGGGAATGGAGCTACACCTACCTGAGCAAGACTGATCAGTGGAGATGTCTTTTATTAAAGCAACTGACACGGTTCGAGGAAAAGGTTCACTTTCAGGCAGACAGCCCCTCAAGTCTGAAAGCATATCATGGTGTGCCTGTGTGGCAGGAAGGTTTAATTTCCTTGTTTTAAAACAAACTCGATACAGACAGACGTCAGTGGAAAGTGGATCAGAATACAGCCCTGTGGGTTTGGGGAAGGGGGCCAGGGGGTTGTTTGTTTGTTTGAAAGCAATAGTCTACAGGCATAATTAATGAACTATATTTCAAGACTATTTTTGTTACATTTATACATTATTTTATTTGCCATCAGAAAAATAATGAATATCTACTTTGCACATTAATTGCAAAGGCAGTGAATTTACTCTAATCAGCCTGAGGTGAAGGGAGCACAAATTAACTTGAGGCTTTTTTTTCCCCACTTTGTTTCAACCTAATTGTCCTCCTCTGACAAAACCCCAATGAATAACCTTACAATCTCCAGCACCATTTTAATCAAATTCCTTGCTGCTGTCTGTGACAAGGTGGAAGATAGCCTGGGAACGCACAAAACACCTCCTGCTCCAAAACAGTTATTTCCTTTCTTACCTTGTTAAAAGATGTGTTCCTGGTCTTTTCACTTTTTATTCCAAAAGAGGGAAAAGAGCAGGGCAGTAAAGACTCCTTTATGTTCCTTACAGGTGTTGCTTTGCTCAGCCACCAGTAACTGCTTCATACAGCCTGCTTCTTTACAGTACCTGGCCGTGCATGCTTGTCAAAGCATGATGGACAGAGTGAGCAGCAGCGACAATCGGCACAGAAGATCGCACGGTGCCCAAATCCCAGTGAAAGCCATGGCAATATAAAGGATAAACCCGTGGGAATTAGTTAAGCAGTTGCTTTTGAAAATCCTGATTGCTTTCTTCCTATGGCTAAACATCTTTGAAATGTAGTCTCCATCGCTGGGAAGTCAGAATCGAACAAGAATTCACAACCTGAGTTCTGAACTCTAAATCCCTGCACAACCACGAGTGGGAATGAAGCACTTTGAACTAGGATTCACACCAGCAGTATTCAATTACGATGCAAAATAACAACCTTTCTGCTGCTGTTGTCTTTTTTTTTTTTTTTTTAATTAAACCAGTAATGCAGGCTGTCCTATTGCGGAACTCAATTAAGTATGTCAGGGTATGTTCAAAACATGCTCTCTAAGCTCTGCCACTCCAGGTTCAGGTTGGAACATCTAATCTGCAAGTATCAGACAGCTGTACACAGAAAATAAATTACTGCCTGAGCATCGTGCTATTAAATGTGTCTCGGAAGAGGTAAGACTCATTTCAATACCCACATAACAGTTAAAAATCTAAGGACAATTTAAAAGATGAGGAAAATTTCAACAAAAAAGAAGCATAGATTTTGAAAAGCGGGGCATTTCTTTTGTATATTGGTTACATTACCCCTCATTAGGAATTCTGGTTGAAAACTTTATCAAGCCTTGACTTTGGTATCACATAAAATGTTCTGCTAAAAAGGCACAGTTTATAACACCATATTGTAACAGACAGCCCACTAGCTGGGTTAGATGCGATTTTTAAATCTGTATGCACCCATTGTAATATCAGAGAACCTGTCCCCACATTTCCTTTTGAAACTTTTGTGCTTTCTATTACTAATTACAAATACAGAACAGAAGCAGTAAGATCATGCATGAGAGACAAAAATTCTCATCTCTGCTCTAACAGCTATTTAGTTGTCTATGAATAGTATTTATTTATGCATTTGTAAAAAGCTTCAATGGAAGAGAACGAGGGCAGCCTGTAGGCCAGTGGCTAGCCAGTGGTCTGGTGCATCGGAGGAGCAGCGATACCTAAACCTGGTACTCCCAGGCGTTGCACGAGCGTCTCCTGTGGCCGTGGCTTTCCCAGGATGTTTCTTTTCAAAGTAACATTGAAAGTCCCCAGGTTCACCTCAATATAGGACATAAAATCTTTTGCAGGACAGGAGAAGTTTTCCCCTGCAGCTCTACTTTTGAAAGACTGAAAGTCATGAGACTGTCTTTACATACGCTTACATCGCTGAAGTATGCATCCTGCAATGCTGAAAAACAAAACATGTGGAAGTACTGAGGCTTCCATCTCTATGATCATGTGTCTGGAGAAGCCATAAAATCATGCTTTGTATTTTCATACCCATTTTAACAGAAAATGCCTTGGAAGCAGTTTATAAAACTAAAAAGTAACATTCCCCACTTCCCCCAAAAGCCATCTTGATGCTAGAAATCCTAGAGATCAAGTTATTAGTTATTTTAAACTCCTCCTTGTATCACACTTATGTGTGCCCCCTCAGAAGGGCAGGCAGCAGGTCTGCTGTTTGGCATATTTTATATTTCCCTAATCTGTTGAAGATAGCTGAGTATTCTCAGTGACAGATAAGCTGCTTCAAATCAATTGTCAATATATTTTAAACTGCAGATCACAAACTGGTATGAAAAGTGGTATCATTTTGGTATGAAAACAATTGCTATTTATAGAAACAATAATTGGACATAAGCGCTCATAACAGATCACTGGACATTAGTGATCTTTGTTTTAATTTTAATGGGAATGCATTCTTTTTGAAGCACAGAAATGGAAACAGTAAGAGCAGAAGACACGTGTTTTATTAGCAGCTGTTTTTAGAATACATTTTCTAATGTCACATAATGAAATCAGTGATCCAAGAAAGCCAGGAAAATCACAGGGTAAAAGGAATGAAAATGATGATATTTATTAAGCCTCTTTTCAAGTTTTTCTAATAAGAATACTGTCACTAATCAGTCATTCATAACAAATATTCATTAATTTTCATCCTTCTCAAAGCACTGAGCGAAAGTAAGGTATTTTTAGAGCTGGTGAAGTTGAGGTGTTGAGCAGTGAGCTCACACAATTGACAAGTATTAAAACAGGAAAGAAAGTCAGGTTTTTACCTCTTACACCTGTGCTTTATCCATCTGTGTAAAGCTCTGTCTTTACAAAACACCAGTCAGGCAGCACGCCTAGAGCTTAAATACATCATCAAGTGACAGAGATGTATTCACATTACCTTGTTTGCTCGATATAGCAAATATTTGCTTTAATTTCCAAGCTCTGCATTGCTGTAAAATAATTTATAAATCTATTGAGTATAAAACCTCAAAATTGTATAATTTGGCTCATGCAAAATTAACTAAATGTGCTATAGAAAAAGGGAAGGACTCGACATTGCCATAACACACACCGAAAATTTATAAACACGAACTGTTTGGTTCTGCCTTTTCCTGCACACAAAGCTTGATAACGAATCAGTTCTGGAAAGGTTTCACTAAGACTTTCTCTGCCCTTTTGGTAAAGGCTTTAGGTCTCTCCCACAGTCTGAAGGCAATACCGTTTAGCCACCACAACATATAATTAAGATGTTTAGTTTCAACAGTGCACATATGCTCTTCTGTTTCACTTGCTTTTTAGCAGACATTTTGGGGGGAAGGTGGGTGGGAGGATAATAAGAAGGGGGCTGTTTCTCTGATAAAGTTCCCAGACATATTTCTGTGCAGAAGATTCACTTCAAGGGACTGAGGTCTTGCAGCTAACCTGCCTTATACTCACAGGCCCTTAGATTCATTTTTGCTGGGATCTGGTTGCTTTTTGCATGCTGGATTCATAGTTCAGTTTTCAAGGACATGCACTTGATGAAATGAAACGATGGACAGACTTTCTGTGGGTTCTCCCACCAATCAAATTTTTACATCACATGCTACAATGAATACTCAGATCTAAGTATTCAGATGTACTGCAGTTTCCCCATGAGTGTTGAACATTTCTAGCATTAAGCTGAAGACTCAGATTGTACTGCCTACCCACAGTGTCTTTTCTAACTCATGGAGTTTCTTCATATTCTTTTTTTTTTTTTTTTTTTTAATCACTACTTCCAGTATAAAATGAAACCCACTCTATTTTTATTTTGTCCTAAGCTTCTGCTTCTTTCCCAGTCCTTCTGGGATATCTTTGTTGCACTATTTTCTCATAATAACACTGGTTACTTGCCTTCCTAACTCGATGTTAATCCTTCCCTGAGTCAGGCACCTCACTGTCTAAAAGCACTGCCCCTTGACCGAAAGCCACAAAAGTTAAGCAGTCTCAGCTGTCTCCATTTGGGAGATAAAAGTCTCAATTCTTCCAGATTGTTTTTGAGATTTTGAGTTTGTTATTCAATATAGAGTAATTGTATATTCTTAAAAGGAACTCAAGTTGCACATATTCACAAATTCACTGCATTCTAAACACAATGAATTTTACAATTCATAAAACTATTAGGAATATTTATTCATTTCTGTCACAAAGCTGTTTAATACATATATATATATATATATGTTTTGCTTTAATCTATCATGACTGTGGCTATAAATCTACCAATGGAAAATAAGCATTTCTATTTGATGAAGCTTTTTTAAGCAGCACTAAGTTTGGGGAACATTGCTTTGAAGCACAAAATGAAAAATAAAATGATGGTGTAAGGTAAAGGTCACCAATCTTAGGATTTAAGATACAATTAGAGAAGACTTCAATCTCAACGTATTTTGTGTATGATTATGTCTAGACCCATCAGCAACACAGGAAGGGTTCTCCACAGTGAATTTTCCAGGTTTCTTGAAGTATAATTTCTGCTATAACTGAATAAGGTAAGAGAGCTATGCAGAGATATCCAAAGTTTCATGTGACTTCCTACTTAGGATATTATATTTCATAGCTGCAGACAAGATAATATACGTATCTGCAGAAAATCAGAATGGTTAGTAAGAGCCACCTCCCCGATAAAACTTCATTATCTCACTTTTTTTTTCTGGTTTGATAGCATAATTCCTTCCAAAGCAGCTTCCAAGAACACCTAATTCTACAAAGAATCTGAAATCTGAAGTATATTTTCCCTGACAAGTAGATTAGGGAAATGGAGGAGGCAGAAAACGTGGGACATCAATATTCCATGAAACTGGAGGGGTAGCTCTTGCAGCCACAGCATTACTTGTTTAGCACTTCAATGTGCTAAAATTTCAAACAAACGTATATGCTAAATAATGGCTTGATGGTACTGGGCTTAAAATGATACTATTTGTTTTGACAGAAAGGTAAACAAAATATGGAAACTATCAGACTGAGTTCAGTGACATACATATACTGCCAGTAGGGCTAGACTAAGCACCAGTACTACCCAGACTGCAGAGACTGCAGAACACCAGAAGAACTAATTTAACTTTCCTTCTTTTCCATAATTCACAGTGGCTGGCATCGCCCTGTTTGCAGCTTCTCAGAAAAAATCTATTCCATGATAGTGCCGGTACCAGGAGTCAGGTGAAGCACTTTATTGTTAGAAAAAGTGCTCCAGCAGTTCTCATTTTATTCATTTTGGATGCAAAATAATAGGGACGGAGAAATATTATGTATACCTTCCTTCCCCGCCCATTTTTCCTAGCCCAAACAGAAATATCTTTCCCTAGACACTTGAGACTGGTGGCGACAGTCATTACTTTTAATAGTGAAATAAATATCATCTCCAAAACCTGTAAGATGTCTACTTAGTTAAGGAAGTCTGCAATCTTCATCTTGAGGTTTTCTTACCATTTGTAGAAATCTATACTATACTGCAGTGGCAAAAGCTTCCTATCAACACCTGTGGATCTCAAATTGCAAATTAGGAGCTCCATTTCTCTGCAGTATCACAACAGCAAAATAAAATACCAGCAGGACACCAGATGTGAAAAAGATGGGATTTTGGCTCGTCAAGAAGGATTTGGGTCCCATCCAAGGGTGAGGGAAAATCAAAGCATCTATGATTTTTTTAATTCTGTTTTACATGAAGTGGCCCATTCACTGCTCTTATTTTCTTTTTACCTAAACAAAAGTAGGTTATTTAAATTGATATGCAGTTCAGCCAAAGAAGATTAACAATTGGAGATCTGTGTCACAGCGCTGAGGAAGATTCTTCCCCACAATAGAAGTGTACTCCCTTCATTTTCCTTAGTGTTGGGACAGACTCACATTTAGGGGACATACAAACTGTCTGTGTGACTATATCTAAGAACACATTGAATAAACGTGTTGTTTACAGAAGATCATAGTCGCTTTCTGGCTGCTTGGATGAGTGAAAATGTTACCAAGAATTATTCAACATGTGCATGTTTTAGACCTGCACATAATCACTTACATGACCGTAAGACAGAACTAACAACTTCATAAACATATGAAACCTACTGTCATAGCTTTTCCATCTACCATATTCTCTTTCAGCAGATAGAAAATGGCTAAATTACCTTTCTCATCCATGGCAAACTGTGAATATGAGCTCTAGAAGCCACCACATGCTGAGGAGAAAATACAGCCCAGGTGCCCCTGGTTATTACTAGCTGTCATATTTTTTTTATTATTATTCTAAGAGGCCTGTAAGACTTCATTATCTGATTTTACAGCAGTACTTTACTGATAACAAGTAAAATCCAAGTAAAGGAAGCACGGAGAAATGAAATTGTACGCACTGGGAGGCGGCAGGCTGACCATCCCAAGAGCAGAATTCTCCACAGCAGACAGTCTGGGTTGGAACTGTGGCCAACTCATCTTAAAAACTGTAAATCAAAACAAAACCTGTGCCCTGGGAACAATCCACAATTGCATGAATTTTTATGAATGTGTGGGAACACACGTCTTTTCTTTTTTCTGATACCTACCCACGTTAGCTCCATCTGTGACATCCTAGTATTATTTTTCATCCTGAAGCTTTCTTCACTTTATTCTTCCTTCTTTCCCTTAAATGTTCTCCATATTTTCATCTCCAAATAAGGTTTCCCACATCCTCTTCACCTGCTTTTGTCCCATCTCACCCAATTTGCTCCTTTTCAATTTCCATTTCTACCTGCTTCTCTGACCTCTGATTATTTTTACTGCACTGACTACAACCTGGCACTTATTGTCTTTTCCACATCTGTCCATATTATTTTTAAGCACTTTTCTAAAATACATGATAACAGAAAGGAATTGGAGTTTTACAAAGTGATGTTTCAAAATTGAAGACACAGTGGCCTAGAAACACTAAAAAACATACATTTAAACTTGATAATAGAGAAGGCTCTGTAGTTGTGATGTTCGCATCTTTATTACAGTTTCTTTTCCCCTGAAACATCTCTGCAAAGAAATAGCATGATAGAATAAAGTACCCATCATTAAGTCCCAGTATGTGTGAATATGGAGGTAAGCCAAAACAGAAATAGAAAGATTATTTGGATTTTGGCAAGATAATATTTGGCATTTAACACATTAAGCAGTAATTTGCATTGTATTTGTTTAGATGAGCATTTAAGGTACATTTAAATGTGAGAATAATAAATAAAAAGGAGTTATAAAAACTGCAATCAAACTGTATGCTGTTCTAAGCCTAGGAATTATTAAAATGAGATCTAATATGCATATAATTTGATTTTTTTTTTATGTTATGAAGGATACTAACGGTAATACCCCTAGGGTTTCAGCATTTTATTTGTAGATGCAGTTTTTTCCTCCAAGTAGGAAACTGGACCTCTAAGGTAGCTTTCTTAAAAAATCTCTTATATAAGTATGTTTGGTACAACAGTCTACATATAAGCTTGCTTTTCTCATTCACCTTTTGCAAACTGTCAAATGCAGTCTAAAAATTTCTGCAGATCACGCGTTGAAAGATGGTGCAACAAACACAGAAACCATAGATCAGGTTCTGACACAGAATAAACTCTTGTGATTTTAGCACATTCATATTTCTGGCACTGTTTTTTGGACTTTTAGGGGTTTTATCTGTGGTCTAGAGCCAGTAACTTGACTTCAGATTTGTTCCATCCCCCTCCTCCCCACCATCTTTCTAGGTATATTAATTGCCAGATACTTACATGTTGTTTGTCTTAGCCTTGTACCATTGTTTTCAAGGGTCAGCTGTTGAACAGCTGTAGAGGTGCACTATCTTTTGTATATGTGAGGAAGTAAGTTTGTATTTCTGCCTGGGATTCCAATCCTTCTCTGTAGGATACCCAAACATATTTATCTTTCTGCAAGATAACGTTTGCCATTTAATATATTAGAGGATAATCCATGTTGTATTTGTTTAGTTGTGCTACTCAGAACATTGAAGCCCAGGAACGTTTATTCTGCAATGTTCTAAATTGGTTGCAGAAGCTGACAGCAGAATTTCCTGGAGATTTTGACTGCAGCTGCTTCTCTGTTTTGCCTTATGTAGCTTATTGTACATTACCGTCAGTACTACATCTGTTTTTATCCATACATTTACTTGAATACAAATGCCCGAACTTGTTCGTGTGCAGTTTTTTAACTAGCCTATGTTGGAGCCAACAGAGGCAAAAGGAGAAGCAGCGTCAATGTACACACCAGCACCGCATCTCTCTGAAGAGGGAGAAAGAAGACTGCAGCTTGTTGCAATCGCAGCTTGGCCTTGCTGCTGCTAAGGGTGCCTCGACCTTTGGAGCCTAAGGTGGGAGCTGCTGCTGTACCAATGGAGCAGAACACATACTGCTTATTGGGGTGTGATATACGTGTGAATTCAGGCAGCCGAAACATAACGCTGTTTTGTCCACAAGACATATGCGTGGCCTCTGTGACAGTGTTTGCCCCACCAGGCCACTGCCTGGATGCCAGTGACATGAAAACAGCTGTGGTGCTTCAGCCCCTGACTTCAGGTCTTGCACCCTCCTGCAATCCTAAGAACTAACGGGTTTTTAGGGGTAAGAAGTGTGTCCTCAGCTGAATATTATAACAGGTATTCACTCCATACTTAACATGATGTTAATGATTTCAGTTAGTTTTACAATGGAATGAAGAAAAGAGCATAATTAAGAGCCATACATTGCAAGGGATGAGCGGAGCATGCCTCTGAGTGCCTGCAGTGAGCACCCAATTGGTTTGTTTTTATTGTTGTTTGTAATTATATTCTTGCTATCCTAGAATGCAAGCAAAACTTTATATTAAAATATTAACATTTCATATGCAGCATCACCTGACGCCTTCACCTGTTAAAGCTGATGCCCTCAAGGTGATATATCTAGTTCATCTTTGGACAAAAACAGCACAAAAAAACCCAAACCATTTCAATTGATGATCTCAGAGAAAGCACAGGCACCATCTGACACAGCCCGGAAAGCACCGTGGGGCACAAGAGGCACCAAGGGCCCCATCTGGTGTAACTTGTTTTGTCAGCAAGCAGAGAGCGCTCACCCATGCATATGTTACTGCTTATGCTGTTTAACTGGTCAATGATGTTAATTACAATTAAATGTTCATTGCGGAACTTTATAGCTTGTATGGATACAGGAACATAGACTCGATTAACTAACTACAGACTAAATGGAAATATTTCTGAAGCTAATGTTTCTAAAAACTATTAACAGAATTTAGTCAAGTTATATTTCCTGTAACTAACTGGCAACAGGGAAACAGATAATGCAACCACTTCTCTAAGGAGCACATTACATGAAAGATATGAATATCCTTATCCAGCCTTGTGGTTTATCTGTGGATATTCACCACTGTAAGTATCTTCTCAAAAAGCTTTTGCATTATATCTCCCAGCATCTGTAGTCCTACCGAAAAAAAACAGCATTATCCTGTATGTGCTTATTTTTTTCCATTTTTAGAAGGGTCAGAAGCCAGCTCACGCTCCCTGGGGCTGACAGGTGACTGCTGCCAACGTGGCTCTCCCGCAGGCAGCGCAACGTTAAGGTGGTGACAAGCAGGAGTTCGCACTGCCCACACGCTGGCAGCTGCGGCTCTCTGCATCTTCCAACGTTACGTACAAAAAGGGAAGTGTAGAAATAATTTTCCGAAGTTTGGCTGGGCAGAAGAAAATTATCTTTAAGAATAGTGAACAACGGATAACAATGTAGAATACATCTTGTTTTGAAGAACTCTGTTTTGCTAAGTTACTTACGTCTGTGACCACTTTCAGCCACTGTTTTAAAGCTGTTTTTTGTTTATCTTGGGTTCCTTCACAGGAGACCAAACGGAGACCATCCAAAGCACAGCCACTAAGTTTGGATGAAGGAGGCACTGCTGCTGGGGAATATATGGGGAAGCATTGCAAGAAGCGTGTCTTCATCATCTAGACTAAAGGAAGGTAGGTTAGCTGTCCTGCACTAAGTCACTACAAGAGGGAGGTGCTAAATTATTCTTTTTGTCCGCTAGCAGCATAATTAAAGGCAATAAGCTTAAATTGTAAGAGGCAAGGAACATACAGGTTCATTGAATCTCTCCTCTAAATATTATGAACATTTTAGAAAAAAACTCCTTGAGGAATGCTGCAGGCCAGTTTATTCTGCCTTCAAGCGAGGTGATAAAATAGATGACCCCTCAGCCCCTAGCTCTCATCTCTTTCTCCTTATAAACGGGAAAAGGTAGAGCAGGTGCGGATCTATGTAACTTAGCCCCACACTGTGAGCTAGGCAAGAACACAAAAACTTACATCAGGAGTGTTACAAGTGCAAATTCAAGCACTCAAATGTTAGCAAGTGTTACAGCTCCAGTGTAGTCTTAAATTATCACACTGTATGACCAGAATTGTTTGATCACAGCCACGCTTACTGTTATTTCAAAACACGCTGCATCCTGCAGAGTGTATGGTCACTGCAGAGGGAACACTGCTCTCTTACCTTACGTGCAGCCTCCCGCCCTACAACAGAAATGCATTTTGTGCAAATCCTGCTCTGAGCACGGAACTGTTCACTTCCACCCCGGCACTTTACCAGTGTTCACCCCACCGTCTCCTACCGCTTCCCATACACTCATGAATACTTCCTCACAAAATCCTCCCAAGTTTAAATGAAGTCATCTCCCTATTTCACCACAGCACTTAAATGCAGAATTTCAAACATACCTGCTAATAAGTGCTCAACTTAAAATATGCTAAGCCTGATATTGCACAGCATTTTGCCTTTGACACTAAGACATTATATGCTCAGCACCTCATTCCAAACCACTTCTGACAGCTGAACACAGTCAAAACTTCTGCATACCAAGGACACAGGTGGCTCTTGCTGGATATTCACATGATGTAAAATACAAAAGCAGTAGTGTCTTGTGGAACATTTGGCTAAAATAATTCACCAGCCACAGACAGGAACCCTCTCATAAAATCTTGGACAAAATCCTGAGTAGAATTCAATTTTCTTTCCTGAGAAAAAATATTTACACTTCATACTTCCCCTACCTCACTCACAACATCCTTCACACAAAATGGAAATAACAAATGAGAAAAGCTTCATTAAGCCTGGTAGTTACTATGGTCTACAATGTGCAAGACAGCTGGGAAAGAGAAATCAATGTCTGTGCTGGTGAGTTTTATGTATACATCATGCACAGACATGCACTACGTAAGTAAAAAAGCAGCCGAACTTAAACAATTCTGAACAGCCTTGGCTGTTAACAGAATAGAGTATGACCTGTAGGCATTGAGAGCTTTCAAAATTAAGCTTCCAATATACTGAATATTTAAACATGCATTTAGGTGCCAATATTAAGATCTCACTTTTGAAAAATTTAGAATAGACATCAATTTTTTTTAAGTATGAGATAGGTATACTAAAATACTGGAATACAAAATATTACCATGTTCAGAAAACTGCCTACATGACAAACCCCAGAACAATAATTTAATAAGGAGCCTAGTACATAAAAAACCAACCAACCAACCAACCAACCAAAAAAAACCAAAGTAACAAAAAACCCTTAAACTTTCAGAAGATGCGACATATTCATATCAGTAAACCATGTCAAATTCAGGAATACAAACAGGAGCTTGGCTTGGTGTAGTCAACCAATTTCTGTTCCAATTTAAATATTTTGGTTAGAGGTCTGATTTTCTGTTGAAGTCAATGTAATCCCTGTTGGAAAAGCAATTTGCTTATTCTCCTCTCCTTATGCTCAGACAAACGAGCCGTGCCAGCAGAAAGTACCATACATTCTCATCCTGATGGGTAAGACCAGCCAAGAGGTGGTGCTGTACAGTTTCTGTGTCTGAAGAAGTCTATAAGCAAAACTGTATAAAACTTAAAAAGACTGTAAGAATGTAAGTGGTTATTTTTCAGCAGGTAAAAAAGGCAGTGAGTTTCAAGTATCCCTCTATTGATATAATTTTTCATTTAAAATCTGTTAATATAAATACCTGGGTATTTTGGTTTGGGTTTGTAGATTTGCTGTCATATAATAATCTGAATAATAATGATCTACGTAAAGCTGAAGTAGAGTCGATGAGAGCACTTTTTTCTTCATGGCCTTCTTCTAGGCTTGCCTACACTAAAAGTTTGCATCTCCACTGAGCTAATTACCAACTGATTCAAAGTAGACATGTTTTCAAGTGGCAGTCTGGACACTGTCCAAACACATTAATTCTGTAGTTTACAAACACTCAGCCTGAGGCCAACTGCAAACTTGGACCATATTTTGTGTGTGTGTGTGTTGCCTTACCTATGAAAGTGAATTAGCTAGCTCAGATTGACTGGCAATGAGCAAACTTGAAGCCAAAAAAAGTTTCTAGCAGTAGAATATATTCATTTCAAAAAATGAAGCAAGCAAGTCCTCCCCCGCTTTTAGTTATTTTGCTGTATTTTTCAATATGGTAAAGCAGAGAAAGAGAAATGTCAGTAACTCAGAAGGACTTGTCTTTAAAGAAAAGCTGCTCATCACTCACAATGTCCACGACCTTCTACCCAACGCTGGCACTAGCTTCTGAGCTGTGTTTAGCCATGCAGCGGCCACGGGCACCACCACACCATCCCCTCCTTCCCTCCGACTTCACATGCTGAGGGCACAATCAAGGTCTGAGGCAACGTCACGCCGGTACCAGACAGTAAGTAAAATCTGTTTGATGTTTTTATAAGTTGCTCATCAGCCACAATGGGAGAAAGCTGCTCATACTGCTTCACAGATGTAAATGTAAATACAACTTTTAAACATACAATTTCATTGCAGTCTGTTAAAGGCAGTTCTTAAAAGGCAAGGATGCTGCTCATGGACACGAACTTTTGCAGATTGTCAGTTTCAGTTTTCAGTTTCATTTGCAGTAAATCCCACCACCTCTAAAAGAAAAGGAAAAAAAATATTTTTTGGGGGGAGGGGCTCATTTTACTTAAAATCTCTCCAATCCCTTCAAGTGGGGAAACAAAACAATAGTTTACTTTGGTAATGACTCAGTACATTTAAAAATGTACTTTTTAAACAACAACAGTGAAAGGCTAGTAAAAACATTTATTCACTCTTATTCTTCTACTATCTCATTCTTTGACATTATAAGCTTATAGATACGTACAGATATACAGCCTCCTGTGCTGAGGAAGGGTAACACAAGGCTAGAATATCCCCGCCAGACGGACGTAGTCCTAAGCATCCCTAATGAAAGAGATTACAACTTCCACATGGGTCATATGCTAACATCTCTTCAGCCTCGTAAATTCTGCCTGTATCTACTGAAGTCTCTGCTGCAAATTAAAATGATTTTTTTCCTGTCCTTTCCTTAACCACCTTTCAATAAACTACCTTTCTATTTAACCAGTCATTTATAAAAGATAGCGCTGGCTCTTCTCAACCTTCTCTTTTCTAGATTAGACTGTCACAGTTCCTGCAGCAGTTTTGCACAGGCCATGGTTTTTACATCTTTTATTTCTTGTTATTATCTCCAGATTTCCTCCAGTTCTCCTATATCCTCCACCAAATGGGGTCATTGCTGAAGCAGAGCTTCAGCAAGGCACGTTCACACTGGTGAGCGAAGCAATGAGGGCACTGACATGCAAGAAACCTCAGGAAATCAAAACATGGGAAAACAGTATGAAAAACCATCTACAGATGTAACACAACCCACGAGAACAGCATTTTCTATCAGAATGACATCATCATACAGCTGATGAATTAACTGAATGGGCTTCATCATTTTTCCGAGTCTGAGTGGCTCTGGTTAAGCCAGTACAAGAGCAGTGCCAATGTTTTTATACTCATAACCCTGCATATATAGAGGCAGTGGTTTATTGTCAATGAAGAAAGATATGAATGGCATGGCAATAGCTTATTAGAAAGCCTGTCTTTCACACGAGTTTGTAATGCTACAAAGACTGATGTAAAAGCAACACAAGAAATGCGTGGCTATCACTAGCAAAGAAGAATCGGTGAACTTTGTAACACCATAATATGTTAAACAGATGAACTGTTTTTTTGATTACTTTCATTTTGCTCATGTTTTGGAAAAAAAAAGTAAGAGTGTCTTTCTCTTTCTCTCTCTCTGTATATATACACGCTCTCTGAGTCCAGGCTAATGCAAGTACCTCTTAAAAAAAGATGAATTTTAGCAGTTCTTTTGTAAAATACTGTTCTGTGCTTCCACTCATGCAGTGCTCTAATTCATATCAGAACTTATCTTCTACATAAATGACCTTACAGAAGCTGGCTAGATAATAAGACCATCAGGTAATATGAAAAATAAAATAAAAGGAGAATTCAGATGGACATGAACATAATGTACATGCATTATAGAGCCTTAAACTCCCATTTATATTCTCATTCAGAAACAAAGTGGCCTCAATTCTCTCTAGCTTAATTGCTTTCATCTTGGAGGAAAATCATTGATAGGATGATTTAAATCTTGTAGCTTTTGTCTGGACATTTCAGGTATTGAAAAAAACAGAAAGGGCTTCAGGACTTCCATACCAGGCAGAGTAGCATACCTATTTTCCACTCCTTCACAAATACCAAATTCTAATTCATAGAATCTTAGCAATTTCAGTAAAAGATGAGTTTTGGTCAGAAGCTTAACTAGCTAAGGACTGAAGGACAGGGATCTGAGGGCAGAAGTAAGAGTAACCACACTAATTACACAGAGACAGTTTAAAATGAAAGTGAGAGGACATGTTGCGTCAGCTGTGAATTGCCCCAGGCAATCAAATTCATGGAGCTTTATTGGTGCTGTTGCTGTTCATGTGTTCATCTTGGTCTGCTGACATGGTTCAAAAGGTTAGTAAAAAAAAAAAGCACCATAAAAAAAAATTACCCCATAAAAAAGCAGGTTTGGGTAAGGAGGATGATGTAGTTAACTGGCAGCTGAGATCTTCAGGCAGGTCCCAGAGAAGTGAGGGAGGCAGGATGCTGCGTTCAAGGTCCTCTGGACCAACTAGCTAAAGGCAACCTTTGATAACTGAAAAAAACTTTTACTGACTTAAAAGCTATTTTGTTTTTTTGCACATTTATTACAAGTTACAGCTATTTTGTGATTTCATCAGTGTTTTCTAAAAAGCTTAATCTATTGAAGTTTTATTTCCACTGATTTTTTTTCCATAATTATTGACACCATTCAAATATTCTTCCTACTAGTCGCAACATACTTATTAAATCCATGGCAGATGCTGCAAAATGAAAAAATAGAAGGTTTACTTCATAGAATCATTAAGGTTGGAAGTTGGAAAAGACCTCCATGTTACAACAGATGTTTCATCAGTATCCCACTAGTTACCTTTTTATTCTCTGGGCAGTAATACTGATTATCAGATGACACCATCACTCAGAACATCAGCCAGATATTCTAACAACATTGCCAGTGTTCACTTTGCCAACTCTTTCACTCTTTCTTTTTCAGGATCACTGGAAAAAAATATCTGGAAAATCACATGTGCATGCTAAATCATATCACATTATTTCGGGAAACAGCAGATGAAGATCCCCCCTTTTCCTTTTGTCATTAAGAGCAGCAGCAGCAGCAAGGATTCCTAGTGAGCAGGTCTGTACCACTACAGAAGAAACAAAATTTCAAAGGAAATTAGGTCCAGGGGGAAACATAAAGGTGACAGAGTTAAAGAAGAGTTTTATGCTGCAGTTTAGTTAGCAACAATTACAATTAAAAGACGGAATAGCATAGAACCGGAAGCAGAGTTTTCTGAACACCAGAAAAAAAATCTTTTCTCCTAAATGTTTAGCAAATGTTTAGCAAGCATTTGAACTAAATAGATGGCAACAGAGGTAAACACAATTTTAAAAGACCTTTTTTTTTTTTTTTTTCCAATTTAATGTCTTTTATTTTCTCATTTGTTCTGGCTCCACTATTACTCTACTTCCTATGAGCAACAAAATCTGATTACTTAATGAAACCTTTCAGATTGTCATTAATTATTATAAAGATTTCTTTTTTTCTGAAGAGGATTCTGTTCCAGGTCACCTTTAAAACTTTCTAAAAGTTACTGTGCCTTATATGTATCTTACAGCTCTTTGAAACTGCTTTGTGACAAGAAAAGGAACTGAACTCTTTTAATAATGGCATGTTATTAAAATACTAATGATTTTGCTGTTTAAAAGTGAGCTTTAATGATTATAACACTCCTCTTTGATCAGCAGAAAATGGTGACTAATCTGAGAGAAATAAAAAAAAAATTTTAAGACACAGACCTCTCCCAAGCATTGTGGGTGCTATAAAAGCTCAGAGAAAAGAGAGTAAAAAGAGAATAAAAAAGGCAGCAGACAGTAAGTGTAGATGTTTTATTTTTATCCTGAAAGACTCCCTTGTCTAAATAACAATGAAGCAAATAAAGAAAAATATATACTGTTTTGACCTCCCCTGCTTTTTGAATCCCTGCTCCCTTCCTCCCCTGTAAGAAACTTGATTCCTCGTTGATAGCAAACTCCTTGACTTCCTTTGCCTGCAAAATCACTCCAGTCCAATCGCCATTTATCGCACTGCCAGGCCAGGTCTGAGACATTTTTCCTTCTCTCTGCCTATCCGAGCAACCTCTCCAGCAGGACACCATCTCCAGCCACTTTCGAAAACCAGGCGTGAAGCAAAAGGCCATGCTCCTCCACAGCCAGCCGCTGGGATCCCCATTCACCAGTCATGCTAAACACAAAAGACGATTCAAATCGAAGCATTTCTAATTTAAAAAATCAGTAGGGGTTTAGAATGCAGATACTTGCAATACCCTCACGAAGGTCCACAGCCCGGTATGCTGCTACACGCCCTGGTGCCAGCTCTGCTCCTCGCCGGGCCCCCGGGCAGCACCCTGCGATCCATGGGGAAGCTGCAGCGCATCCCGGTCCAGCCCCGGACCCCGCTTGTTGTTGCCCACCCATTTACCTTATATCATGCTTAATTCAAGGCAAATAAAATGTAAATGCAAACACTACTCGTTGTGTCTAGAAGATAATGCAGTTGTGATTTTTTTTTGAAAGATACAGGTACAAAAAAATGGAAAAGTCAAATGACTTCCAGGAAAGTTGACTCAGAAAGGTCTCTCTCTGCCTCCTCATCAGCTAACTTGCTCTTCTTTGTCTATTGCAAGACTCACAATGCAGGATTTCAGGGCTCCGTCTAGTCAGAAGCTCCAGCAAAGACTTGACCCATGCAAAGGTTTCTCTTAGCCTTTTCTCAGATCCCACCAAGTAGGATGGCTCTTACCAGCTTACAAGTCTTCCCCTGCTGCCAAACAGGTTGAATTGTCAGTCCAAAACTCATTCCATTCACAGGGGAAAATAAGAAAAAGAAAAAAATCTCTTTGCCCTCTTATGGGTTGTCTTCCATCCTCTGGCATGTACTTTCCACACCCCAGGCACTCCTGTGCATTTCCTGTGCATAGCTCTCTAGCAAGGAAAACTTTGATGCAGTGATGTGTAAAACCTTTCCTATTGCTTTGACTTTGTTAATGTGAACTCAGTGGACCTCACATTACACTGTCCAATAACCACAAAACATCTCAGGAGGACAATCATACACAGCTTAATTAAGAAAATACTCGACTGCAGCTGATCACTGGGGACGATATCAGGGTTCATGTGACATCTCCAACGTCTTCCTATTACACACACCACAATTATTTCAGAAGTGCAATAAATTTACAAGTAAAAACAAACAAATAAAAACCATAAAGAATGGAAACAATTGTTTCTTAGGATTTTTTTAGAGCTTCTCTTAAATATGGTGTTTAAGGATGTTGCTCAGCTCTGTCCTTATACAGAAGGCTCCATTTCAGAATGCCACCTTACCCTGTGCTTTCTCCCATTTTTTCAAATTTTGGACTGAGAAAAAATTTCCAACTTTTTTCAAGAACTTTTTTTTTTCTTTTCTTTTCATATCGTGACTTGATTTTAGCCACAGTAAAATCAGTCCTTGGAATCTAAGAGGAAGTTAATGGAATAATCTTTTTCTTTCCTCAGAAGAAATTTCTGAGATGAGGAAAAGGAAAACTTCAGAGCTTAATTTTTCCCTTGTTCACCTTTTTGGATTGGAAAGGTTAACAACTGATTGCTACTGCAGACTGAAAATGAAACTTTTTTTTTTTTTCTGTTGTAAGGTTGTTTCCTTTTTTTCCTGACTTATTAGCATTTCCAAGAAACGGTACATAACACCATGACATGTTAATAGACATCGTTCTTTTAACAGCCATCGTATCACAATCCCTTCCTGTATGTGTTTACCGTTGTTGTATGAAAGAAGTAAGCAGAGTTCTTTTTATTATTATTATTTCTACAACACAGCAGAAGGAAAAGCCAATTAAAAGATTTATTCAAATATTTACATGACACACAATGTTACAGTATTAAAGTGTGAGCTTGCTCTTTTTACAAATCTCTTTAGCAGTTATTCTTTTCTCCCCATTGTTACTAATACAACTTTTAAATGGTAGCTACAAGCTCCCATTTCAATGCCTTCAGCCTCTAACTGGGCATCCTCTCCCATTCTTCTCTCCCTCCTCCTACTCTCCCCCTCCACCATGCCTTTCCTTTATAGCGATTCATGTACTTGATGTCTAACCCATTTCTTTACTCCTAGTACTCCTCTATGCTCTACTCCACACATCCTCCCACTCACCAGCTTCGCTCTATACATCCTCTTTGTAATCTCACCCTATGTGCCTTTTCTGTACACATACCCTTATGTCTGGATCGGTTTTGTAAGTGCTCTCCTTAAAATTCATGCTTTTCCATAAGCCTATCAAATATAATCGAAAGGTATGGTCGGCATCCCAAGTAGCATCAGAGCCATCATTACAAGTCACATGCTACTGGACCCAGGAGTCCAGTAGTGAAGAGTCAACCAAGTCCTTGAGCCAAGAGCCCTATCTGCTATTCCTGCCTTTTCCCATTTCCTGGCATTCTCTAAGAAATCAGACAACAGGTCCAAGAGGAAATTAAGCAATCCTGACATATATATTACTCCATATATATTAAGACACCTGGACAAGCTTGAGAAGTAGACTTATGAGGTTCAACAAGTCCAAGTGCAGGGTGCTGCACCTGGGTCGGGGCAGTCCCAAAATGAGTACAGACTGAGAGAAGAACTCATTGAGAGCAGCCCTGCGGAGAGGGATTTGGGGGTTCTGGTGGATGAAAAGCTCGACATGAGCCAGCAGTGTGCGCTTGCAGCCCAGAAGGCCAACTGTGTCCTGGGCTGCATCAAGAGAGGTGTGACCAGCAGGGCGAGGGAGGTGATTGTCCCCCTCTGCTCTGCCCTCATGAGGCCCCACCTGGAGCACTGCATTCAGGTCTGGGGCCCCCAGCACAAGAAAGATGTGGAGCTGTTTGAGCAGGTCCAGAGGAGGGCCACAAAGATGCTCAGAGGGCTGGAGCACCTCTCCTGTGAAGAAAGGCTGAGAGAGCTGGGGATGTTCAGCCTGGAGAAGAGAAGGCTCCAAGGAGACCTCACTGCGGCCTTTCAATACTTAAAGGTGTTGTAAACAATCCTTCGGGAGGGGTCGACGGAAGGAAGACACAGTCGCTCAATATGAGTGATCAGTAGACTTCAACTTTATTGCCTGCATAGCTTCCTTATATAAGCTAGCAGATAATTAGCTCATACGTATTGTAAAAGCTGAGCTCACTATTGGTTAGAGACAGACCCTGTTTGCTCAAGACATTTTCGCACACTGATAACCACAAGTTCCTTATCTGTGTTAACTGAACTGGTTGCCAGGTGCCGCATACGTGCCTTGGCTCACACAAGTTGTGTACGATACATTCCTAACTGTCTCCTTGAGCTGCTCAATCTTCATGCGACCTCTCTCGTCGAGCCAGTCCTCCACATAAAGGGGTCTTATAAAAAGATGGAAAGCAACTTTTTACATGGGCAGATAGAAATAGGACAAGGGGGAATGGTTTTAAACTAAAAGAGGGGAGATTTAGATTAGATGCTAGGAGGAAATTCTTTACTCAGAGGGTGGTGAGGCACTGGAACAGGTTGCCCAGAGAAGCTGTGGGTGCCCCATCCCTGGAAGTGCCCAAAGCCAGGCTGGATGGGGCCCTGGGCAGCCTGGTCTAGTGGGAGGTGTCCCTGCCCATGGCAGAGGGTTGGAACTGGATGGGCTTTAAGGTCCCTCCCAACCCAAATCATTCTGTGATCCTGTGATTCTGTGATTCTATGAAATATGTAGATGTACACAGTTAGCAGTGCTTTCTACAATATTATTCCCTAAAGTTCCTGAATTCATCCAGATATCAGATAACAAAACAACATGCTTTCTATGCTCCCTATTACAAAGGGGAGACTGAAATATATATATATAAAAAATGCCTTGGCTATAGACATCTAGCTAGTTGGTGGTAAAGCTGAGAGAACCTAAATACAATCTGGCCTCTTGTGAGTTTAAAATGTATCACCTTCCCTATCTACATGTATGGTGATCCAAGTATCATGACTATGCAAGCTGATTGCCAAACCTGCCAGAATCCTTTAGAAAGGATTCCCCAAGAGTACAGCAGACCTACAGACCACAGCTAGAGTGAAAATCATTCTAACTCAGCTCATATTTGTTTCATGTGAGTCATCAGCACCATCATCAACTGTATGCCAATTTCAAGGACCAGTCAGAGTAATAGCTTCTGTTTCATGACCACTGAAGTCCCGTATTAAAATTTATCAAAGCTCTGAACTGCAGACATTAGGAGACAAGCATCTTACTTCAAAGGGATTTTGTAGATAATATACTATTGCAAAACAATTTATTTTCCCTCTCTGTTTCTGATTGCCACTTCATTTTTCTACTAGCATTGCTCTAGCTTTTTCTTCAGCACACGCTTCACTGACAAGTCTGAACTCTGAAGCACTCACAGTGACAGTGGAAACACAGCCGTTCCTCTGCTAACAGCCTCCCTGCGGCAGTTCCAATATTTATTCTGTGCTATTTTGACGAAGCACATGAGTATAAGTACAGCAAAAACTCTAACTGGGTACTTAATTAATTAGCTGGGTTTATTTGTTCGTTTGTTTGTTTTCCTAAACTTTTCAGGTGGGTTTCCATTAGACATGGTCTGGAGTACTGAAAAAGGAACACAGTTCAGATTGGTAAACTGCTGAAATCCTAAACCAAAGTAATATGTTTAGATTAGAAACATAACAACTTGCTTGTTCAAGAGCTTTTTCAGTAGCAGAGTCTTTCTTCCCTCAACTTAAAGTTCAGTTTTAGAAAACTAACAAGAGCTCTCATTCATTCACTGTATGAACAGGAAACAAGCTTAGTAGCTCAAGTTCAGTTGGAAGCACACAAAAGAATATATGAAACCATCACCACTAAACATCTAATGAAACTCACAGGCACAGAGATGTAAAATTCATCACGCTTACACTCATAAAAAAAGAATGGATTAAGTAATTTACCACCTATTCTTCATTCTATTGACAAATGGCGCATTTCTGGTTCACAAAGTAACAAATAAATGCAACTACAAACACCTTGTATGTGAACATGTAAAAATAGCAGGGCTTGACCTTGTACTGCTACAGGGAGGTTTGTCATAGACATAAAGGCTTAGGATCAAGCTCTGAATTCCTTAATGCAGGAAATGGTCTTCTCTGTGCGGGTGTACTTTCAGCTTTTGGAAGAATGCTGGAGCCAGTGAACACACTATGACAGCAATACATGTTACAGGAGCAAATACCTTAAAATGTAATTATATTTAATGCCTTAAAATGTAATTTTTACAGAAGCGCATAAAAAAAACCCTCAGAACGTCCTGGGCTTCATATTTAAAAACTAACAAACAAACAAAAAAAATCAACAAGTTACCTAGACAGCAATACCATGCTCATACTTTGACATGGAAATACGTCCCAACTAGATTCAGCACGAAAGAGTAAAGTGAAAGCAAAAATAGAGAAAAATAATGAAAGAAAACATTTTTAAGTAGCCAGAATGTGTTTTGATTATCTCTTTCCATTCTGTACCAAAACCCTGCCACTAACAAGCACAGCTAATATACAAAGTGGGGATTATCATTTAAGATAAGTATGTTAGATATCCTGTTAACATAACAACAGATGTAAGATAATTAATAAAATTGCCAACAAAACTGTAAAGAAATAACTCATGAAATGCAAAATATGAATTCTGAAAAAAAATTCTACCCAGTGTTTCTATCATGAAATAAATCGGTATTGCTCTATGAAGAATCGCGGCATTAAATATCATAATCACTTCTGGTCTCCCTCCAGGCCTGCACTTCCTTCTACACTAGAACAGACATGATTACTCTCACACACGGCACTGGAAAAGGCAACTATCCGAATAAGTATGGTTTGCAGCTAGCAGAGAACAAACAGGAAAATCAGTCTTTCTTTTTCTGTTCCACCCCTCCTTGCAGAATTAAAGTGCTGGATACAATTCTTACATCCCTGACAGGTAAGATTATCTAATGACAAGCTGTGGATTCATCTAGTAAATCCCACAAAGAGTATACAAACAAATGTATAGAAAAAAGGCTGCTGTTGGCAAATTCGAAAGCTTCAACTTCTTTCAGATCAGAACTTGCAGAAAAATCAATTTATACACGCACTTTTATTTTTCTTTTAAAACAACACTGCAGTCAGATCAAGTCAAGCTCACCATCTGCTGCAGATAGAAATACAGCTATATTCAAGAATTATATTATAAAACTTCTTTGTAAACTTTACATGCAAGCTGTTCTTGTCAGAATTAAAGTCATTGTGATCATGCATCTTAATATTCAATCAGGCTTTAAATAAAGAGTGACAAAAGTCCACATATGGATGACAAGCTGTTCTACAGTAAATATTTTTGTATTTATTAAGAAGGGGCTTATGGCAGTTTAGGATGTATTCCACCAGGCATTTCAGTTTTAACTACTTACAGACTAATAAAACCAAAATAAAATCCCTGTTCCAAAATCCACACTGAAATTTACTGTTTTTAAATTAACTTAATTATTCCTACTTAGCTATGCTTTTACTTCATCATTTGCTTGAAAACTTTTCCCAGCTGGTGGCTGTTATAGAATGGAAGATTTTTAGTACCCTGTATTTTAGGCAAGGCTTTATTCCCAAGTGGCACTGAACGGAACTATGGAAGAGCAAAAGCAAATACAATATGTTTTTATCATTATAGCTGACCCTCTAAAGCAGAATAAAAGATCTTCCACTTTTTTATGTAATTAAACTTCTTAGAGCCAGTTCCCATATTCCTCCAGCTCCTCAGCTGCATGGATACAGTATGAAAAGTTCCTTTTCCACATACTCTAGGTAGAAACACAATTTACAGAAAAACAGAAAAAATGTTATGACAAATAGGGATAAAATTGCTTTTCCATTTCCAATTCCACTTTGAAAAGTTACAAGGCACTTGTGATTAATATAGTTATGTTAACTACTTGCTACAAGCGCATTACACATTACTGTTTTGTTCAACTACGCAAGTTACTCAGGACAGCAGTGAAAAATAGTTTTTAAAATGCCAGAATGAAGCAGATACACCATATGCAGTCACAGACAAGCACATATCATATAAAATCAACACTTCCTAATGCAAATAAATAATCTTACCCTGATGTTGGATCAACAGCTATGGCCTTAGGGTTACTGAGATCCAGCTCGATGAGTGTAATGCACACTGTTCCGTTCTGGTTGCAAACGAAGATCCTGTCACTGACGTGATCCACAAAGTAAAAATTTCCAGTGATCCAGTCAATTGCTATTTGCTGTACATCTGCCAAAAAAACAAAGAAAAAAAAGAAAGCTCAGAAATGCAACTGCAACACAAATAACTATTTGTAATACAAAGAACCTCAGCAAACAAACACTCTACTCAAAGAGCTCAAGCTGTTTTTACAATGAGAATACATACATGGTATATGGTATATAATAAAGAATTCAGTTCTCTATGGATAAATACTAGTTGGAGAGAGTTGTTCCTTTTTAAGTACGAAAGTCTCATTGCAACTCCAAGCACATGAAAGGTACACATTTATTTGTAGTTCAGTTAAATATTTTAAATTTTGTCTGTGAAATTTTGTACTGGTATGTTCAGAAGCAACGCCACTGACTGCTGGTGCGTCTGTGAGAGAGGGGTCGGGAATGCTCCTGTGGCTGCCGACGGCAGCAGCTGGAGGTGGGAAGGCGGCTTCCAGAGCCACTGGAGTTGCGAAGTTCATCTTCCTGGGCATCTGTACACCATGGGGTTGGCACGCTGATAATGTTTACTATAGTTTATTTATGGAAAGAGAACTAAAAACGGATTATAAATACTCCACAGAAATTCAAAAAGCCTGTGTGTAGTTATGTATGTCTAAACGTAGACATACATGTCTACATATGTAGACGTGTCTGTGTATGTCTACACGTATGTCTAAACTGTATGTAATAGTAGACATGTGTGTGCCATTAATTCACTCTCATTTACTTTTTCTTCTTGTAGTTCTGAAAAATCTGCATGCGGCCAGATTTCTGATTCACCTGCCACAAGGATTAGCATCAACGTAGCTGCCTGCATGGCACCTGGAGAAGGTTCTTAACAACGACCCAGGAGATGACCTCTTGGGATGCTAAGGGGGCTTCACAACCACCTAGCACAACTGCTACCATTTTCAAGCTGTAAGATCTTTTTCTTGTGGGATCCTGGAACCATTTTTTGTAAATGTCTTCTAAACTCTGTTCAATCTACTGGTCTAAAACATAGTCTTACTGTTACAGTAAGCAGAAGTATAAAGAAGCACAAAGAACATAATTTTATCAATCTCATTTAACTAATATTTCTTTACTTCCTATTCTCATTGACAGTACTGTATCAACATCACCCTTTAAGACAGAAGAACAGGTTATTCTTAAATTAAAAATAACTAAACTACTATAACAATATTTCCTGTTAAATATTTTTGATTTTAAATATTAATGAACTTTTATTTTCAAAATATATATTCATTACATCCCAATGGTTTCAAAATACTGCTAATATAATATAAAATTATTTCATGATGACAGAAGCCAGATGTGATAAAATATTATTTCACATACTTTTTTTTGATACTTTCAGTTTTCTATCATCCTTCACAAGTTTTTTAGTACCCCCCACACTTGAACAAGAACCTGTTCTTTCTATCACATGCATCTTGTATTAGAGAATATAAAGTAAACCTGATTCAGAAAGAAATTCCAGTCATAAAGTTTTTGACAATAACCGAGGGTTTATGAGTTATGCATTTGCTAAATACTTAAAATAGACATGGAGACTCATGCATTGTCCTTCAAAGTGCAGATAACATAAGATTTACTCAATAAAATATCAAGACACCAGCTCTATTCCATCTCAGCCATCCCATTACACAGTTCATTACTGTCTCTTCTATCTCAAATTTCTCCCCTTCTGCTACTCATTTTCCTTTTAATTCAAAGTGAATATTATGCCTTTTCTCTTCTGATAGCTCCTATTATAAAGACATGCTGAGCCAGAATAAAGGAATGCTCCATTTAGTCCAGGATCCAACCTCCAGAGGAGGCCAATGTCAGGTGTGCTATGAGACATATTGCAAGCACTAACAAATATTTCATACAACAGGGAGGAAAACATTTTTTTTCCAACAAAACATAGGACATGCTTTTAAAAATATCAAAAAAACCATTGTCCCTCTGGAAGTCAGTAATAGTTTAATCATTTTCAGCATGTCCGCTTTCCATTTTCAGAAGTTGGATTCTGACAAATTATTTACAAAGAATGAAAGTTACAAAAGAGATCAAATTTTAAATACTTGTAGACATAAAATTAGTAATTAAATTCCTGCCATGTGAGCTCTGGAAGACTGCTATGCTTTGGGTAGCAGAGGAAGAGCCCACTGGAGGAGGGTACTGTTTTCTTTTTAACCTGGGGGAAAATACCTAGTTTTACCTAAGAGTGATACATACTTGAAAGCATGATACATACAGATTACTAGATCTGTATTGTTATGTTCACATAACAATACACACATCTATAAAATGTTCACTGCATTTTTTTCAGTTATTTGTTAACATGTCATTAACAAGAAATGGCACTAAACAGGTATTTATGGAATAAAAGGAAATTAATTGAAGGTCTGATTAGGGACAACTGCTTGCATCAAATAGTTGCAACTGAGGTTGCTCGGCAATTCAAGCAAAGTGAGACATCTAGAAGCAATTTCACCGGATAACCTTTGTGTCACAGACTTCAAAAAGCATTCATAGCTCTTGATATCCATTTGCCTGATTTTCCTTCCCCAGCAGGTTATCTTTGGGAAGAGTGTGGAGTTACCAGCAGCACAGGCTATTTGCAAGACACAGGCTCATTACAACTGCATTCTTCGTAAAGCTCTTCATTACAAAGCATGATATGCTAGAAGACTCGATTACAGTTTCCAGAAAAAGAGGCACATTAATTCACATTTTTCTTCAGAAGTCTACTGCATGAAATGGAGGAGAGATCTCCCACTATGGAAAGAACATCTCTCTCAAAAATAAACCTTCTGGAGTAGTACATCACTGCAATCTAGTAATTAACTTAGACATGAAATGCACAGTAGCGTTTTCATTTAACAGTTCATCTAACACAAATATGTTGTGTATTTTAGATGCTAGTGTTGTGGTTTAGTTTTTGTCTTCTTTATACCATGAGCTCTGCTGTGCGTAGGACACATCCAGTTGTTCACAAGAGATGCTTATAAAGAACTGTCCAAGTCTAGGCCTCTGCAAAATCATATCCCATGTGAGAAATCCACTCAGCTGGCAGTTTTTAAGAATCAAACTTTTAATCTCTGTGGTTTCATTATAGTAGCTATGCATTTAGCTGCTTTGAATGGCTCTCCAGTCATCACACAAGTCAAATGCACTGCATACCACAGAGATAAGGTTTTGGTTGCACTGGGGACTTTTGAAATATATAGTTTTGTGCCCAAGATGTTACAGAATTAATTTCATGCTTATTTCTGGACTCATATTAAAACCCAATATGTACAGATGGCTAGTCCACTCACATCTTTAAAGTAATTAATCTTTTTTTCTTTCATTCACACAGCTTCACAAGTCTCTGAAAAGAAATGCCTCCTCCTGAAAAACACACATATTTATTCTAAGCAATCTTGTATATATTTTTGAGGGTCTTTCCTATTTTAGTAACAGTTTCCATGGAGTATTTCTGCCAAATGTGATCAACCTTCCTTTAGCACTTTCTAAAAACCATGGGCACTAGCAAAAGTGTGTCTGGAAGTATACATTTTCTTTTTTAAAACCACACAAGTATTATTATACCTTTAGAGAAAATAGCAATTTTATACAAGGGTGGCTAAATCTTCAAAAGGTACTGAAAATATATGTTTTATGGCCAAAATATAGTTTATGAAAATCAGAACCATACTGAATGTCTTCTTTCATTTCAGATTTCAAACACGTATCTTGTACAGTACACATTTTAATTTCAAATAAAGACTTCCACAACAACAATTCAGTTAACAAAAGAGCAAAAAACATTCTTGTATTTGTACTGCTGCTACAATAATTGAGGGTTCAACACAAGCACTGCCTATTGTAAATATTATGCTAACAGATTTTATTTTTTTCAAATGCAAAAGAAAGACTAGAAATAGAACAGTTAGCATCTTTTCTCCATTTATACATTTCAGTAAAAATTTCCCATTTTTAATGTTCAAAATGATCTAAGCACATGACACGGGGAAACTTAACGTAGCTGGAGTCTTTTATAGAAACTTCTGAGTGAACAGAGGAATGATTCTGGATGAAATATAATTAAAATTAAAAATGCCCAGTGTGCTCCCCATATGCTTCTGGTTAATAATTAAAAAGATAGACGACCTCTCTCTATTTCAAGAGAAAGAACTATGCTTCTACTGCCTTATATACTTAAAATTTTCCTTGCTCTGAACATGACTGCAATGAGTCTTGCCTAAAGAACTTGGAAATCCACTCAAGACTCAATGAGCAATAATTTCATTGACAATTGCTATGGGAAATAAGCTTTTTTCATAAAAACTTGTTATTTATCACTTAGAGACAACACTGATAGGCTCAAAGAAATTTTATATTATCTATAGTAAAATATCTTTACTGGCATCAGAATCATGAATCATGATTTCTGTTGGGGCATGGTTTTGATCTTTAAAAAAAACTATTTAATAGCGTTACACTACGGATTTTTTGCTTGCATGTTCCCAAAATTAATGTATATAATTGAAAATGCTTTGAAATAATATTTATTTTTGTCACACAGGTGTTTTTTTTTTTTCTTTTGCAAAAGCTGCTCTTCAAGGAAGTATTATTTTGATCTACACAAAAAGCTAAAAAGAATTAGGTATTAATTCTTCTTCCATAGCCCACATACGTTTCTTCTGAAGCAACATAATATCCAAGCTTCCACACAGGAGTTTAAAGCTAAATTCAGTGTTTGCACTGGGGACGGGGAAGTGCTTTAAAGGGGTGGTGGTTCTGCCTTCAATAAAATAGCAGCCAGCATGGGTGGGCAGGTCTCCTGACCCCCACAAACACCACCTGGAAACCACAGGGGAGGGGAGGGAAGTCCTGGCTGCTTCCACTGCACCAAAACATCAAGTGTTTATTTTACAGGTCTCTTTCCACACTGCAAAGAGCAGCTCAGCGTTGTCACAGGTAGCCAGGTCTGCTAAGAGCCACTTGTTTAATTTATTCTATTTTAATTGTCTCAACAAGCAGGGTAGCTTTGAGGATAACGCAACAGTTGTTTGGACGGCTGGCCATATGCTAGGGGAACAAACGCTCCTGAGAAGTGATGGAGGATTGCTCTAATAAAACTTTCAGGAGCTTAACATTTGTGTAACGAGCATCCTAACACATGGAAGATGTCAGTACAGTCCCTAATGGACATGCAGCATGCGAGTACCACGGTGGTGCTGCTCACGTGCCCCATGCCAGGAAGAGTCACCTTCTGTCCCCTGTCCCCCAAAGGCCGGGAGAACAGATCTGCAGACCTGATAGGCATTTTCACACCTGCTTGCTCTACAGCCTGTCGTGCCAGGAACTGTTTGCCTCTGGGGCTGGCTTTCCTAAAACAGCGTGGCATGACAGTTAGCTTCACTGTATGTCAACTAGGGAAGCACCTCCTGCTTTTTGCTGAAGTCAAAAGAGGTAAAACAGAAACAAAGGCAAACAAAACAAAACAACAACAACAACAAAGATTAATCTGGAAACCAAATCCATGAGAAATGAGGTAAAATAAAACTAATTAAAAAATGGGACAACATAATTGAGAGATTTTGCCTCTCCGTATGTTTCCTGGATCTTCAGGGTGTATTTTTCCAACACATATGCATTTTACTTCTCCACCACTGGAAAGCTGCTTTGAAGTTTTTTTCTTTGACTGAAAGCTGCGGTTTTAACAGCTGAGACTCTGTCAGCTGTGTAAGGTAAGGAAATGATAAAAGTGCCAGGCATGGACAAACCTGTTCAATTTAATTCACTATCTATTTAGGGAAAAGGAAAAAAATATATATTTAAAATGGAATCAACAAATTTTATTCTAATCATCACAGAATCATAGAATGGTTTGGGTTGGAAGGCACCTTAAAGCCCATCTGGTTCCAACCCCCCTGCCATGGGCAGGGCCCCCTCCCACCAGCCCAGGCTGCCCAGGGCCCCACCCAGCCTGGCCTTGGGCACTGCCAGGGATGGGGCAGCCACAGCTTCTCCGGGCAGCCTGTTCCAGTGCCTCACCACCCTCAGAGTAAAGGATTTCTTCCTAATATCTAACCTAAACCTACCCTCTTTTAGTTTAAAGCCATTACCCCTTGTCCTATCACTACACTCCCTGACACAGAGTCCCTCCCCAGCTTTCCTGTAGGCCCCCTTTAGGTACCTTAGGTACCCCTTTAGGCTTTTTGTCAAATCTTCAGTAATGAGACTAACAGTAGCAAGCCTTTCTTTTTCTAAAATGGACACTAAAAGTGATACCAGGTAAACAGTAGTTAAAACACGCTTAAATGACAGGCTGTAAATCTGCCTTTGCTGTGCCTCTCGTCTGAGAGTAATGTTCCTAATTAGCAGGCCAGACAACTTTGTACTGACACTGTAGTTTGGGCAAGTTTGATTGGCATAGATTTTTCTGTGCTCTCCTATTGACAGCAACTGGCCATAATTGTGTCTGCAATGCCATTTACAGAATATATTTTTTTTAATTAAAAATGCCACCATTCAATAAGTTAGACAACATTGGTGTCTAAACTTTAAACAGCCATGTCCTGAGTGATTATTGCATATGTTGAAAAATGAAAAACCAAATGACAAATACCCATCTATCTTTTCCAAATGACTCATCCTCAAATATCTAATTCTTTTGAAATAAATCAGCCTTCTCAGATAATGTTTGTAAGAAGTATAATGCAAAACCTAAAACATATTAAATTTAAATAAGCACTTCAAAGCATCCAGACTTCAGGTTCCTCACAAGAAAAGAAAGCTTCTCCTCTTGTTTGCTGAGTAACATAATTTAAATTTCAATAAATTGGGTTCCTGTCAAAAATACAGTCGGTATTCTTCCAGTCCTACAGGATATTAGAATATAATGTTTTAAAAACCTATAAACGTGAACATTTAGACAATAGCAGCTTCCCCAAACTGAAGACTTTTTTTAAAAAATATGATCCTATTCTAAATATTATGAATACTTAATAAAAGCATCCTGATGGCTCATGAAGACATCTAGTCTCTCAGAGACGTCGTCTCTCCAGTCACTTGAGATTCAAGCATTCAGCTTCCAGGTAGACACAGGAGAGAACACATTTAGGTATAAAATTAAAATTAAAATGTTTAAGATTGTATTTTTATCCTTCTACTGGATGCAGCCCACTTCTGAAGAAGAGAAGGTCTAACTCCAGAAACTTCACATGATTCTGGAGTTTCTAAAATTACCAGATTCACACCATTCAAAGGACTCTGCAAAGACCACGACACAGCCGGCCCAACAAGATCCCTGTCAGTCCTCACATCTGGAAGTTAACCTCTGAGCACTGGTGACAAGATATGCTCATGCAAGCCAATTTTGGGGCCTCTTAAGCAGTCCAGCAGATAGCTATGTAAATTTGCTATTCAGGTCAAAATACAAATAATAACAGCCCACCTGGTGGTCGTCTCCTACCTACAATTTGCCTTGCAATGGTACTGTTGTACACTGCTTTAATTTTTACAGAAGCTAGATATTTTCAGGTTATTTTGTGGTTTAGCTGGTTAGGCTGCTGTGAGGCACGCTCCTGCAGATGGAAGTCAGGCCATGCAGTACTGCTAAGACACGCTGTAGGACATGGGCTGGGGTGGCACATGGAGCAGGTAAATGCAGGTCTAATGCAGATCCCTGGGAACCCTGGGATCTACAGAACAACAGCAACAACAACAATCACATCTTCATTTTCTAACAAATCCCCATTTACAGAGCATTCAGAGGAAATATGCTGATGGTGGCTCCCAGGTTTGCTTGGGCTATGGGCCTTCGGGTAGGGTAGCCAAATCTGCTCCTGAAGCTTTTAGCATAGTTCTTCTTTTACTCATGTTATAAAATGATTCTACCTCACAATGCATCATGTTTCTGGAAGGAGTAAAATAAGTGAAATTTTCTGTTGTTGGGTCTTGAGTCACAGATTTGGCCGTGATGCCAACAGATGAGATGTGCAAGGCAGAAATGTGAAACAATGAAATAATGGCCTTGTGAATGGCCCTGTCTTTTAATCCCACGGGTTTAGTTTTTTATACGGAGTGAATTTTCTGCCACCAATCTCGTCAGAAACAAGTAAGAATAGTCAAAAACCATAACATTTCTAATTTCTGCATTACTGAGTTTCAAACACATTGCCAAATGATTGTAAACTTGTAACAGGGTCCCAGTAGCCTGCATACATGCTGAACAATAAAGACAGATTTATAGAGGTACATAGCTATAACAGTCTCTCTTTTTTTTTTTTAACTGCACATTCAAAAGCTTCTTATAAATCTGCGGAGACTATAAATCAAACCCAGTTATTTACTTCAAAGCAGTTAAGTCATCCACTGTTAAAATTAAAGCATAATTCAGCTGCAGTAGGCATCCCATCAAGCCTGTGGACTAAGAGAACTGCTGGGGGAAAGCGCCGTGGCTACATTAGGCTGTGGTACTTGTCTCATTTAACCACCTCCATCAAAGGCAAAAGTATACAACCTTCCACCTTTCTAGGACTGCCTGCTGCACATATTAAGAACTTCATAAACCATCTCTACACAAAAAAAAATAAGGTCACTTAGCCATTTTCCCATAAAGGCACTAGGCAGTAGATTATTACCATTTTAAAGATGTGTCAATAAAATATGGAGTTACTTTGGCAATACGAAGTATTTAATGAAAATAACTTCCAGGAAAAGTTTGAACAGTTTAATCCCGGAGGCGGACAACAACACTTTAAGGAGCACTTTTTCGGGCGATAATGTAGAAGTAAATTAACTTTGTCAGCTCTTAAACAAAGGGTTAGGGAAGGAAGGAAATTCATATTGCGCATTTTTTGTAGAAGGTGACATTTGTCAGACAAAACTGGTTCACAGGATCTGGAGTATGCTGTAGTCTCTTGCAGGCAAAATGCAGGTCATAATTTTGTAGTATAATTTCATATTGAGCCCAACAAAGCTGCAATTAGCAATGCATGGTCTAGACAACATGAATATGCAGTTCATGGCATGACCCAGTGCTATAAATCAATCTGTTTCTTTTCACCAAAGGGCATTATTACATTCAATTTAATTTTAATCAGTAGGTAATACTGACCATAGAATATTTCACTCTGATATATATCAGAAATATTTGTATTGGGCACAGAAGTCTTTATCTTCATCTCAAATATACTAGGGGAAAAGGAGAGGACGTGACACTTTCTGAAAAAAATCTCTTGCTAATATAATTTTTTTTTGAAGAACTTGCTTACAATACAATTAAAATCCACACCATGTGTCCAATTTAAATCCAGCTTGAGAATTATGACTTAAAGAATACTACATTTTTTTTAAATCTTTAATTATAAAAAATATAACCTGCACAGTTAGCAAATACATAGCTTCTTGTGCCACATAATATCTCTAAAACAAAGTTACACCATGTACTTTACTAGATGAGATGACCTCTTTTTTCAGGAAAGAAAAGGAAATTGCTTCTTATATTAAAGGGCATTAATGTTTTCTTCATCTTTTCCCCTGCATCTAACAATGAAATTCCTAAAAAAGGATCATCATATCCATGGGTAACTATTGCTACAACCCAGAGGAATCACTGTCACCACCTGATGCCTTTGGCATCCTTGTATTTCTGCAAAATACTCAAAGCCACTGTATAGCACTCACTAATGTCACACGCCTTGTATTAAAGTTTGAGCAAAACAAACAAATAAAACCCTTCATGTCTACCGACGTTGACTGCCAACTGTCCATAACAAATGCATACTCATGCAACCATTATCTCGTCCTCCCTTTCTTCCTATCCGTCCGTATCTTTTTTCCATCCATTTATTCCATGTTATCCAATATCAAAATAGCAGCCTTTGAGGAGAAGACTGTTATTTGTTATATTTGACCTGACCAACAAAGCCGAACTGTCCAGACTTAAAATACACGTTTACTCGATGCACTTAAATTAAACAAACAAAACCTCTTGCTAACTTATTTCCAGTAGTGCAAAATACAAAACTAAAACATGGCTTCAGAGTTAAGCTTTAATTATTTTTTCTGTCCATTTTCAACAAGACGTCAAGACATTTTTTTTTTCGTTTATTTATTTCTATCTTTGTCATGATAGTGGTGGGATCCAAGTATTGGCCTACCTGACCCTTATCTTAAAACAGAATACCACCACAGAGTCCCATTAAGCAGTCTCCTGAGCAGCTGTTGTTTCCAGTAATATGACTCACGCTCAGTGCTCTTACATTTGCAGAACTTGAACTTCACTTTCAGAAAGCTTCCAGCCCTTTCCAAACTATTTTAACTAGCCACTTTAGAAATATATGGGACCATAACTGCACCTCTTCTCAATTACAGAAGTCTTGTGTACTTTTTGCTAACTACTTCTGTCTTGTGCATCCCCTATCATTTTAGCAGAAATGCTAAAGGTTCTGCTAATATAAGGAAATGCTAAAGCTTTAGCTTCTAAACCTCACAGCATCCCTATGATATATGGAAATACTGTTATTCTCATTTTACAGATAGAGAGGAAAAGATGAGATTACTTGCTAGATGTCATCCAGAAAGTCTCAGGAAAAAAACGTGGTTTCGTGACTACCAGCATATTGCATTTCTTCCTAAATCACTCCTCCTTTCTTGTAAAAGTAAAAAGAATTTGTCCCAGTACTTTCAAAGTACTACAGAGGAGAGATATGAACACACATTGGATCCCTCCTCAAGGTCCCCTCTGCAGGGCATGCTCTCATCTTCCCTGTAGCAATACGTTTTGCCTACCCTAATGTTAAATTACCCATGTGGTGCGTGCTCCCTCTGGCAGCAAGATGCCCGCTGTTAGTGCTCTCTGTGTTTAAGAGCGGAGCCGGAGCACGGGCCCCGGGTGCTGCCCAGGTTCTGCCTTCAGCTCACCCAGCACCTTCCAGCCAGCAGGCAGCTCTGCCGGGCGCGCGGCTCCCCACCCGTCTGGCAGCTCGCACAGAAGTGTGTCACAATCCTTTTCAGAGCAGCTATCCTCAAATATCGTTTTGCTCAGTCTACTTTGTGAAAGAATAATTGTCTGTCCAAGTGTTTGCAGAAGATAAAAAAAAAAATCAAACTGTGATCAATTATTTTGGAGGATACAGAACATGGATTATAATGCATTCACAGATTATTATAAAATATTATGTTTTCCCACTATTTCATCTTACTTGAGTCATCTTTTCCCAAGGGGTTCAATTCTGAAGCTAATGAAGTAGTTATGACTATTGAAAAGAAATCTGAATTTTGCAACCAGTTGTACAGACTTAATGACTAACCATTATATCCTTGAAAGAGTCTTCAAATGCAAATGCATACTATTTTCAGGATATTCCTAACTAGAAGAAAAATAGCATTTATCTTTATAAACACATTATATTTTTCTCCCTATATGTAAGTACAAAAATACCTCCGCATAGTAAAAAATGGAATCATATACTTAATCAAAGTATCTATGTATGACATTCAAGCAAGTCCAGAAAATGCCAAAAGGAGTGAGAGTCTCTGCAACTGCAAATTGTGGCAGGTATCGCCACACACTCCGCAATCTGCTCATTATTTTTGCTTACATGGTGTGACAGAGATTTTATGCAATCACACATGCAAAGACTATCAAAACTTTATCAGCAGCTCAAGAACTGTCATGGTGAATGCCTAACCCAACACATCAAACTGCAGCAGGTCTGTGACATGTTGATAAATGCAGGGCTTCAGCTTTGTGCAAACAGACCAACCCGTTTGCACGGCATCCTTCTCTTCTCATCAAATTACTTACAAAGATTAAAACGTTTTTTTGCAGAACTAAGAAATATGTACAGCTTAAACTTGACTTTAGCAGAAGTTTTTTATTCCGCTTCAAAGATTTGTTACATATAATTTTTCGATTTTGGAAAAAGTGCTTTACTAAAACCACCGTTAAAAATTGTAAAGCAAAACCAAGATTTTATTTTATTCAACCTAACAGACAAAGAGTGAGAAGCATAGGATTTGTTCTTCCATTTTATTTATTTAATAATACTGACCATAAGGTTTTCAGCATTTCAGGTTCTACTCCAATGCTGAAGTCAAAAGAAAGTTTTTAATCAAATTTGTTTCATTCTAGGTAGAAATCTACAATTTAAGTTCTGTGGATTGAGAATACAAAAATATTTCCATGAACTGGAGATATTACTTTTTGAGCTAGACATTGCTTCTGCCATTCAAAGAAGTTAAAAACTCAAAAAAAAAAAAAAAATCATGTATTAAACCACCATTTCAGATGATGTTTTTAATTTGCCATGTCCACCACAGTGCAAATAATATTCACAGTTTTATCAACTTTTGCAAACATGAAATTCCTCTTTCCGTAAGAGCCGTTGATAAAGTACTATGTAAAGAGCAAGGACTTTATTTCATTCTGACCCAGGCAAACTCCTTCGTGCCTCTCCATCACAGACTGCAGCAAAGCACAGAAATACCCAGGCTAGAGTAAGTACTGAAAGCAGATCAACACAGAGGCCAAACTGATGTAGTTTATATAATTTCCTAAAAAGCAGTGGCAAAGATGCTGTGACAGGTTTTTATTTTATCAGAGATGTAGTTTCTCATTTCAGCTTTACTTGGATTAATGAAATTTGTCATTCATTTATGAAAAGCATGACCTTTATTTACCCATAGATCAAAGTATGAGTTGCAAAACACAACAGTTATGCCCCCTTCTTCACTATAAAGACAAAAAGGTTTAAAGAAGCCAATTTTTAATTTTATTGTGATGTTACCGCAACTTGCCTTCTATGATTTGTGCCTCAGACAGAAGTCTTAAGGTGGCTGAAGAACTAATTTTAATGCCATGATCCAAAGTACATTTTGTAAAAAGAAAGGTTTCTTGATTTCTTGACTTTTTGAGTTGATATTAGGATATTAGTTTTTGTTTGTTTGTTTGTTTTTTGGATGAAGTCTGAATGAAATATTTGCATTAATAAACTAGTATCTGGAAGTAAATGGCAAATTTACTGTCAGTTAGTCTAATTGAAGTAAACTCGATTAGCATCCTGTGTGACAAGAAATTGCAAAGAAATATCTCCACTTAGGAAAAAAAGCACTAGCTATATCATCAAAAATGTGAAATTTATAAATAAAAAAAAAAAACAGTAGAAGATGAAATAAGTTAATGCATATATAATTAGCTGATAGTATTTAATACTAACTTATCAATCGAATCCTTTATTGCCATTGAAGATAGCTTCTAAGAGTGTACATCTAAAGCCTCAAGTTCATAGCCAACTCCACTGAAATGGGAAGGTTACAAGTACATGTCTCCTGCGTATCTCCTGTATACACCTCCATCCTTAGGAGAAAGGCAGAAGACAAGCTTCTGTGAGTACTGAGGACATCTCAAGATCCTGCAAGAGTAGAGGACTTTTAGCAATTACTGTGGCTAGACAGTTCCTTAGGTCCTGCACAGGATCAGAAGGGGGTACAATTTTGGTTGTAAAAGGCAACACTGTTCTGTTCCTGTTTCATTTGCAGCATGTTGCAGGAAAAGGACTTTCTGTTTTCAGCAGACAGGAGAAAAAAAACAACAAAAAAAACCAGCCGGCCAGAGCTGGAATCAGAGGAACGAGGGAGCATCTTGTCTGATCACTGAGAAGGCTGTGCTACGCAAATGTCTGCATCTCCCTGGACGTTGCCCATTACTGAAGTCCACAGTGAATTTACAGAAGCAGAACAAGTTTGGTTGTGAAAATGATATTACAAAGAATAGTACCAGTGACTACCACGTAAAAAACAAAATGAAGCCAACAGGGTGCATGTGGATGTTGAAGGCTTATGTGAAAATGTGTGTCTTATCACATAAAACATGCATTATTTAATTCCACATTTCAGAAAAGTGATACTTGTTTTTTGTTTTGCTTTGTTTTTATTTATTTATTTTTAAACTGACATTTCATTATTCTTATATCTAAGGATATTAATAAATTCATAAAATAGTCACTACAAAATTGTGCATTTTATATTTGCAGCAACCTAGTTATCTATACATTAGAGCTTTACAGCCCCCAGAATTACTTCATTTTATCTTCAAAACCTTGTTAGCAAAGTACAAAATGTTACTGTACATATATCAGCATAATTGCTCAATTTAACAGAGAGAAAGAAAGAATCCCTCAGTATTATGCTTGAGAAGGATAAATTTACACGGTTACCAATACTTTGACAAAGTGTCCAAGTCACTGTGTCACTGTGGGAGATTGTCTGCTTGCTCTTGAAATTCCTCCCTGACACAAGAGCTTTGCTATCCAGGCTGGGTTGGGATGTAAGGAAGACAAACAAGATACAATTACGCCAAAATGTTAGGACAATAATGAAACCAAGATGGAAATCCAAAAATGGTCAGCTAGCAAGCTGATGATTGGGAAAAAGGGAATTCTACAATGCAGAACTGAGAATAAGGAGATGAAGAGATGCAGCCTTTGCAGAGGCACTATTCAGGAGACTGTCTGAGGCAGAGCCCAGGAGTTTAGAGAAAAAAAATAATGCAATCAAAAATTTGCACTGAGAAATGCCATTGAGATAAGACATTTGATTTTCTGCACACAGTCTGAGATTTAACTGCCCAGGGCATGACTACTGAAAAGCACGTAAAAAGAAAAAGATAGCATGCCAGCTTAGATAAGAACAGAAGCAGGGTTTTGACTGATGCCAATGGAAGATCAATTGTAGAAGCTGGATAAGTAACAAAGGTTGAAGAAATAGTAGTAGGAGATCTGAATGACTGAAAAAAATCCATTCTCAGCAATTAACAAGCAGTTAATAAATAGCTCTTATTTCAAAAGGGATTAAGTGCAGGTAACCTAATGTTGGTAGGAAATCCCACCAATTCAGAGAATCTACTATGGAAGCTTGTGCCTCAAGAATGCACAATGGAAAGTTACAGGGACACTATTCAAGCTGGCAGCGTAAGCCCCCAGGTCAAACTGAATGGACAGCATCCAGAAAGCACCAAAAGCAGTCAGATACTTCACAGCTAACATTTAGAAACTTCTAATACATGCACAGCCCTCTTAGGATCTCTGATGTCAAAGATTATAGCTTAACTTTTGTGCAAACACCATCAAGCATTGAGATATTCATCTGAATGTATGAATACTATTCCCAGAAAAAGACGGTGGATTTGCAATACCTGCCATGGTCAATGGAAGATACCCAGCTGAACGTTCATGTTGAAACAGAAATCCTAGAGTCTTCAGGCAATCTCTGAGCCTGTCTCTGAGAAAGGCTTTTTAGCAAAAGAGATTGTCCTGGTTTTGGCTGGGATAGAGTAGATGGTGTGGTGCTGTGTTTTGGATTTTTGACGGAAATAGCGGTGATAACACAGGGATGTTTTAGTTGTTGCAGAGCAGTGTGTACACAGAGCCAAGGACTTTGCAGCTCCTCGTGCTGCCCTGCCAGCTGGGAGGGGACACAGCCAGGACAGCTGGCCCAGGCTGACCAAAGGGACCTCCCATACCACACGGCATCATGCTGAACTATAAATCTGGGGGAGTTGGCCAGGGAGGGGCACTGCCTGGGGACGGGCTGGGCATCAGTCAGCAGGTGGTGAGCAATTGCATTGTGCATCGTTTTGTGCATTCTTTTATCATTATTTTTATTATTATTATTTTTCCCTTCCTCTTCTGTCCTATTAAACTGTCTTTATCTCAACCCACGAGGTTTACCTTTTTTTCTGATTCTCTCCCCCATCCCACTGCGGGGGAGTGAGCGAACGGCTGCGTGGTGCTGAGCTGCATGCCAGGGTAAACTGCAACAGATGTGAGCTACCCTTATTCCTCTAGTAAACATGATTATCATCAAAAAGGCTATGTATAACCAATAATCAGAAAAGATTAGCCAGGAGTTAAAGACAGGAGCAGAGTGATAAAAGGAAGTTTCCATGAAGCTTGAGTCTCTAAAGGAGTCTTATCATTACAAAGTGCAAAATAACCGTATGCAGAAGGACAGTTATCAGATAACACCGTTGCCTGCATTAAATAAAAGTCCATACAGCACCAGGAAAGCTGTATCACATACCCGATCAAAAGTTCTCTAAGTCCAGGGCCACCAGAATGAGGAATGAATGTATTAGGCCAAAAACTCTCAGCAGCAGATCCTCCTAGCCTATGTCATGTACATCAAGATGGCCCCAATTATGCTCTGCCTCATTTCCTCAGAGGCACTGAGGCAAAGACAGCATTACTCCCATGGAATAAAAGGTTTTTAGTTCCAATTAAAGATTTGTACTTGTGGCTGCTGAAGGGGAATACCTAAAACTACATGGAAATTTAAGTAAATACGGAAACATACGGAAACCCCAATTTCCAAAAGCCATACAGGAATTCACGAGGGAAGACTCAGGAAAGATGTAATCTTACACATATGTCAGTGATGGACCCATGCAACTGCCTACGATGGGGGACAAAGCTGGTTCCCCATTAAGGATCACTGAGTCCCACAGCACAGCTGGAACCTGTACCAGATAACACTTGCAAGTCACCTGGAAAAGGACATGAATAACAAGGTGATAAAGTCCAATAATAAAAATAAGGTTTCCAGAGTAGTAAAGAGGAAGGTCAGCTCTGAAGAACAGTAGGATCTCATGAGACTGAGTGATTGGGCAGTAAAAGGAGATGGGAAATTCAAGCTGAATAAACATGATTCTCATGAGAAAAGTATTCAAAGTCTATATATTTAATGATGGCTCTATCTAGAATGAGATATTGACGCTATAAAAAAAAAAAAATCTTTGGACAAACTAACGAAAGTCACTATCCCAGAAGCAGCATTTGTCCAGTTTTTCCAGAATTGCACCTGTGTAAGATCAGCCAGGGCTCCAGGAGTGCCAAGTGGATACCAACTATGCTGTGGTATTTCTTTAGGATACTCTTTTCACATCCTATTCGGGTTCCAATTACTGTATCAGATGCTCTGAACACTACTAAAGGATGAGTTGAAGTGTAGATGACCTTTGTCATGAAGCTTTCTTATTTCTGTTCATCTTCTAGGAGGTCTGTAGGCATAGACTGTCTATCACAGAAAAAAAAAGAAAAATCACAGTCTACAACTATAATGACAGCTTCTAACACCCGTCGGGAGACAAGCTCAGGGGCAGGCTTCATATACGAATAAACACCTTCCCCCAGATCTTCACAGTTGTTCTCCTCCTGAGTAAGTCAAACTTTTGTTTGATTTCTCATGAATATTCATAGAAACTTCACAGGAAGGTTGCTGACAGAAGCACCATCCTTAGTGCGTAGTGTTTCCTTCGATGATTGAGACTCATAAATGCCAAGGTAAATGACTGTAGCTATTCTGAACAGCACAACACTTGTAATTGTTGTTAATCACTGCTAGGAAGTGTTTTAGGACTTGGGAGGGGGGAGCTTTGGGATTATGTTTTTTTGTTTGTGGTTGCATGATGTCAAAGTCCAAAGAGACAAAGAGAAAAAAAAAAAAAAAAAACCAACAAACACACAGCCTCAAAGACCTTCCTGGTCCTCATACCTTTAATCCATATTCAGTAGTTTCTGTTTGGAAGAAGAGATACTTGGTGTTTGGTTTTTCCCCGCTAACTCAGAAGAAAAAGCAAGCATGTGTGTGTGTGTGAGTGCACAATTAGGGGGACTGGAAATGTGGAAGAAAACAGGATCATAACCAAACAGACACTGTTGGATCCTGGTCAAATCCTCTGGGCTCCCTGTCTGATGGTCTTCACAGCAGCCGCATCCAAAAAGTGGGAGAGCCAAGTAGTCAGCTTTGGCTTGGGCTCATGAGGGCAAGGAGAAGGTGCTGGGTTGCAGAGGCAGTGAGGCCGATACTGCTCCCCAGCAGAGACGACCTACCTCCTTGTTCCCAAGTGCCGTGGTAGGGCAGGCTAGGGAAGTCAGCTAGATCAGAGCTGAACCAGTACAGGCAAAGCCTAATGTTTCTTTTCATCCAGATCAGTCCCGTACAAGCACATCTGCCAACAGAAGAGCCTGTGTGCCTTCCCAGGCTAGGTGGCATCGACTGTCTGGAGGTATAAAACACAACCATTCCAGGATTTGTATTGGAGTGCTGTGATAACCAAATGCCAAGAAAACCTGAATCAAATACCAGCCAAGCAGGAAATAGCATGCTCTGAAGCAGCATCCCAGAAGAGTTTTCTGCAGAATAGTGGCTGAAACCCAGGCTGTGCTGCCTGGTGCTTGCTTGGAGAGCACAGAAGGTGCTTAGTACTTGTAATGATGAAGGTGAAAAATGCCTATTAAAATGAGGAAGAAGGTGATGCTGTCATCCAGAAGATGCTGCTCTTGCTGCCTCCCCGTCCCAACACAAAAAAGCATTAGTATGGGATTGTACATCACAGCTTTGGAAGGACAGAAAATTGTGAGAGACTTCCCACCTTCATTCCATTAAGAAGACATTCTGCTAGTCTGGTCCTCGAGGTAGCACTTTACATAAATGATTGTTCCAGGAAGTCGTGCTGTACTAACTGGAAGCGGATTGTGAGATAGTGCAAAGTGTCAAAGAGCACGCCCGTTACTACGGGCGGTGGTTGCACAAGCCTGCTTTATCTGAGAGTCTTCCCTGAAAGCCTCTTTGGCTCCAGCACTGTCTGCATAAATCTTTCCAAAAGGAAAATTTTCAGCTGAACTTCCAACAACATCTAGGTCTCAAAAAGACAAAGATGAAACAACATGCCAACGCCTGGCCTTGGCTAAGACAAGAATGCCTGTGCTGACATTACCATGCCCACAGAAACCTATTCTTATTTAAAAGGATAAACCTACCAAGCAAGCAAACAAAAACCTTATCAATGATACAATAATTCTCACAAGACTGAAAGTAGCTTAATAACTAAGCACAAGGAATGCCAACACTGCCTGTGCTGCAGCAAATGACACCTGAGTGCAGGATCAGCCTCTCTGCCTTCTTTAAAGCTATGCAGAACAAGGCACAGATGCAGACCAAGGTAGCACTACTCTTCAAAGGAGTCTGACTGTATCCATCTGGGACACATATGTGCCAAACTGAAGTCATATTGGACTGTCTTTTAAGGGAGAATGCTGGATGTTAAAGGATTGTAATTTCTTTTATTCTGTGAATCCAAAGCTTATGCTTGCTACTTAGAGCTTAAACTATATGATCTACCATGAAAACTAACTCATTTTCGTAGTCCCTACTTTCCTAAAAGTAGTCTTTCATCTTAAAATAGAATCTACATTCTTTGTTCCTAACTACAAGACTTACTTGCCTTCACAAAAAAAACCCACTTTGAATAAGGCCACTTCAAGCAGTTCCATCACTTTGTATAACTGACTTTTCTACCAATTTTTGTGTCATATGCAGATGACATGTTTTCTTCCAGATAGCTAAAGAGAACAGATTAGAAGACTAGGATAAAGAAATTCAAAATTCCCCAAGTACTGCTAAGAACAGTTTTTCTTTTTGTTCTTCTTCTTCTTTTTTTTTTTTTTTTTTTAATACATTTGGGAATGTCCTCTTTGGGGCTAGATAATAATAATAAAAAAAGGTTATTTTCTATGAAGAACAGACCTTCCATTTTCCTTTTCCTGTGAATAACTCCATGGGCACAACCATTTATTTGTCTTGAGCTGCCAGAAAATGCACTTGCACTTGAAAATGCACAGGCTGAAATTCTTCACCAGGAGGTAAAATGAATTTGTTTGCCTCATCAGATGCATGTACTATACAATGAAGAGAAATAGCAGAAGTTGCATGATGGGTAACAGAAGATGGAGGGAAGAGAAGGAAGAATTTAAGATTAAAACTCAGTTTTGCAGTAGCCACAGAATGACCTATACATGTGTACAGACATATATAACAGATATAGTAACACCAGACTCCTCGCAGAAATAACTCCAGATATATGTCTGGAAGGGAAGATACTAATCAGGTGGACAATTTCTGCATTGAGTACTGGAAAAAAAAAAAAAAAAAAAAAAAAAAAAAAAAAAAACACCACCAAATCTGCAACAGACAAGTTCTGATTGAACCTCTTGGATGTTACCACACACGTAAGGAGCAGCGTGCTGTCCATGCTGCCTCTTGCCTCAGGTGCACCTGTGCACCAGCCTGCTCAGACTGGTCACCGCAGAGCTGTGAGCAGGAGCGGGACAAAAGCATCCCTCACACCACTTGTCCCCCTGTGAAGAGCACCAAGTACCTTGGTGCAGGTATGCTCAGACTGTGGGGACTGCTGTGGCTCTGCTGCAGCTATCCAAGAAGGGCGTCTGTGGATGTGCGTGCCTGGAAAAAAGAGCACCTCTGCTAAATCTGCTGGATTTTGTCAATCAGTGCTCTAAGCCTGACTCCAAGCAATGTTTCTGTAAGCCTCCAAGCACTGTTTCCCAAATCAAAACTAGAGAAAACGTTGGAACAATTCTCTGCAGTCAGTGAATGTCCATGGGAATTACAATTCTTCATTTAAACGAGACTGAACGATTACACTGAAGTTTCAGAAAAATATTAGAGTCCATAGGCTGCTGTCTACTAGCACTATGAAAAATGATTAGCTCATTAATTCCAGGCACTGTATTCATTTCAAACCCATAATACAGCCTTAATTTTGCAAACAGATGTGCTAATGCAGATCTGAATACCACAGACGTTAGCAATTCTCTTCACGTGCAGAGAACAGAGGAAGAGGAATGCAGGAGAGAACTGGTGAAAGACCTACAAAACCGTAGTGCTAGGATCCACTTTGATGATGAAGATAAGTGAGAGAACAGACATGCATACAGTTCAATACAAAACAGATTTTGCTAAGGACTGTAGTTAATCTGATTGCTCTTATTAAAAGGAAAACAAAATAAAATAAAATATCAACAATAGAGTGAATTAAAAAGGCACAATCAAAACTACCACTGAGATTCTTAGGGCTCTTAGATATCAAGAGTATGAAGAACTCTCTAAAAATACAATATTAAAAAAAAAGTCAATAGAACAGGAAGAAGGCAAAATGAAGTACAACTATATTTTACATCTAGGATAAGAGAGTCCTGTAAAAGTAGTATTGTCACCATGAGTGGCAAAGCAAAGCAAAACAAAACAAAACAAACCCTGTTCTATTTTTTTTTATTCTTTTCCATTTAATTTTCTATATAGTAACTATATAATTAGGAAATAGGTTAAAAAAAAAAGAAGCAAATAAAAAACCCTCTTACTCTGCAGAAATGACCAAATTTTACAGCAGCTATCTTGCTAGTCTAAAGCACAATCTCTACAATGAATTTATCACTTTGATATGCACAACATTGACTCACAATTGAATTTGTGATTTGAATATTTCTGAACTTGCTGGTCAGAGAGTCTAACATCAGTTCAGAGTTATTCTTTGACGTCCATCTCTACTTAAAAGGATTTTTCAAAATCTTAGGTTCAAAGCAAAACAGTGGAGGTTCTAGCTCTGAGTTTTGGGAAGCCTATTGTTAATACTACCATTACACTCCTCAGTGCTGTGGTTTATAAGCCGATCTATGGACAATTCTCCTGTGAAAGATGAAGAAAATTGCATTTTTTTGACTGTATGCTATTTTGCAGTCTGTTCACATGAAAATACGTAAGTGGATGAACACCTCCTTCAGAAGATAACAGCAGTCCCCAACTTGAAAAGATGAGTAAGAAGTAATGCTGTAATGCAAAAGACTAGTTCAGTGTTATGAGTCATTTTTTCTTCATTGCAAAAAAGGCAGCAAATTACTTCCAGTAAGTCGGGAAATTTTGTTATTTTCAAGAACTAATATACCTATGATAGCTGACAGCAAATGTGATAAGCATGTGTCTCTTCTTCATTCACTGTTAATTTTATCCCAGTAGTAAAAAGATATTTGCAAGCTTTATGTAGCACTACTTTGCCAGAAAAGAGGAGGCACTTTACATTTCTTCTTCTGTTGTACTGCCTTGGTTTTGTAACTTCTACACATTATATTTAGACTATAAAAATGCACATTTTAAAAAACATTACATACATATATTTTTTATTGGAGCGAGAAACATAGAAGTGCTTCAATATGAGTTTTAATATTTAATGCCTTAAGACTATCTTCAACAGCCCCCAAATATTTCTGACGTCTCCTGCACCAGTTTACCCAAAGACTACTATTTTGCTAAATGACTGTCAAGTACTTACTGTGAAGATACTGAGAAATGTTTATTATCCACTCATCTGTTAACTTCCCAGCTTTGGTTATCTTGGTACATTTCAGCTGGCTTGAAAGATCTCTCGATTCAATCCAACAAATTGTGTCCTCTTTGTAGCTATAATCTAGTGTCAAAATTGCAGATCCTTTTACAGGAGTTCGGGCAGACACTTTGCTTCCATTAAGATATAATACCTCAACTGTTTCAGAGTTTGCAACCAGAAGAAGGGGAGGTCTATCAGCAGGCTCTGAAAACAAATCAGAGAGAATTTAAAGTGTTAACGGACTGTGTATAGCATATTTATCGTATCAGTTTTAACCCAATTTTTAAATGTTCTTACCTGCATATTTTAAGAGATATAATAAATGGGTTTTGTTTTTATTTTCATAACTATCGTATATTCCAAATTACTACTCTATTTTATCCTGCTGTTCTAATAGTTCACATCATTAAAGAAAATTAATTACCCTAGCCCCACAGCTTCTGTTTAATTCCAAGTGTCATTATTGCAACATTTTTCATGCCTAAGTCATAAAAAGAAATACATTTATGCAAATTATTTCTATCCAGATTACTGACATTTCTAAAATTATGGGGGCCAGGAAAACCTGAAGAATTCATGAGTACACATGAAATGGTATAGTACTTTTCATATTAGAGTCTGTAAAATTAGATGAAAATTGAGTGAATGCTTCTACAAAGCAAAACAAAATGTCAACAACAACAAAAAAAAAAGCACCAGCAAACAAACCCAATGCAATGGGACCTGGCTACATCACGCAGATGTTGGGTCTAATAGTGTGCAATGTATGGGAGAAAGCTTTATGCTGTGGAGCATCCTGCCAGCAAAAGGGAACAGAGAATGCACAGTTTCCATTGGGTTAACATTCAGGTCACAATAAACAAGCAAACAAAAAATATGAAGAAGCAATTCACATTCACCTGAATCACTTTGACTGGAAATCCCGCTAGTAATTTATAAAAATACTTAACAATGTGTGAATACTGAAGGAAACAATAATACCCAAATAATGAAGAATATATAATTTAAAATACAAGATATTCAGTTAAAGTGATGCTACAGGTTAATGAATGATTTAACACCAAGTTCAAGTTCAAGTTCAAGTTCAAGTTACACTTAAAGAAAGGTATGTTGTACACACAGACGAACAAACAATTCTCATTGAGCTGAAATATTTTTTGCATTATGATGAGTGCTATTGGGCACAAAAGCAGCTGGTCTTGCTTTAGGTGCATTACTGCCTAGACGATCCAGGGCTGGTTTGAAATTATGTATCTGACTTAGTCAAGTGTAAATTAATATTAATCTCAGTATGATGAGGAGTTTGTTATACGTGGTTCCACTACCGAAATTCAGTGACGTATTTTTCTAGATCTAGAGCAGTAACTGAAATAAGGTACCAGTCAATCCAGAACCATATGCCTGCAGTTTTGTTTTTTTTTGTCAGGGGAGCACTCCTTAATTAGAAACAGTACGATACCATTGCTTTGCTTCACTTTAATATAACGAACTGCTGTTGACATAACATACGAAGTGAAGTGGCTGGAAAACAAATCAGAGAGATGTATGTGTTTAAGACAGAGGACAGAGAAACTACTTCCTGAAAAATCCCTCTGCTGCTAGATGTTCAGTGTCCAGAGTCCTGCTCTGAGACTGAACTTTGAGCTGATGCAGGTTCTTATGAGAAGATTCCCTGAGAGAGGAAGATACGGTGACCCCCAAAATTTGATTGAGTTACCATGAATTATAGCATCTATAGCTCAACTGTTGGAAGCTATGGGCATGTACTTTCTTTTTTTTTTCTTCTAGGGTGGGACTAGAATATATCTGGTCAACTCCGTGTAGCTTTTCAATTTTTTTAACAGAGGAAGGCAACTCATTTGTATCAGCAGATGTTTACCTGCAAAGAGGGGATCTCTGCTTTGGACTAAGCTGTCCAGGGAGACTCAGGTTCTGAGTCACTGACTGCCCAGTACAGCTGTTGTTGCAGTAGACCAACTATACATGCTAGAGCATGCTCCTTAAAACAAACCAATGATTAATTTCAGTAAAAACAATTGCTTCTGAAAGTTGCCACCACAAGCAGCAGAATTTAAGGTAAAGAGTAAATGAGCTACACAAATGCACCTGTTTTTCTGCAGAGAACCTATGGAAGATAGTTCAAGAACTACCCACACCTATTTATACACCAAAGGTGACAACAGATGGACTATGCCAAAGAACTATTGAACAAATCAGTGCTGTCAGGTGCAGTATTTCCAGATGGAAGTACAATTTTCAAAAAAAAGAACAGATGCCTATATGAGACCCAAATTGATTGAGTCCCATTGAACATCTAAAGCTGTTATTGATGATTTTTTTGAGCAGAAATACTGACTCACAAGGTCCCCACAAAGAATTCTGGGAACTTCTTTGCATCTTTAAGGAAGAAGATATTGAAATTCCATGCAAATTTTATGCTTTAAGTTTGCTTTAGGTTTAATTGGAATAACAGTGATGCCTAATTTTGCAATGAGGTATGTTCATGTGAATAATAATGTCAAGTGAACAAACTTCTAGAAGTTGTATTTAACAAAAATTACCCTGAAACATAGGAACTCACACTGCAGTTGCCAAGCATGTGGAAAGATATTTGTGTTGCCAAGTCTCACCCCAAGTGCTCTCAGCCCAAATCAATCTGCTTACAGGCAGAAGAATAAATCAATGTTTAAACACTGTATTAAAATGTAGTATTTCAATCAACATTGTACTTCATATGGTTTTCAAAATTTTACTAAGCAATATCAGGTGAAGACATGGAGAAAAAAATTGCATAAATAAAAGGATTTGACAGATAATACTTCATCAGCAAGTCTGATTAAAGAGAAAATATGCTTTATTAAATACACTGCTCAGTGGTCTCAGTGAAATCCACAGAAGTAGGCTTTAAATTCTGTTCTTTGGTACCATGTGCTTTTATTTAAGCATCTGTTTTCCTGACATTTTGTTTACTTTGTTGCCTAAAAATTATTTTCACTAATGGATCAGCATGCATTCTTTCTAAAGTAGATTTCATTCTTTCCTATTGTTTTCCATTCTATAATGTATACTTCACCTTGTAGCACACTTTTTATCTCCCCAGTAAATCTCATGTTGATATCTGCAACACCACACTTCTATAACTTACTGCTTTTCTAACTTACTGACTGTCCTTATCTGTCTCACATTCACTACCATTATTTATATCCATGCAAATTTTTTGAAAAATTTGGAAGATTTCTAAAGACTGAAGGGATTCAACTTGTTTGTGAAACAACCCCTTGGTAAAGTGGTGAGCCACAAGTGAAGCCACAAGTGAAGCTCCCTAGCCATGATTGTTCCCCAGAAAAGAAGGCAATGGGGTTTTTTAATAAGCAATTTTATCTGAAATTTCCCAGGTAGATCCATTTGCAGTCAACAGGTGTCCTGTGTATGTAAATCCCTCTTTCCTTCCCTTTCATATGAACTTATGTTACCCATCAGAAGAAGAGAACCAGAGTTAAGAGCTTCTGTCTCCATCACCCACTGATCCCAGTGGAGAGTTTCCAGACTGGTGCAAAAGGTGTTTGTGTCTGCCTCCTGTAAGTTTTTTCTATCTAACAGCTCTGTGATCAGCTGCTCCCTTCCCACAAAATAACATCACTCCTTTCCCAAACAGCAGCAGCGTGAAAAATTCCTTATTAACATTTTTGCTCTTGCACTGTGTATTAAGTAAGATATTACCACTGTCTGCAATCTGTAAAGCCTTCAGGAAGAAGCAGATACTCAGGAGCTGTTTGCAGTTAAGGAGCCAGCACGGCTGCTCAATTGTCCGAGGCTGTCAGAGAGAACCATATCCTTTCTTACAGTGTTTTGAACCTACCTATTGGAACTGTAACAAGGATTTAATACTTCACTAAACTCCAGAGAAAAGTTGTATTTCAGTATTAATGTTTAAGAAATAAAGGAGTTCTGAAAAAGAATTAGCGTTGAAACTCCTGAGCAACAGCTGTAATCAAACCTGGCTCGAGCCAATGGAATCAGAAGTACTCATGGCACTGCTAAGAGGCCTTGCTTAGCAGGCACTAGTAAACACTAAAAACACATCTGTATTCTTGCAGAACTTATCCAGAAACTAGATTACTGAGCCTGAAATTATGTTTTTCAAGCAGTCCATACAGGAAATAATTGAATGAGTAGAATCAGTTAATCATGCTTTTTCACAGTAGGGTAGATAGCCTGCTTATTTCAATATTGCTGAGATAAAGACTTATGTCATTATTACTTACTAAAAAAAAGTAAAATTATTTCATGATAAAACTATACCCCCCCAAAAAAAAAGTTCCTTTAAAGCATTTTAATGTATTATATAAGGTAGACAAAATACGAAAGAGAAGCTGAAAAAAATGCCTTGTCTTCCCCCTCACAAAGAAAAAAAACTGCTTGTCCATTTCCCAAGAACAGAATCTACAAAGCTTAAAAGTTTAGTGGACAGATCTAAGACGAGTTGCAGTGAGCTGACAGCAGCTTTTCAAATAACTGGACTTCATGTGTGTTATTCTTTCCAGAGTTTTTTTTCTTTCTTTTTTTTTTTCATTTTATAGGAAAGATAAGAAGTGAATAGGTCTCTAATCCAGGAAAGTTTTATGATTCATCCCTCTTGACTAAAATGAAAGCATCTTCCTTTGAAATATGTTTAAGATAGAGTAGTGGAAAAGATGAAAGTCTTGCATTTTCCCCCTCCCTGATCTTGTCTGAAATACAGATCGATAATGATGTCACAACAAATCAGAAACTAAGGTGTTTTGCTGTGCCACCAACAGTCCTAGTTCTGTGGAAGAAAATCTCCAGAAACGCCAGCATTTGTGGTTTTTTTTTTTTCATTACTGTGATATGAAAAGGATAAAACTCATAATTCAGTGTTTACAAGCAACTTAAAAAACCTTCTCCTGAGGTCTGCACTGTAGATTTTAAGTCATTTGCTCTTAGCAACGCACATACTGTATAACAGTCTGAAAAATATTTAGTAGTGTTGAATAAAATGCCGTCAAATTTTATTCTGAAATTAATTTTTAACACTTAAACACGACTTGTCCTAAAATGGACTACTTTAATTCTAAACCCTTGAAACTTAGATTTGTGGAGTGTTACAAGAACTGTGTTGTGAGATAAATTTAAGGGTGATGAATAATAGAAACAGGTTTTTACTTTAATCATTATCACTTCATCCTTCTTTATCTACATGACAAATGTTTCTTATCACATGGTATTTCTCTCTAGATGGGCTATGAAGGTATAAAACATATCAGGAATTTTGGAAGAAAGAGATTTTTTTTCCTCAGCTAAAGATTTCCAATTCTGTCATTTTGTTTTCTTAAATATTCTTTCCATCCAACGCGGGCCTTGCAGTATAGGCATACAAACTTGGCAAACAAAGAATTTCTAAAACTCCATTCAGCAAAGCTACATTTTGTTTCATTTTCACCTCAGAAGAAGTCATTAACTGCTTCTTTATTCATAAAAGAAAGTGTGGTTAAAAAGTCTGGAAAAAAAAAAACATGGTGTGCCCCCAGCTGTTTTGATACTTATTTTAACATCCTTCCCAAAGGTACTGTGCAGCTAAAAGTTTCAGGCTCCAAAGTTATTTAAATGAGCAGAGGAAGAAAATGCAGAATTTAATGAGGGATAAACCTCCCCACCTTGACAGCCAAGCATTTGCCTGCCTGAAGGGTAGAAAAACGCCAGCTTCTGTGAAGCGCTTTGCTAATTGTACCGTACCACATGCGGCAAGGAGGTTGTGCAGGATGGGCTCCGAGGCTGTGGAAGAGCCACAGGAGATCTCCAGAGGCCTGCAGGCCGTCCCCTGCGCTGGGGCGAGGCTCCTGCAGACCACTGCCACCAACAGGCCTCACCTGCTCGGCTCCTTGGTAACCGGGCCTCCACAAGCTCCCCCGCTTCCCTCCCAGTAAATATTCAGAAACCTCTCACTCGGGCTACAGAGACAACAAAAGTGTGGCACAGGGCTCATAGTCTGGCATTGCCTGTTGTGCTGTACCTAGCACCATGCATGGTAATTTATATTCTTGGCAGATCTGCTGTTATTAACATCAGAAAGCTTTATATAATGCCTAAGCCAACCTAAACCTCTATTGCTTCTTATCTTTCATACCTTTTACACACAGAATATTCTTTAGTTCATTTCTTTATGAATTTGACAACTGCTTTTGTCAAATGCAGACTGAATGGATAGCTTGCTCTTTCCATCCTTATTCTCTTTAGGCTTTTTAAGGAAATTAAAAAGTTGATTTTTTTTTTCCTAGGAGGTTTTTTCCTTTCTTCCCTTAGATGCAACTTTTTTCCTGGATTCTGTTCTACTGATCCACATTTGCTTTGCATGATGCTCCTGGCTGGATGTCATATTCCAGCTGAAGACTTCCCAGTGTTGACTATCAGGATTACTTTGAATGTCTTGCAAGTCATAATCCTTCTTATACACACCAGGATAGTACCCTCTCCCCCTGCTCAACAGGATGACAGTCTAATTTTTGACTTGTGATCCATTACACATTTTAGATACTTTTCGGCAGGACTGGTCTCTAGTTGCTTGCACACCAGTCTTTTTTTTTGTGCAGGGCAGCACCTTGCTTTTGTCCCTGCTTGAACCCTACCCTACAACCTGGGAAAAGCAGTTTGTATTATCAGTGAAGCTATGAATGTAATATTAATGCTGAAGGAAACCTACATCCTGGTACACGGAAACGTCACTATTTTCCACACTGTAAATGGCCCGGTGACGCAACATAAGCTGTTACAGGTCACTGCAGCCCTTGCAGCGTTCTGGGATAAAAGCACCGCCATTACTGTGCCTGGAAGTTCTTTGACCTCTGTGCTCTGTGAGGAGTTTGGCTCAACTGCTCAACATATTGATAATTTAATCCAGCATTACTTAAAGAAAAATTGTGTTTATGCGCAAAAACAATGTAACGAGCAACACTCATGTCTGTGCAGCACCATGATCTTGATTTGCGCTATCCTGCAGTGATTTCTCTGGTTAACCACTAGTGAACTCATGCTGAAAATAACAGAAAAGATGAAAACTACCATAAAACAAACATGATGAAGCACTAAGAAAGACAGAAGAGTAGTTCTCTGTTAATAGATGATCTGATTCATTTCACCAAGACCACCAAGACACCGACACCTCATTATAACACTGAGTTACACACTCTGCTGGATACAAGAAAGGAAACTCAAAGGCTCATCTGAAGCCCTGTACTGGCAACATGAGAATTTCCTGACCTGGAACAGTGTTATTGACTTTTATGCAGTGGAGGAAGAAGAGCATTAAAATACTTTTATTTTTTATGGTCTTTCTTACCTCACAACACTTAGCCGTGTACTAAAAAAATCACTCAGCTATGTTGTGTGGATCAATATAAAACTTGATACAAGCGCTACAAAAACATGTAACTTACAAGTTAGTGCTCAAGTCAGAACATACTTAGCAATGCTCTTAACTTGAGGCAGCCTCAAAAGAAAACAGTAGGCCTTCATATTTATGACGGTAAAATAGCTACAAATAGGAAGTCTCAACAAATATATAACAAACATAGCTTTACACTAGGGTGTTGAATCATCATGGATGTAGAAAAATTGATCAAGAAAGTGTTTTTTTCAATATAAAAATGTTGTTAAGTCAATGTGCTGAGTAAGAAAACACTTTGTACAGTATCGCTTCATTAAACACAATTCACTAATTTCCTCAAATACCCAATTTACTATTACTAATGAAAACATGCACTGAGTAGGAAAATAAAAAAGTCTAGTGTGAATATGTATATCATGAAATTCACCTCTTGGGATATTACAAGGACAAAGCAATCTCATGTCTTTTTTCATCCTAAGGGTACAATTACCTCACGATCATTCCCTCTGCCTTCTCACTACCTCTGCTGTCTTCTCAGAGTAAACAGCCTACTTTGTTTGTGTGAGGAAAAATCCCTGATTTATTTATGAAGAGGGAAATTGGGAACTGTTCTAATCTTGGCTGAACTGAGTATTTCACTTTAATTAATAACAACCATATAATAACTTCTAATATTTCCTTTTTTGTATTGTCATAATTGTATTGTCATAATATGTGAAAAGTTGTTTGAGGGTTGTTGCGTTGCTCTTTGTAATACGGTGAAGGAAAGTTCATCTCTTCTGTACGCTCTTCTATCTATCTCTTCATATATATCGTCTACACGGGACCAAACTAGAAATTATTTTCATTAAGGTAAAAAGATGTTAAAACTTACCATTTTTGGCCTTGCAAGATTTGTTATCAGGCTGAAGTACGTAGCCCTCCACACAGCTACAAGTATATGATCCATCTGTATTTATACAGATCTGGCTGCAGCTTCCATATGTATTACATTCATTCAAATCTAAAGGGACATTAATGAGATCTTGTTTAAGGATTAGAAAAAGACAGAAATTAAAAAGAAAAAAAATCTAAGAGGAAAGTTTGATCCATTAAACCATTACGGTATTTATGTATTCCCCTTCTCTAGCCATGACCTCATCACCAATGTTGGCTGTTGAAATTACCCCAGCAACCAAACAGAAGGCCAGGAGTTCTCGAGTTTAATTGCTATTTATTTTTAAGGTTAAAACCTTCATTTGTTCAATTAGCATTCAATGTCTACATCATGTTAGGGAGACATCTGGACTCTTGTTAGTACTAGGGAACACTTGTATTTAAAATTATAAGGGGCTATGAATGAAACAACATTTCAAGGGAGAAAATTGATTATCCTTCTCAACCTATTTGTGCTGGAAATGTCTTATAGTTCCTTAAATGAACTGTCACAACTTCTACATTAAACCATCATCCACTACATCAAAAACTATATATTTCTCTAATCTAAAGAACAGTTTTCTCAAGTAGGGTACATAGGCATAATACCATAAACTCAAGACATGCTATTTAACAGTGGTTGAGGGTTTAAGCAATAAACTGACATTTTAAAAAACTGCTGTTGAAATTATTTCCTCAGATATATTTTCAATCACAAAACATGACAACCATAGAGCAAAAGAACTTAGAATAAATTACATTTATGAAGAATCTGGCTTAGCACTATTACTTGAAGAGACGAATGATTGGTAGTGAGTACATACATAAGGCAACAAAACTCCAATCTGCTTATAAAAAGAGAAAAAATAAGAAACAAATACCTGGATAGAGAATTAAAAAGTTGTATATTTTAAAAATGGAAAAGAATACCAATTTCAGTCCACATTTAATTATGCCAAAATAACATTCCCAGCTAAGTTGTATGATCTGGGAGTGTTCATTTATCAAATTCTAATCTAGATGTGACTTTATGGGCACAAGGCGAAATGATGCAAGTCTCACTGGGTCTCCTGGAAGTGAGGTCTGGAGAGTGGCTCACACAAATGAGCTGCAGGCTTGTCTGAGCAAGGGGAAAGAACAGGGCAAGACTCCCCACCTCCTCCAGTCTGGCTGAGGATGCTTTCTTCCCCATAAGTTACTAATAGCTCCTGCTGGGGCATGGGCAGAGGAGCACCAAGGAGTCAGCAAGGAAGTCCAGACCCTCATTATGAAGGGGGACTCTTTCCCCCTGCCTGATGCCACAAGCCCATGCCCTGACGAGCACCACTGAAGCTGGGCAAGGAAGCTTGCCAGCTCCTCAGCTCTTCCGTGCTCACCAGCCTGCAGTTGGCCTGCCTGCGTAGCTCCCAGACCAAAGCTGGCAGCCCACCACCAGCTCTCTGCACCCGCCAGCCATCAAGGAACCATTAAGAAACTTGTGTCAATCCTACAGCATCTTTCTTGTTTACCTGTGCAGCTTCTTCCGTCACTGCTTGTTTCATATCCATCTCCACAGTAACACCTGGTGCCATTCCTGGTAATGGCGCATTTGTATTGGCAATTCATCTGTTGGCATTTGGGTAGCAATTCTGTAAAATAGTATTATATAGAGCAAAATGTTACTACATACTAATTTTATTATTCATATATCACAGACTTTAACAACATATATATATGCATGTCTCAGGAAGGAAACACCACCACCATTTTCTCTAGCTGTTGTTGGAAATATACTTATGACACATAATACATTGTGAAATGCTTGCTTTGAAAATTGTATTTCAGCAAGATAGTAAATAGAAATCAGCACTCCATTTCTGCCCAAAGTTGCTCACAAGCATATTATCAAGGTGTAGTGTTGCTCTGCTTAGATGTCTATTTTTTGCACATCAGTCATATTTAAAGCAATGATTTGAAAAAAAAAAAAAAAAAAAAGAAGCACCAAACCTCTAACAGTTATCTCTAACAGTTATATTATAGTTATAAAAAACACCAAAGATTATAAGAAAGGTTTCAAAATCTATGTCTTCCCTATTTGTCATATCAATTGATCTTTTGAAAGCTTGTTTTGATTTACTGATACACATATAACCTTTACAGTAATCAATGGGCATACATTCTGGCTCAATAATTTAATGTTGGACATGTATTGTTGGATAAACATTGCAGATAATATATGTCTTTACTACTGAAGTCCTTCATAGCATCTATTGCTTAAATACAGACCACCAGTGCAAGGCATGATGCTAACAGCTAGAAGAAATATTGTAGAAATATACACTGTAATGATTTCCATCATGATGAAAACAAACTAAAAAACCTCAAGTACTTCTCAGCCCCAAGCTGGATGAAGTGTATCAATTATTTTGCTAATCAAAAAGGAGTATTTTAATGAACAACATTCTTCCTACAGGAAAATAAGAAAGGGATTGTGGAAAACTGCTGTGAAACTTTCTCTGAAGATATTTTTCAAAACTATATGCAGATGGATCGGAAAATGTCCTGCAAATGGACAGAGAAAGGTTCTGTTACAGGGCTGGCTTTCAGTGACTGGGTATGTCCAGAAGAAAAAGAGAAGTCTGTAGTTTAATATGTGGGCAGTTATAATCTATCTGATCATTATTCATCAAGCTCTACTGGGGGCTAGAATGAAAATTAATATGAAGAAGAGTCAGCATCAGCGTCTGAGACTTGGGGCTTCAGTTCTGGAACGTCTGCCAGTGTCAAAAGAAAGATGACACTTTGGGAGAAAAGTGGATGTGGCTTCCACCCAAAGTTACTACTTACTATATTGCAACAATTACAAAAAAAAAGAGGTGTCACACAATTATCAGAGGATATTCCCTAGAATTCTATAGTCCACACAATCTGCAGACTGACTACAGGCTGATAAATCATCCACTGTCCAAATCTGCCCATTTTCTAAGTGGTTTCTGGGTTATTTCTCTGCCTTGTGTGCCCCTGTGAATACGAAGGTAATACATTTTGGCCGCAGCTTGCTTTGTTGGTTTCTTGTCCCTCGTCCAGTCCTTAAATCTTTTACATCCTTCCAAGAACAAGTGCCGTCCAGAATGCAAAAGAGGAAACTTCCCCAGAGGAAACCTGAAATGGGGCTGCACACCGAGGTGTGGAGCTGGAACCAAGGCTGATTATATGGTATCTGTTTATTTAATATTTCTATCTGCACAAAATCGACATATACGTTTCATTTTCTAAGCAAACATGGATCAACCATCCTTTACAACCTGTAATTTTCTTCCTCAAATATTTGTCTTGTGCTGTACAGCCAGTAGCTTTCACCAGATGATAACTATTTGACTCACAAATGGGACTTGGCTTGTTTGCACTCTTTCCATAATGGATACAGATAGCCAGCAGCTTAAACTGGAGTAGTGGGGCCTGCACACAGCCAGTAAAGGCTGCTGGAGAACAGCAACAGTAAATTGGCAAGTGAGATCCATTAAGGGAAAGTGAATAAAAGCAGCCTATCTGCTCCTTTTTTTTCACGAAAACTTTTGCATTTCATCGATTCTAAATTATTGCAGTATCATGTGGATGGCTTTTAATGACAAAACAGTTGCATTTTCTTTACAGTAAGTATAAGTACTGTGCATAGACTATTTCTGCCAAAAATATTTCTTGTCACACTTCTCTTCCCTCATTCTTTCCACACATTTCTATTTTTCACACTGTCTATCACAACTTTGCTGGTGTCCTCATCCCATCTGCTATGCTTTTAGAAAGGGCTTCTCCGAGAAGGTATTCTGCTAATACTGCCTCTCTTGTGCAGCTCCTTACGCTCACTTTGCAATGAATACTGTCTGATCTTGTTGATCAAGTAAGAAATTATTTTCAAATTAGTTTTCTCAAAAGACATGTTTCACAGTCCCCTGTTGATAACTGTTTGAGACAGTTAAAACTGGAACAGTGAGAAAAACAAAATTTCTTCTCGCATTTTAACCAGCTATGACAAGAAGCAACCCATCACTAGTCTCAAGTTTTACACTAAAACTACTTCCACCAGTTTCCCAGCCAGCCAGCCAGGAGTCCTTCAAACACACCAGACTTTCCAACAAATCTGTTTAAGAAGCGATGTCGACTGCCATATGTTTCTGACTTAAAACTAACAATTTTCCTCCACTAAATTATCAGTCAGATTATTACAACAGCAATTGGCCTCCATTCATGGCTCCAGGAAAGAGCTTCCTTACTGCCTGTGTGAGAGACATCTTTGTGCCCCAGAACATTTTTGCTCTACTGCTGATCTGCTAAACCTGCCAGGGGAACTCACAAGTGGAAAAGCACAAAATATAACAATGACATTGAGGGGAAATAGATCTATTTTCTATTTTACTAGCTCTTTTGTTTTCTTCACTTTAAGTAACTGACCCTGAAAACCTTTGGGGAGAAAATGGAGTTGGCTTGCCTCTGGAAATGTTTGAAGTATTGAAGGACATGCTATGGAAGACAGTGTATACATTTATGGTTTGGTTAGATTTGTAACAGACTACTAGGGAAGAGGTGAGGAGGCAAAGAAAAATCATAAAGCAGTGAACATCAATATTTTTAATGGTCCAGATAGGAAATTTAAAGAAATAAAGAACAGGGCCCTTCATTTCTTGTCCTTCCTACCTTGCTTTAGGATTAAGTAAAATTCTGGTCTTTGGTCTCCCTTTCTCAACATGAATTGGTTTACAAAGTACACAGGCAGTGAAGAATGAGCATCACCAAGCTTTCCACTTTTAACACAGCTACAGAAACCTATATTTATGTGTCAAAGCACAGTATTTCTGCTGGAAGCTTTAAAGGAAGAAGCTAAACTGAGGGAAAGCAACAGAAGAGAGCTTTATAGCTCACAAGGAGACCCACAGTTCAAGGCACGGAGCTGTAGAGCAAGGCGTGAGATTTGCAGAAATGCAGGGTAGCAGAAGGAGTTGTGAGTGCCTTTAGGATGATCTGTTTTCCCCAGGCCCAGGGAGTACTGCCAATTCACCCAGCGCTGATTTAGGTCATTTTGTTCAGTGTTTTCCTTCTTCCACGGGAGACATGCAGGGCACCATTTTTTTCTCCCCATGAAAGAACCACTCTAAAGTTGTGCTCCAGCTCTACCACAAAAGCCACCCTGCCTCCTCAGATACACCCATGTCAATCTCCTGCCTACTTTCATATTCCTCTGACTCCCAGCTACCTAGGCCCAAAGGAGAGCGGGCAGGCAGGCAAAGACGCTGCTGATCTCATCTCCCCTAAAATGATATACCTTTGTGATGACTCCGAGGAGCTGCAAGCTTTTTGGACAAACTGCTCCCACAGGATTTCACAGTAATAAAATCTTGCCTTCATTTATTCCTTCTGTGTTCAAGGAAACACACTGCTTATCATAGTTCATCCAAGATGAATGATAGAAGGAACTATCCTCTCTTGCATGGCTTTTTAATGAAAGAATTAACCGATTGATCTGACTATCCCTTTTGTCAGTTCCTCCTGAACTGACACGGGATTCACAATAGGTTCATACCTGGTTCTCAAGCTTAGGTGTTTTGGCTGTTTTCATCAACAAGAAAAGCAGTTCAGCTTGCACTTTCTTAATACTGTATATTTTTTGGCTGTGAGGGACTGTTGAGCACTAGAACGGATTTAAGGAGATGCCTCAGTGAGCCTTCCCTTTCCCGAGAGGATGAAAGAGGACTAGATTCACATCCAGCAACATGCATTTAGATGCCATTATTTTTGAGCCACTTTGATGATAATAAGGCCTTTTGGCTGTAGTGGGTTCCCAGTTATGTTTCATAAGTGCATGTGTAATATACAAATCCTGTACAGCTCTTTTTGTAATGATGCTAGAATACAGACAGCATCCTCGCACTCTACATTAAAATTAGCTGATTACACAATGCTGATAAGCACCAGTGATACAGAGCCGGAGTAAGTAAAAGCAATTGGCTGAAGTTTATAGTTCTGAGTTCAAGATAATATGCTTAGGGAATAATAGCAGAGCTTCTGCTGTCGGTTCGGGACTTAACAGTTTGAAACAAGGGATTCTTGTCAAACAGTTCATCAGAGAAGGGCGATGAGCTACCAGTGCAATGCTGCCTGGGAAAAAAGCGAATGCAGCTCTGGGAGCATCAGGATATCTACTTCCCATAGAGAAAGCGATGATATCAAGAGCCAGGGCACCAGTGAGTCCTTCTCTTGCCAAATGCAGCTGTTTGTGGCTGTGCCCACCCCAGCGGATACCCGGAGGATAAACCCAGATTTGAGCAGGCTCGGAGAAAGGCTTCAGGGACTGATCGGCAGGGGAATGGAGAGCTGGGATCTGAGGGCAGGCTGCAAGTTTCTGGGTTGATTAGTGTTGGGAGATGAAAACTACGAGCAATCATGGCTGCCATCTCTGAATATATCAGAGGATCCAGCAGTGGGGGAAGAGAGCCTATTTAAGCTAGAGGCCTATTGGCAGAAGTACAAATGGGTGCAAATTGTTCATTAATAAATTTGGGCTGAAAAAGAGAGGCTCTAAACTATCACTGTAATCAGGCTCTGGAAGTTCTCTTTGAATGGAATCAGCAGGGACAGAAAATAAATAAATGTTTTCAACATGGATCATGATAGATTCATGAAAGACAGCATACGGAAAGGCCCCTGAAATACCAGACACTGTGTTCATGACCCAGGAGGTTCCTTCTACTACTATATTCCTCAAGCAACACACCATCTTATGCTAAAATATCATTTTTCATTATGGAACTAAGATTAATTCTTTTTTCCTTGTCTCTGAAACATACCCAAAGGAAAACTTATGGGAGCTTGTTACTGAATTAGTCTTCTAATTGTACTCCACACACATTCTTGTGTCTCTTAAATATTCGGATTTTTTTTGGCAGCTTTGTGTTTCATGAATATACTTGATCTTATCACTGTGTTATTCATTCAGCTTTTATGATTCAATATTCATACACTGATGTCTAGACTATCCTTATCACACATATGCTGTAAGCCTTATTTTTCTTTGCTAGTTCATTTTCCGAGTTTTTGAAGTACAATTCTTTTATATATTAGACTCTTTAATGTAATTTACCCTAGGGTTGGTTTTTGTTTTGTTTTGTTTTGTTTGTTTTTTGGCTACACAAGATAAAGCTCTACAGTTTCCTTCTCTGACAGAAAAGTGTAGCTTGATTGATAGAATTCAATTGCTGGATTGAAATAACGCAGCATGTTTTTATCTTACATTTGTTGGTCATTTTATTGGTTTTGACTATCAAACCATAAAAATAAGATGAAAGTGTAATGATTTTTGTCACGCACCTTGGCCCATAACTCTGTTATGGTAGACATACCACTGAGAAAGAGACATGGAAATCTGAGACCAGATTCATAACCTTATACTCCTGCTGTGCGTGACCTCAGCCAAAGTTCAGCATTGAAGCAGGAGTCAAATTCCAAATAACATGCAATATGGGGAGGGGACACAAAAATCCTTTAGGCTAAAAACCAATTTTTTTGTTTGCCCTTAGACAAATGCTTAGGTGAACATCTCCTGAACTTGTTTTCCATTTCAGGTCAAGCTGCAGCCTCTGCATTTGGGCACCAGGTGATTGACTGCTGCTTCCTAACTTGTGGTCAGGAGGCTTGGGAAAACACAGGACTAATGCTGCTTTTTATTAGTCCCCCAAATAGCCCACCCATTTAGAAAAAATAGCTAGAAGTTAGAAGCCTTAAAGATTGAGACATTTACAGGCAAGGCCTGCAAGCCAGCCTCCAGGTGCCTAGCCCCAGAGATCAGTTAGGCAGTACAGGATTTCTACACAGTGCACAGACATGGTAACAACCACCCCGAACAGCAATCGGAAAACCTTGCATGCTGAACTGCCTATAGCAGGTTGTAAGCCCTGGGTATAACTGAAATCCTTTTCCTTCATAGAGCTTAGATGTCTGAGCCTGGACTGCTCATAAGTAACTTCACTTGCTTCAACTCCAGACTGCAGAATCTTTTCCTGAGGCTCAGGTGTGAGGCCCACATTAATATTTCCAGGTCATAAACAGGGAAATGATATTTGAGAACAGTGCTTTGTGCTGGGTACCAGGCTGCTCCTGAATTTTCCACAGAATAATTACCAGATAAAAGATATCAACAGATCGCAGTACTTCCACCCTTTGCCATTGCTATAACCATCAGGCAACAGAGTTGTACTCCAACACGCATCATCTGAGCCCACAAAACCCAGAGTCCTAACAGCACTGACTCAACACAAGAGCACCTTGCATCTCATACGACATAGTGAAAGGTGTGTCCGGTGGGGGAACGCTGATGTGGTGTGAGGTGTGGACACCCCCGGGGCTGAAGGGGCACCTAGGGACTCCTGGGTCCTGTAAGTGCTAAGCAAGTGCCATAAGCTGTCATGTAAAAGCTGGGCAGCAGCTATTGTCATGCAAGTTATCAACTGTAAGCAAAAGGTGTCTTAACTGAACTGTATCAAAGCCCATCCCCATGGGTGCATGCCTCCACGCTGGGAAGCCTTGGTACAAAACACCAACTGATGCAGAAAGCTTTAGCTGAAGTAGGGAAGGTGTCCGCTCACTGTAAGCACTTGTTAGCATGGTGGAACCTGGACTGCGCTTCGTAAATTCCACCTGACGTATAACAGCTCTCTGTCGGATCTTTCTTCACACCACGGGCTATGTGCTGCCACATAGACTGCTGCTGAACAACTTAATGTATTATTTTAAATAGACATTAAAGTGTATTTGCCTATTTTATGATTAGAAGAAAATTACACATCTTGTTTAACGAACTTGTCTGCTCAAAACCAGAAGTGTCTTACTGTGATTATTGTTCAAAGAAAATGGGCACGTCTTGCTAAGTAACAAGTGATTAACAAGATATTATTTAAAAAAAGACAGATTTCTTTTTCTGTCATCTCCAACCTNAAAAAAAAAAAAAAGGAACGCTGCAGGAAGAATAAAGCTTAAATAAGCAAATCAAATCTTCCAAATCCATACTCCAGTCTGTTCCTTTTCAGAAGTGAGAATATCCATCTTCAAAATATTACCTAACAGTATCTCTGGACAATGTTCATGGATAAATTTATTCTTCAAGGATGTGCTACTGAAACTTCTTCCTGCCTAAATCTTGACCTACAATATTTGGCTGAGCTTCAAAACAATTTGTTTTATGTGGTGCTCTTCAACCATAACATCACAAAACATTTGAAACGATGAGATCAGCAGGTAGTAGGCATGTAGTAAAATATTAGCTTCACCAGTGGAAATGGCTCATTATTATGACCTTTTGCTGTTTTAGTTGTACCCTGGCTGCCATACACAAGCATAAGCGTAAGCTAAGGAGAAGTTCACCTGGGAAAATTCAAACTGGGCAAGTGATTTCATGATCAAAGGGAAGAGACCATTTATATGGCTATTAATCCGGATGCAAGATATAGATTTTAACACATATCCTTCAAGAATACAGACATTTATTTACTTTTCTATAAACTAGTGTATAGTTTTAGGTATTTTCACACTATTGAATACATACTGAAGCAGGTTCACTGAGTTTCAGAGAATCATCATTAAATTACATGTGTCTAGTGAGATATCACAGATACTTACATGAAGCCTGACAATACTGAACATATTCATTAATAAACCAGAAGTGAAAGTAGTAACTAACAAAGTTAGTGCATGGTGACACAGACTGGGAGAATGGATAAACGACAGCGAGGTCCGGAGGTCATCCAAGAGCAGATTGCCTGGGCTGCTTAGTGATCTGGACCCAGTCATCTAAAATGCATTTCCAGAATTAGCTTATCAGTTCTCAGCCTTATAAGTAAATTACATTTCAGTGCCTGAGGAATGCTCGGAGAGAGAAAATGTAACTTGGTGGCTGGGGCAGAGCAGCCTCTGGAGTGAATAAAGTTCAGCAATGTTTTGGGGAGGGTGTTAGGAAGCTTCTCAAGGGGAGCTCTGGAAATCTAAATATGGTTGAAGAGTCTGTCCCTGATGAGGCAGGTCCCCTCTCCTGGGCCTTAATTATTCACATTCCAGAGCTATGAACACTGTTCCCTTCCCACCAGAAAATCTTCTGGGATTTCCATGTGAACGTAAAAAAACACTTTTTCATTGTGAGGGTGGCGAAACACTGGAACTGGCTGCCCAGAGAGGTTGTGAAAGTCTCCATCCTTGGAGGCATTCAAAACCAGACTGGACACGGTGCTGGGCAACTTGACCTAGGTGACCCTGCTTTGGTCAGCTAGATGCTCTCCAGAGGTCCCTGCCAACCTCAGGGATTCTGTGGGCCCTACAGGCTGTCCCTTCCCTGCAAAGATCTGCCCCCATCTCTCCATCCTGCAGCAGCCCGATACATGCAACAGGAAGGGGGCACAACTGAATGCCATCTGTAGAGGGCAGGTGACAACGGGAAGAGAAGGAGGTTAAGATGGAGAGCTGGAGAAGAGCTTTCTCTTCCCTCCCTCCTCCTGCAGGTGAGACGGTGGTGGGAAAGCAGATCGGGCAGTGACTGCTCCCTGTGGAAGCTGCTACCTTCTTTCTCTCCCACATCTCTTCTTCCCTAACTTCCCTCCAGCAGTGACAGCTGCACAGAGTTGGCAGGACACAGGAGGCTGTTCATCCTTGCACAGTAAATCTCCATTTCTTCAGGCAAAGCATACAGCATGTCACCTTCGAGACTTTTGCACTAGTCAGCTATCTACTTGGGCAATAAATAGAGCCAGCTCCGGCATCTAAAATCAACACAAAGCAAAGTCACAGGCTGGGAAAAAGGAAATGCATGCTCTATTCACCAAATGAAGGAAAGAAAGGGATTTAAATTTCATAATTGACAGGCACTCAGATGTAAACTATGTAAACTCCCACGTGATGCTGTATTGTACAGGTGCTGTTGTAAGACTCTGTACAGTTAATCTTTGGACGTGAAAAGTGGCAAGCAGTTGTGGAGGAGAAATAACACGCTGACAGGACTGATACGGCATACTCATACAGTCCTGGCATTGGTATTATTTAAAACTGAAAGCAATTGGAAGAGCTGGTCATTGTAGTGGACCACACAAGTGCTCCCCATGTACTTCAGTGTGAGGTCAACCAAATTAAGTTACAGTCTTCTGTGTGCAGAAGTAAAGCTATATATTTTAGAAGAGGTAATACATAAGCTTACTCCCTGATGAAACATTGTCTGACACTTCTGCTTCTTAAATATCACTCGCTTTGACCATCAAGTATTTCAATGATCTTGTTATTCTTGTTATTAAATGATATTGTTATCACAGTAGTATTTATATACTCAGCCTTATTTCATATTTTGCTGATGTCAATTTTTTATGTGTTCACACTGCTATTGTATCTCTGCAGCATTCATTTTTTAATCATGCTTTATATTTTTTTTGTAAAAATATATAAATATATGCACACAAATATCTACATGTCCATAGCATCGACCATTTACAGCAAGTATTTCAGCAGTAGTAATTTTAAGCATTTTTTAATAGAACAACCTCAAACTAAAAACTGCCGAGTCTCAGAGTGCTCTGGAAACATTAATTAACAATTGAAGCCCCACAGTGTTCTGTTGTAACAATTACCCCCTACATAATTAGTATAGGTTCACCAGTGATGCCTGCTCCTGTGTGGGACTCCAGCTATCTCGCCTAGCCACTGGCTAACAAGGACTTCTGAGTGGAAGAAGCGTGACTGGTACTGCAGTTTTATAAATGTGTATGATTTCCAGCTCTATTTAATGGGAAGCCAGATCACAGTACGTCTTCATCACTGTTCAACGTCTGTCTTAAAACAGTCTCTTGCAGATGACCGATACATCTGACCGCCTCACACAGATCTTCTCATTCAAAAACAATTGTGTTAAAGTCCATTTACATTAAGCACTAAAAAGTTCATATAAATTTTTTTTATGGCATCATATAACATATGATTTAATAGAAATCTTCTTTGTTAAAATGTACTTCAGTACCAAATTCATACTATATACCTTAAACTCTTTGTAGTCCAGAAAGCAATTCTGATAAGAGTTTGCTATAAACATAAGGGAAACATTTATGTTTTGAAATATGATTTATTGAGAAGCCATGGAGTAGAATGATTTTTTTTTTTTTTATTAAGGCTCTAAAGTAAAAATTTCTTTTCAAATATCTCCTCAGTGAAGACTCATGACTGAGACTATTGTTGTCAAGTTAGTGTCTGTTGCCATTTTATGCTAATCAGTTTTTATCATAGAATGGACCAGGACATTACTCTGAAGGTTTTTAACCGATGTTTTAACTACAAAGGAACTATGGAAGGCCCTCCACATGAGCAACCTTTCTGCTCCGTGAACCCAAGAGAGCAGCTACACAGCAAGGCCTCCCCAGCCCTCAGAAAGAAGTGACCTCCGCAGTAGCTCCGACTGCGTTGGTGTAAGAGCAGCACTTGTCCTGGTCCAAGGCTGATTTATACCCAGTAGCTGAGGGAAGATACTAGAAACCCTCTCCCATAACAGCAGCTGATACTGTGTGCTACAACCCAGACCCAGATCATCACAGGAGTTCTTAATTCATCCAACCCCAGTCAATTTTCTTGTACAAAATGCTTCAGCTGAAATTCTTCATACTGCAATTTTCAGTTCTGCTATCCGTGCCTAATGAAATCAATAGAAAGTGTTTCATTTATTCCTAGTGGCTGCTAGGCTTGGACCTTATGCCATCTCTACAGGCAATAAGGTTTAAACCGTTCAGCAAGTGGAAAGAAAGTAGTATTTCTGACGTTTTCTACAACTTGGAAGACACACTGGAAGGCGCTATAAGTCTCACCAATCTTCTTAGTTCAGATTGGCTCACCTTTGCCCACATTATAGAAACAACATCATTAATGGTCATGAATGCCTATCGATCCCCCTCAAATCAAGCAGGGTTAATTGCCTGCTGCTCCTTGGCATCTTTTTAGCCTTTCAGCCATCACTGATCACTTTCTGATTACCTGTGGTGAGATGCGGGCGGATGGTAGTAAACTACGTAGTGTTTTACAGGGACATAATTCACAAAAGTACTATACATATGGATAACAATAGTGTGTCTTGAAGACTGCATTATACATTCATGCTGTAGGGCACTTAGCTTGCTTGTTCCACTGGATACTCAGCTTAATAAAGACTAAAATTCCATTAAGCACTATATTTCAAGAAGAATGACTTTTACTATTATCTAACTACAAGGTACTGGCTTCTAAGTGACCAGGTTTCATCAGCAAATAAACTTTGTGGAAAAGAAATGTCCTGCAAATCAGTAGCAGAGGTTAGAAAAAAAAAAACACCTCACTGTAGTTGTTCAAAGATATTTCAGAAATGGAAAAAGTACCACTGCTCAGGATTATTAATACACCAGGTTATTCTACATCCATGTACCTTTGAACAGTGGAGCCCAAAATCAGGTATCACAAACATATGTGCAACTCATGCTTTATGATGCACTAAACCCATCTGGACAAGAGCTGTTTTTCTGCTCTCAGCTCTGTTCTGTCTTCACAGTAAGTTGTTGGTAAGTCTTTCATTATATTATGAATCAGAATAAAAATATTTTAAAATATCAAGCCTTTATTCAAAATAAAATCTGCAAGACTGTTACAGGCTGCTGTGAAATGATGGTATTTACAGGTGGTCTCTCCCACGAAGAGTTGCAGATTTGGGAAAGATGCTTCCAAGGAGTTGAGGGCTTTTAGTTGGCAATCTTATTCACTGCTGCAAAAAAATGGCATGGCAGTGTTGCCAGACTGACTCTTAAAAGAGCAAAGCAGGATACAAAGCTTTCACACAAGCTTTAAAAATGTCCATTGCCCAGTAAGTTGACATTCTCTGTTGTGTCTCAAACACATACGGCCCAGCAGTTGCAGTGCCACATTCCCCTCATGTGGCACACGAAGACATCTTGGTCCCCTACTGGATGGCTGTTGGTAGAGATAAAGGACCACTTTAGCCTCTGCCTTTGTTCTGTTGCCTTAACTAGCACTGCAGACATCATGGAGCAATAGAGCTGGGAGTGGTGTGGGAGGTTTAAAACATTCCAGAGAGGCCAAAAGATTATTACTTTTCTATTCCTGATATTGGGAAAAAAAAAAAAAAAAAAGCATCTTTATTTACTTTGCTCAGTTCTCAGTTATGTGGAAAAATATAATTAAATCATTTTGAAACCATAAAAGACACCTATAATAGCTTTTTCCAACGTCCAATTTCATGCCTCTTCATGAAAGTAGTACCTCCGAAATTACTTCTCTTCATGAATACAACTTCACTTGACAGATAAAATCCTCAAAAAAAATGCCAAGCAGAAACCTCAGGCTCACGAGGCAGTGCCTGCCTGGAAACTCAGCCAAGGACTTGGAACAATTACATAAAGGGATTGAACAGCAACAGATCCCAGAGAACCAAATGTGTGACTCAGTAACTGAATTTTTTTATGTGTACAAGCAAAGCCAGCGAAGGATAAGAGAAAGGATTTCAAGCTAGAAGAGAATTAAAAACTAGCAGCAAGGAAAACTATACTGGGGAAATAAAATTCTTACTCAAGAGCTACTTTTTTTTTCCAGGGAGACTGATATACGGAGTTCTGAGCTGTGGCAGGGGCTGGAATAAGCGACCCATTTCTTCACAAGCACCACTTACAGTGTCTGCCAGCTAAAGAGGCTCAACCTTTGTATTTTGCTCTCTGCAGCAAGCAGGGGCGGATTGCAAGTCGGCTTCTGGAGTGTGTTTGTCCCACTGGAGGTGCACAACTCATGACAAATTCCACATAGAGCTGTATATTGCTGCTGGCGTCTGGAAAGATTCACAACTGCCAATTCTCAAAATAATGGTTTTCCTAGCAGTTTACTTCTCAGAGCGTTACGAACCTGTGAGTCTTGTCTCATACATGTATGTGAGTGTGCAGAAATGCAGATGTTCAAAAAAGCTAGAAAATATGCACCCTCGAATCCCAAAGCCTAGCAAATCATTGAATTACACTGAATTACACCTATTCTGCTGCCTGGGGGGAGCCGCACGGCTGTTGTGTGTTTGGCATTTTGTTGCCAGCTCACCTTGTATCCAGCTAGGATTATTTAGCTGTAACTTTTCTGGAAGAACTAAATATACCTACAGCACCCACTGAAAACATGAAATTAGCAGTAATGTTGTAAAGTATGGTAATGTGACCTACCATTTTACCGTGACTCATCTTTCCTCATTGTTTTTCTTATATCTTACCCAACTAACGAGACTTGAGCCTTTGGCAATGCATAATTGATTCAGTGCTGCTGAGTTTGAAAGCAACAGAAGCACAAAAATTGCTTTTCATTCATTATTTCATTTAGCTGGAAGTCAGTGATCTATTCAGTACAGCAACTTGCACTGCTCAAACCTCTGTATCAGTATTGCTCATACATGCTACTGACATAGGCACAAATAATACACAGGAAAGATTAATTTAATTTTTACTCAATATTTCCCACAGGACAATGACCTTTGTTATTTTTCATTATGTGCTCCCCAGCTGTCGTTTCAGTACTTTTTTTCAAAGCCCTTCAAGTCTCTACAGCCCCACATGAAGCCCTTCCTCGAGCCCATCCTCTAAAGCAAGCCACTGGTAAGTAGCATACTCCAGTGATGAATCTTCTCTGTGCCATGTATTTTTTATGGCTGGGTAAAGGTTATATTTTTATGTAACTTTATGCATCTTTACATGTATACGAAGAGGAAAACGCACAGTTTTTCACAGGAGAAGTCACTGCCACCTTTCATTAGCGGGGACAATGTAAATGAATGTCATACTCACAGCCCACCTCTTTAGCTTCATTCTCCAAGGTGTAAGGAGAAAAAGCTGATAAATAAGTTGATATAACATGATATAAAAACTCTCAATACCAATTTTAGCATGCCATAGCCTGAGATTATTACAGGCACAGCTGCAAGGATAACAGAGAATGAGTGACTGAGGTGATGTGCTTTAGAGGTTAAACTGTAGTACAAAGATCAGCCCCTATTTCTAGCTACTGAGAATAAATAAGGAATTGCCTTGGTATTTGCAAAAGGGCTTCATGTATTACTTCAGCATTTAGCTACTATATTCTGGCACATTAAAAGTTAACCTGGCTTTCCCCTGGCTTCTGGAGGGAGAAAAAAGCAAAAGCGAGGGGGGAAGGAGCATCTCTTTCTTTTTTCTCCGGTTTCCTTTTCCAGAGCTTCTGATTTTCTAGAGAGCAGTCCAACTGCGCCGAGCGGTGGGCTCGATACGAGCGCTGTACAGCTTTGGTGGGGATCGCTGCTGCTCTGTTTTGATATATCCTCTTCACAGGGAGTATAGCAAAATTCTAGTATCTCCCAGGGCAGCTTTCCACAGCTTTTTCAGGCAGAAAAACAGGAGATGGATGTAACTAGAGATGTTCTCGGCTCATTCCACATTTGGCAGAGAAGCTGACCATTTTCTCATGAAACCAGTATCATGCTGGAGATACACAGGCCTCAGTCAGCAGAGACACCTACATCCCAATTAGGAAGTTAATAAATAAATGCTTTGCTTTAGCACTTATTTGTAGCTATTTTTGCGTCTCATCATCACAAGAATAGATTTTTGTAAGATTAGATTATTCAGAAGTAAAATTATTCATACCTTGCGAATACGGTTGTGGTAGATGTTACATTTATAGTGAATAGTTCTAAATAGTGATTTATAACAAACTGTTAATATTCAAATATTATTAAAATATTGCTAATCATGTATACATCCTAATTATATTTATACATGAAATATAAAATAATAACTGAATGAAGTAAAATATATAATTAATAGTATTTTTTGAAGACCTAAGTTATAGGGTTCTATCTCATAATATCATCAGAAGTTTTAAACATTATGACTTGAAAATGAGGAATAGATTCATTTACTTCTTGGTAAATGATTCTTATAAGAGACTGTTTCCAGCATGCTGTAAATTGCACATGTCATTTGAAGATTTTCATAATGAGTTGTGTTTTGTCCTAATAAAATATGGCTCAGAAATTGGACAAAACCTCTCAGTATTAATTTATTTTCTGTGGTCTTCACCAGATTGAAGGACAAAAGAACAAGTGGCAAACCTTTTTCCTGAACCATGTTTATCTGTTTGTAGGTTGTTAGTTACACAGTCAAGGAAATCTATAGAAGGTTTTCTCTGTTCCATGTGCAGAGGCATGCACATGTGTATTTACAAAACATGAGCGAAATAAATTTGGTACATTACACACGGCTATTAATTTTCATCTTACTTTTTCCTGTTACCAAGCCCAGTGGAAAAGCTTAGGTATGCCCAAAGTTGAAGGTAACATTGAAGTAGCTGAGCAAAAAGAAGTCCTTTATTTATTTAGTGACTTAATAAAAGCTATTAAGCACATGAATTTCAGCACAATCTCTACTCTAGAAACTCTTAATACATTGTTACTTTGAAAATAAAAAGGCAATTAAAGAGATAATGATTTAAAATAGGTACAGAATAATTAAATTTTTCATGAAGAAAACAGAAATTGAAAATTAAATTGGGGAAGCATTTTCAGTAGTAGATAAATTTAAGTGTGTACAGCTCACCTCCACTTTTTCTAACATAAACAGGATATAAAAAATTCTATTTAAATTCAGGAAAAAAAAAAAAAAAAGAAAAGCCTTGTTTGTTTGGCAAAAACTATCAGCACAACTGAATCATTTTTTTCTATTCCACGGGTCTGGGCTAACTCAATACTGTATAGAAGGTTTGAGGGCTGATGGGTAGCACCAGTGCCTCGTTACTTTGAGGTAAGTGAGGGGCCCGGCCTGTGCCAACAGCAAAGCAGCATTTCTGCGCTTTCCCCACGTTTCTGCACAAAGAAGCCCCAAACACACGTGGATTTCTTTGGATAAAGTGACATTTAGTGCATCCAGGAGACTTAGCTCTGCAATGCTGCTTCTGAGCCGGCGATTGACTCCGAAGCAGCCCGAGCTGTAACTCTGGTCCTGGACTCGTGATTCCTGCTGCACCTCGGGATCTCCTGCGCTCCCTGGCTTTCGGTTTGTTTTGGCTAAGGTCAGAGTTTCCTTTATCTCCCCATGGCAGCTGCTGAAGAATGCCTGTAACTGCTTTGTTATGGCTTGATTATATTTATATATTTATATTATATAACATTATATGTGTATTATAATATTTTATATATATTTATCTATCGATCTTCTAGAGCAATGCCTGGATCTCGCTTCTGCTGCACGTGTAACCACTGACAGGCCTTGTATCTGCCAATGACTGGAGGTGGGATCTAGGAGCTCAGAACTCCTAACCCGGGGCCAGCTCTTAGCTGTGTTCAGCAACATTTTGTCAGTTGCCGAACAAGATACAAAACAAAACCTGCAAGCCTGACGGTTTTGAATTCTTCTTTAGAAAATAATTCCTCTTTTCTAACCAAAGCCTTAATTTCAGCTACTTCCTAAATTAATTAGTTGAATTTCACAAGCACTGAGCATTTTTTAACTCCAGCTGCTAGAAGGAATTGATTTGATGGGAGCTATAGCTGTTCACCACATCTCAAGAAAACATTTAATTTATGCATCTAAATCTGAATTCAAGTGATTAATCAGCTACCATCTCTGCCAACAAAGAAAACTAAGGTCTGCTGGAACAGACAAAGCGTGTGTTTATGTTGTGTTCACTCCCAGGCCCATCAACTTTTAATGGCTTCTGGGCTGAACAAATTGTGACATTCCCGTCTAGGGAAGGTTTTTTCTTTTGCTTCCAGGTTTTTCGGTCTAGTCCTTGCAGCAAGTGAGGTTCTTCTTTTTGATGTCTCAGCTTTTAATCGTGCTGCATGCTCCCCATCTCCTGTCTCCCCAGTGCACTACCCACGTTCTCCATCCGGAACACGCCGACTGTCCTCCAAAAGCACCACTGTCTCCTTCTTCCAGCGTGTCTAACTGTCCTCAGCCCAGCACACAGAACACAGGAAACCAGAAACAAAAGGCTTTTCGTCCCAGCTGCCCTAACAGACAGACTCTCCAACTAAAGAAATAATGTGCAATACTCACACAACTGTGAAAAACAATTCCACTATCACGTTTGAAAGGAAAGAGGTTTCAGAAGGCTAACAGTTAATACTTTGCAGCACTTCTCCTTTCCCATTCCTGTTAATGAGGCTGTAGCGCAAGTCAGAGTAGAAAATTCATTATCTAACACTCCTCAGTGTTGCCTGACTACAACTGTACCATTAATTGAAGCTATTTAACATATATTAAGTATATAATATATTTTTCTGTTTCATGCTTTGGTGACTAATGGGAGTGAACTTCCTTACCTCCAAGCAGCCTCCCTCCAGCAGCTACAGAGAGCACCAGCCCTCAAGGCAGGTAACCACCAAATGGTCCTGTCCTGCCATCATCCAAAGCCTTGCAAAGGCAGTTTTTCATGAACTTAAATCACATTTGTTTCTATATGTAAGTCACAGCAATACTTCAGAGGGCTAATGAAGCAGTAACTACCACCTCATTCAGCAGTTCTTTCATTTTCTTCTACGCATCTATCCATAATTCTCACCAAACTCTAAAGGAAAAGGCAACTACAGCAGCCTGCAGTGATTAAGCTTCAGTTCGTAAGCAGCTTTGATGATTTCAGTGGTATAGAATTACAATTTTTGTGTGCCTTTCGTTTACTATGAGACAATTTGTTCTCTGCATGGCAACAAAAAATTGCTGGTTTCCTTTTCCAGTTTTGGTGTTAACTTACTCTTTTTGTAACCCAACTTTGTCATCTCGTCTCTTCCCTATAACTCTCCTTCCTCCTCAATTCTGCCCACAGTTAGCTATATACAAACACACCCAAGTTGTGTGCCTATAATCCATGCATGCACCACTGTCAGGAACATACAGCAGGGACCAACTTACAACAGACACAACCATTAGGAGAATTCAGTAAACCAAGAGAAGAATCTCCATTAAGAAGATAGCAACAGAGGTGGGGGTTTTGCTTGCTTGTTTTCAGAATTAACTTCATTATTGCACAGCATGGCTTTTATATTTGCAATAATATAGAAAATATATAAAATACCAGAAAAAAATCTCCATTTTTGTATACCATAAAGCTATGCTTTAATGACCTAAGTTATGAAGCGATGCCATTTACTTAGTCCTATGCTAAATATTGTACCTTAAGGACTATAGTACAACACATGGTATGGTTACACTATGTGAAAACAGGAGTTTAAACACAATTTCATCATATGGACATTTGAATATGCATAGATTCATCCATACATATTTAATATACACTGTTTCAGAACTCCTCTCCAAGCATTACGATGTAATGCAAAGTCAGCCTTACATTGCCTGAGGCAGCCTGCAACATACATTGAAAACCTAAACCAGAACGCAACCCAAACAAGTAGACAGCGTGCATCCTAGCAGTCACAGCCAGTTTCAAGTTATGTCCTTCAAGTAGCTGATGAATGGACATTATTATAAAAACGTCTGTAAGACAGGTCTATCACAGGAGCCTTGAATAAAATAAAGACTTCAAATACTATTAAAATTAATGAATTAGGTCAGGTCAGGTAATTCATTATCTGACTGAATCAGAATCCAATCTGAGACATCCTTTAAAAAAAACACATTCAAATGAGGTAGTGTTCACAGGGAAGTTGTGAAGATAATCATAATTTAAATGAGAAAATGCCTGCACAGTTTTAGCAAAGCCTGAGAGGGATTCTGTGCAAAAGCAGCATGGTAAGCAAAAGCAAATTTCCACAAATTAATTTGACCTTGATGAAAGGCACATATTTTTATCAATCAGACTTAACAAATATTGACTTTAGGCATTAACCAAAGACATACATAAACATTCAGGTTGTTAAAACAGTTGTCAAGTTCATTTTCCTCCTGAAATCACAGTTTGCTGATAAAGATCTAGCTGAACTTCACCTCTTAAAAAAACTGTATTGCCATATGAAGCAAGAGTCGGATTCTTCTCTGCCTATCAGCTGCTGAAAAAAGACGTGTTGCACAGGCAGACTGAAATCTAGAGCCAGAGTGCTGGCCAGGACAGACGTGAATGAAACCTGGTCTAACTATAGCCCCAAGAGGCCCCATGACCATGACCCATCTTCTCCAGCAGAAGCAGCAGGGTGGCTGGGGAGCAAGGAGAGGACACCACTTCTGCTTGTGATGACAGCTTCTCAGTGCGGTGCCTTGGCCATCGGAAGGCCAGTAGGGCAGCACACTTCAGGAGGCATGTCAGGGGTTGCCAATCAGAGGGCTTTCCTAAGAAAAAGGTAATGCGCAGTAACTGTTGAATTTTGGAAAATATGAAATATGAAAAGGCACTTCAGTGATACTTCCCATTCTTCATCCTTTGTGGACTACTGGTCCTTCCCAGGAGGGGAGGAAGGTAGTAATAGAGCAGCTACAGACAGCCGCTCGTGTAACATGGTGCTGGATTCCTTCAAGCCACTCCACCAGCAGTTAAATGAAGAATCAACCATCACTTTGAGAAAAACAAGATTCCCACTACATTTCCTGAGCGGAGAGTGCCTGCTAGCCCTCACTGAGAAGATAAAAGATCTGCACTGCGAAGTGGGGCAGGAGCTCCAAGCAAATACCGGGCATCCCAGCAGGAAAGGCTCCCAGCTGGTGAGCACGGAGAGCTGCTGAACTTCTCTCTCCTCCGAGATCAAATCCCCCTCTGCACTGTCAGATTCCCTGAGAGAAGGGAGGGGACCACAGCGGCAGTCAGACTTCAGCCAAGCATTTCCAAGCATTCGGTAAGGTGGGTGTGAGAGTAGATTTGAGGAGTACACAAAGGCTTTATTCTGTACCACAGCATTCATACATCTATTTTGTGTCATATCCAGCCTTCACCGAAGAAACACCTTGAGGCATTTCATGACTGTGTTAACATTTCAATTATGCTGCATTTAAATAGATTTGGTTGTGCTGAGTCTTATTTCTCGCTAAAATATTTTCCATTCTAAATATAGATTTAAAGAGTTATTTACTAAGTCAAATTCTGACAGGAAACGTACTAAGGAAGCAGCAAAGCAGAGAGTCACAGTATTTGCCTCCGCCTTCTTAAAATTCTTTCTCTCTCCTCCTTTTTTCATCTGCTTCATGACTCGAGGCTCTGCACAGAGAGCAGTGCAGTGACAAAAGCAGAGCTCTGTAAGGAATCATCAAAATGGGGAAGGCATGAGGAAAGGCAAAATAAGGTTTCTTTTCTGCAGCTCCCTAGAACTAGCCGTAAAGTGAGCTGGAGATCAGCCTACCCTGTGGGATGGCCAAAAAGGGTGCAGGCTAACATAAGCAATCCATAAACAGCTTAGAAATGAAAGTCTATAACTCCTGGAGCCGTTCAGCCAACCAAGAACACCAATACTTTTTCCTCAAATTTCCGCAAAGTTTAGAGGAAGCCATACATTGAAGAACTGGAAGACAAAAATTGCTTCCATAATTTAGCAGCCTCTCTGTAAGGACTGGCTTCTCTACAAGCCATGGAAATGTCAAAGCCTTTGCTAGGGGAGTTTGCAGAGCTCTGTCAAACAGCTCGTACACAGCAACCCCTCAGGAACCTGCAGGTTCCTGAAACACGTAACAGATTTGTATTATCTGAAGAAAGAAGATAAACTAAGAGTTGGTTAAGTTTCATAAATTTCTCCTCTTCCTCCCATTCATGGCTAAAGAAAGTAAATGGTGGCTAATTCCAAACTCTCTGGATACGGGGGCTTACATTAACATTTTTCTAGTTCTGGCTGCACAACTCTATTGCTTTAGGTGTTCAGTGAGTGACAAACGTTAAGGAGCCTGAGTATTTTCCTACATGTCTTTTAAAGATTTGTACTTACTGCTGTTTATCTGAAGAAAGTAATGGCTTTGAATCCTGTTGAAAAATGTACCATAGTACTGGCAAAGTTTTTACTGAATCTGGTTTTATGAGAAAGAATAAAACAAGTGCGCATAACTGTTCAGCAATATATACTACTCACTTTTTTAATGTGCCTAGAAATATTTGAGGGAATGTGAAGGTGATCTCTTGAGAATATATCCAATACCCACTGTTACCCTTAAAATCCCATGCTGAAACTTCATTGCCAAAAATAGCCTCCTAAAGGTGACACTCATATGAAAGATGTCACAAGTTGCAGCAAGAGCCGCATGAATATATAAGCCATATTTACAGTGCTGCTACAATTTGCACATTTATTTCAGGTGTTCCTTTTCCTATGTGACATTCGTTTCCCTATTTTACCTGTAGATTTTTGTTTTGGGGAATATTTTTATGTACATGTAATTCTGCATGTGGCTTGCTTGCTTAAAAATCTCATTATTATGGGAATGTGAAACGTATCCACAAAAGTGTTTTTGATCAAAAAAAAAAAAAAAAATCTGGAAATTAAAATGAGCAAGAGACCGGTGTTTTAAACATCTTATTCTATAAGATGAAATTTTACAAGGCACAGAAAACAAATATTCCAACCCAAAATATCCTTCAATAAAAGAATTTCCCACATAGATCCATACGAAGCAGGTAATAAACAGATGTTAGCACATCTGCTCATGCATGGGCTTTCACCTGCATGTATGTTTTTACAGGTCAATAGTCAGTAGAACTAATTACACATATCCTTATGCACATACATCTTTGGATAACCAGCGTAGAAATAATTTCTCACCAGTTGCCTGCCTTCCCCCAAACTGTTTATGCACTGACTGAAACACAGGAGACAGTGAAAGCAGATGAGAACCAATCCTTTGGGAATTTCCCTGGAGTCAGACTGTGCTCAGCAAGGCTTGGTTATTTCTGCACAGGCAATGCCCAGACTCGGCTCGTCCGGCTGGGCAGAGCACGGCAGCTCAGGGCAGCACCAACCCTATCACAAGATCCTACTGTGGTATCTCCTACAAACAGGCTTTCCGCTGCAAGGACCATACGCTGTACTGACCTGTACATTTCGTAGGTCCTGTGCAACGTGCTCTAGGTGACCCTGCTTGGCTTGGGGGTTGGACCAGATGATCTCCAGAGGTACCTTCCAACCTCAACTGCTCTGTGACGCTGTGATTCAGATTTTGGGGTATCATGTCTAGATAGCAGTAAAAAGAGTAAAATCCAATAGAATATTGCAATAGAAAATAAAAATTATTATTCAGGTGACATAAAGGTTGGTGTGGGACCTACGCGTGATACTAATTTTAGGTCATATTGTCAACCTTAGTGAATAGCTTCTTTTATTTTATATTTTATTTCACTCCCATTTCCTCTGCTTATCTCTGCAGTAGGCAATTCAGCTACAAGATGCAGACGAGCTGCAGGATACTAGCTACTGGTATAAGAAATATTTCCACAGCTTTACTATAATGCTTCGGACTCACTTCACATACATGACCATCACAGTCAAACAGAAAAAAACAACCCTGAAACATCTAAGAAGCATCTGACTGATTGAGCAAATGAATATATCTTTATACTCTGCCTACGCACTATGGTATTAAAATTATGCCTGCTCACTCTGAGCTTAGATGGTGACAGTTTATATGCTTTACACACCTGGGGACTGTGATGTTAGTACTCTCTGTTCCAAAATAGTTAGAGGAGCACTTCCCCATGCACAGGTTTACTGAAGGATAGGTAAAGGACACGTACTGTCTAGGCTCCCACCATTTTTAGTAAAAAACACACTGCATGTGTTCCTCCAATTCAATCTTTGTAGAGCTCTTCTTGTCTCTAATAAGCATAGCAAGTTGCAATTGGATGATAGCTACCCCAGCATGAAAGCTGGAATTGTGAAGAATTACATCCCTGCTACCGTTATTTACCATGTTATCATGGCCCACTTGGTTCATAAGAGAGGAGACCTTGCTTGACCTCTGGAATACTCTACTAAGTAATTATAATGTGTAATTATAATAATGTTGGTGCCTTAGAGTAAGGATAAAATAGAAAGAGAAGATGATTTCCTTGTGAGAATGAAGCACAAAATCAAGCAGAGCTGTGCCAAAATTCAGAACGGCAAAAACAGATCTTTACTTCAATACAAACGAGAGCAAAAGTGGTGGGATCGTACTCTGATGTAAGGACTACTAACAGCGCTCCCAATTAGAATTATACCGGCAAAATCCAGCAATGTGTCAACCAGTAAGAAATCCAATTGTTCTGCAGACCCAGGCTGCCTACCAGGTTTAACTATCAAAAAAATACAACTATGTCCAAAACTTATTCCAAAAATTCGTATGAAGAACTTTTAAGGGACCAGTATTATTTTACTCACTTTTTACAATGTATAATGTTCTCTGAAGTGCATTTATTAGTTCATTCAGGGTTTTAATAAATTGAGAGACCATCCAGGATCAGAGACTTACTTTCTTTCAAGCAGTACCTCCAAAACCCCTTCCAATGTTCAGAAGTTCAAACCAAATGCTGACTATCACAGTGTGCTCTTCCTGACCTGAATATTTCAAATTCAGAGTTTCCTAATGAAAATCTCCCATCAAACACTTTCTTATTGACAATGGTCTGCTCTTCAGAACAAAGGGAACTACACCTTGAGAATAAGAAATGTGTATCTGCAACCCTCCATATTTTATTGACTACAAAAGTTCTCTGACTTCATGCTTTCTCCACACAAAAAAAATGACAGAAAAAGCTGTGCCATTAAAATCATATAAGAATCAAGACTGCCCTAAGAGCCCATTATTGCTGCTAATGAGGCTGATACCGCTGCGTTGAGTTGCTCTTTTGCTACTGCTGCTCCACAATGCAGTCAGTCTGATGAACTCGGATCTGCATTGTCAAACATCAGGAACACAGCGTCGGGAGGAACACAGGAAGGTCACAAAGTCTATGTAGCATTACGCACGTTGGTAAAAGAAGAAGACAGATTGTTTGGAAAACAGGAGATACGCAAATCTGTCCTTTTTATTATTAGAACATATCTCGAACATAGGAGACCTGCGACAAAAAAAAAGGATGCTCCCGTGCTCCGCCCAGGTATCTGCAGCTGCAGTAAGTTATGAGTCCCCACAGCCACGGCAATGTAACCGGAGGATGACTTAAAGGAGCCTTCGGAGCTGAGTGTCACCGCTTTCCGCGAGAAGCCTGAGATATGGCACACGTGCGTATCCACATCCACACAATTTGTGCTGCCTCCACCTCAGCATAAAATCATGCACTTTAAAATATGACAATCATAACTTCACATTTTCAGATGGCACCATTTGTTACAGGATGGTTGTCTGCCGTGTATTTTATCCCCTACATATGAAAAATTTATAGATGCTCCTGAAGATGTTTCTGAAAAATTCGAGGAACTCACTATCAACCTTCTGTAGAAAGCAGCTCACATAAAAATTTCTTCCCCTTGGCACTGACGCATTAGTGCTCGGTGCTGGAAAGCAGGACTCCCAGCAACCACAAATGGCCAACTCGACTCAAACAGCGTGCGCAAAGGAGATTGTCTAAGGGAGGCGTAAGCATACGGGAAAGGCTACAGAGAAAACATTTTCCTGTTTTCATTGATACAGTAAGACAGAAGGCACAACAGTCTCAGTATCGCTGCGTCAGGCAGGTCAGTGGACTCACATAATGGACTACTGGACTGTATGGACTATTAAAATATGGCTATTTATACCCAAAACATGATTCAAAACTGAAAAATACCCAGAAATGTATGAAGTCCATATTTAAGATACTGATGTCTCCTGGACTTCCAGCAATCACTTTATCTTTGGTTGTATTTTCCAGAATCACATGTGCATGTGCTGTGTATGTTGGTATGGAAGCATTTATTAGCTATGTTTACCATTTTATTTCATATATAAATGAGTTAATTTAATTTAAGTTCATATGAAATTATTTAATCACATTCCTCAAAGATGGAGACAGCAAATATAAAAGGTAGAAGCTGATAAAAAAGCTGTGGAGAAGCAACTAAAAACTGGAAAAAAAAATAGTAGAACACCAAAAATCCCAAGTTGAGAGACCTGATGACAATTACAGCTGAAAAATAAAAAGCTAATGTATTTTCATGATCTCCCATCTCTTACAAGAATGACTATATCCCTAGATAAAATCTTTTTTTTTTTTTCTTTAATGAAATGACATTCAAAAAGCCCTTCAAGAAGAACAACTAGCAGCAGCTACAATATTCTTCTTTAGATTTTTAAAAAGAGAGAAGATGACCTGATTGAAAAGCACTGGTCAGCAACAATAGCTTTGTCCCATCTTTTTTTCCAAAGGAGAGAAGTGCTCCCTGACTGAGAAAAGAGTGGGCAGAAAGCATGTTCTCCTAATCACTCTCAGGTAACAGGCCCCAGCTGAGCTCTACCAGGCAACAAGCTTTCTATTTTCTTTCAAAGAAAGCGAAGGAGACCTCATTTAGAAAATTTAAAAGTTGGATGATTTTTTTTCTCCCTCGTGAATAGAAAAGGCTGCAAAATTGGCTGACTAATGCTGCGGAAGCTCTTCATAGCCATCTCGGTTTCCCTGCGCAACAGAATGGGAACTCAGTCCCTCTCACCCAGGAACCAAACCCGGGGGGACAGCTGTGGGCTCTTAGGCTCAAAATGGCCACTTTTGCTAATTCTACAGCGAACATTAATAAACCTGTCTTCTGATCTGTTTAAAGCTGTTTGCAATGAACCACCCAAGTATTTCAGAACAGATGAGAGATGCAGTTCAATCCTTATGTTAAATAATGGGATCTGCCAAAAAAAAAAAAAAAGGCCAATGGCATAATTTGGGTTAGTTTGATTTGACCATGACAAGCAATGACAGCACACAGAGCCTGGGGTTAATTTGGATTTCATAATGTAATGAATGGAGCCTGTCAGTCAGAGGGAAAATGTGTTAATAAAATCAAATCAGGTACAAGTGGGGATTAGAACTCCTCTCTCTGCATGGGACTACAGTGGCAAAAGGCTATTGTTCAGAATATTAAAACTAAAAGATGCTGATAAAACAGCTTAACATCTTTAGTAGCTGGTGCACAAACACGATAATCATTTCCACACTGAGCACAGAATCAATACAGCGAATTACTTCCAAATGCCTAACAGAGTGTTTTCAATGTCACCAAGAAAAGTTCTGCCTCAAATCTCAGAGCCTTTCTCTCTTGCCAATACATCTCCCACTCACTTCCCACTGCAATACTTTTTTCTAGCTCTGAACGTCTTCTGTCTTGTTTTTTGACATCCTGCTCTGCACAACTTGTTTAAGTTTCATCAGCGCTGCTTCTTCTCCATCCTCACACACCGGCTCTGAACACTAGGGGGACCAACAGAGTTATTTTTTTTTCTTAGGCTGCTCCACCAAAAAAGAAAAGACTTGTTCAGAAGACTCTCTAATAAGCAGTATCAACCAACCTTTTTTCCCCCCACCTCCAGCTTAACCAGAATAAAACCTGTGGCCAGTTTCTATCTCCTCTTCCCAGCTTTGTAATGCAGTAATTCTTTCATAAATTTGTTTCCAGTAAGTAATTTAATTTTTCTTTTTACCTTCAGTGCTTTGTAGTTACTGGCATAACTTCTAGGTCTTATTGTTATTTTGACTCTGAGTCTTTTCTTGTTGAGACATTTGGCCACCATATCTTCTGAGTTTTTAAAGAATTTCTATTATCCCTTTTCATACATCATTTTTAAAACTGAATACACTGCACTCCACAGTCTATTACTCAGTGTTTTGTGCATCCCAAAGTAAACACTATCCAAAAAGGACATGGCAAACAAAGAAGAACTGCAATAATTACAGAGATAATCTGCTTTTAGTTTTGATGTGACCTAAACCAAAGAAGTAATATGTTAAAGAATTCCACAGAAGTGTGACATGAACAAAACCCAGCTAAGTGAAGGCAAGAAATAACAAAACATCAAAACGGAATGACAGACTGAGTGGAAAACACCACTGAATCTCTGCCTACATATACATATTTAAAAAAGCCAGCAGAGATAACAAACCAGAGTGAATGATATCAGTCTCAGTAATATCTCACACAGAAGGCATATGAAGAGCTGGAAAGGCCTAGAGGCTTTCGGAATGATGGACTCAGAACAGAAGAATGTGAAAAAGAAAGGCTTTACCCTCTACTATTCTTTTCAGTATCACGAGTTATGTTCTGCCGTCTGCTGAGCGTGCCCTTTCCTTTAACATGCTCTGCTTTTTCATGATAAACTGCTGGGGGCAATAATCTATGTATACATATATATATATATTTTTTTCCCTTCAACTCAGTTTTCATTTAGTTCAAAATCTTTGTTTCTATGTAAATGGTGAGACTTCTAAAACGTACTCTCAAGCACGGAGTCACCAGGGCATCCAAATGCATGGGGGCCTCCACCCGCTGAACACCAGGCTAACCCAGTCCCACACTCAGTGGGGGACTCTTCCATACTATGTTTTCCATACTCTTCCATACTATGTGTTGATGTTTAATTGCCAACTCTAAACTTTCATTTGCCACAACTACAGAAAACAACACCACAACAACAAAAGGCAAGATGTAGTATCACCTTGGAAGATTAAAATTTCTGTTTTAAAAATCAGATATCATCCCTGGTAAAAATCTTTAAGAGTACTGGAGAACTCTATGAAACGTTCTTCACATAACCATGTCTCTTAACTTTTTAAGGATTAGACCGTAAGACCTTTTAAGGATAAGGTCTCTTCCACCTTTGTTTAACTGAATCATGCTGCAAACAATACATTTTTGGGGGAGCACCAAAGAAAAACAGGAAAAAATGACATAGAAAACCAATGTGGAGAACACCAGTGATTGCAGAAATAATTTAAGGTGCTCCACTTAAGACTCTCTCAATTTAAGAACTCCAAATTCTTTGGAGTGTGGAGGCACATTCACTCAGCAAATAACTGGCATAGAAGATAATAGATGGCTACCATTATTTCACTTCTTTCTTATTGCACTCTGTGCAGTCAAGCAGATGCGTGAGCACTGCTCAACTCCTCCAGAGCAAAGCCAGCTGCTACAGAGCGATGGCATCTCACACCACCAGAGCTGGTTCACCTCTGTGTATCTGCTTATGGCCATGTACTAAAAAACTGCGGTTAAAATCATTCCACGCATATAAAACAACCTGTGCATGTAGGCTGGTTCATGTGCTCGCAATCTCTTACACTTTTTGATCTCCCAAACTTTTCTTTTGATTGTCCTTTGCTTGTTTAAACATGATTCACTGAAATCTATCTAGCATCCCATTATAATAGCTATCCCATACCATAGACCAGTAATTTTTTTTGAAGACACAATAGTGGTCCTGGCACAGGAATAGAAACGAACAAAGAGACTGTTCTCTGGGGAGAGCTAGCACACAATTTGACATGTAGTGTGAAAACTACCATTTCAGTGACTCAGATCTTCAGACACCTACCATGCAAATTTATTCTTGTATCAGTGTTTAGTATTGGTATAATTTTTCTCCTCTACAACCCTGTACAATTGAGGTTTTAAATAAGAAGTAGAAAAAGTATGATTTCACAGCCAGCACTCTCCCTCTCTTAGGAAGTTTGTGGACTCCTGAGCTTTCACTGTAATACCAGAGAGTGAAGGTTCTGGATTGTAAAGTGTCTCACGAGGCAAGGCAGGTAGCTCACATGTTTTCCAAAATGGCTGTAATTTCGGTATTACATTATGAGATTAAGATTGATTGCAATATGTTTTTTTTTGTTCTCTACTAGAAGAATAGCCTTCTCTTCATTGCTGGAACAGAAAAATGGCATCCACTGTCTAGCTGAGGGTGTCACTTGGAATAGTTATTACCCTAAAAAACAGGGAAGCTGGACAAGCCAATGGAAAATGTGTGGATATAAGAGCTTGAGGCAGAGATGGATTAGGACAGGGAGAAGGAGAGATTTACGGAATAGAAAGGATATTCTGAGTGAATTGTCAGAAGAAATTGCAGCTGGTAAAGGGTGCATTTTGTCTATACATCTAATGGCTGTGTATGTACCCTACAGTGTAGTAGGTACCTGCTGGAGTGTCTCACGATGACATGAGAATGTCATAAAGAACATCAAGAATCCTCATAGGAATCTCCATTCCTACAATTTTCAAATTTGGGAAAGTAGAAATACTCTACATGACAGTTTTGTTCCTCTGGGAGCTGTGCAAAAGGAAAACCTTGAGAGAGCAGCAAATTGGCATGGACAGGAGCTGGTGCTGAGCCCACCTGCAAAGCCACAGAAGTTGCATAATGCAAATTGAACTAAAACCCCCAATTCCTGCAGAGTGGCTCTTTTCTGTATCTTGGTGATGATTGTCACTCATCTTGATGAGAACTGTTATGCTCCTCATTGCAAGCTGTTATTGTTTTTTCCCCATGTATTTCAGGCACGCTGAATGCCAAATCTTTTACTGCCTAGCTCCATCCTAAGGATCGTATCCTAACTTTATGTTTCCTTTCTGCCCATTCCATTGTTTCTTCATTTATGCTCTAGACTAGTTTCATGCCCTGTCTTTCTAACCACTTGATCAATTTTGATTAGATGCCTTTTATGCAGGGTAAGATTTCTTGAAATATGAGCGTTCATATTTCACCCTTGATATATGAAATACTTGAACAAATAAAAATATTTGCCCTACCCAAAAAGAGGCAGGTAGCCCTGTATGTTGGCCACATCAAAAATCACATGATTTTTGTAATCAAAATCTATGTTTTGATCCAGGGAAGAGGAGAAGCAGCTCCTTTCAAGTTTAATTTTGAAACACTACAGAAAATTAGCAGACAATAAAGCTAGTATTTGTATTTCCAGATTATTCAATCCTTTTCCTACAATTCAAAGGATTTGGAAATGAGTTTGTAGGATTTACGAGCAGCAAATCAAAAAGTTGTCTACTGCACAGTTCTGATGTCCACACGTTAGTTCTACCAGCAGCCCTCAAGACAGCAGATCAGGATGTGCTGTCGACTTGTCCACAGGAATCAGACACAAGGGATTGCAGGGTCACGCTCGAAGTCTTGTTCTGGGCAACAGGGACCACATCATACATACGGAGTGAAGAATTTATTGTTAGTCCAATTCCTCTTTATTGAATAATACTCCAGTAGTCCAAAACATATAATTAACAAAGAAAAGCCTCAATAATAACAGGGCACTTCAAAGCTAAGCTAGGTCAGGCGGTACTTGCTTGCCCAGTGGGCAACAGCTAAAATGAGCCACAACCAGCTCAAGGGCAGGCAAGCCGAGAGGCAGCTGAGCCCTGGCTTCTACTGGGAAAACCTGCTGCCTAGAAAGGTTGTTCTTGCTAGTGGATTCCAAAGCAAGAAGGATAAATCACTAAATGCTATCAATAATTACTGGATTTTTTATTTGATATTTGATTTTGACAGCTTTAAAAAAAAAAAAGCACAGAAACAGAAACACTGCTACATCATGTTAGAACTTTATTTAATATTTTGGTTGTATTTTTCCTTGTGGTAAAATATTTTTTCCTGCTAGTGCCACTAGAATAAGTATCTTCTAATAATGCAACTATCTTTTGGTATGAGAGGGTATTTTAGTTTGACATTCAATAATGAATAAAATGTGTGATATGCTGGTCACATAGTCTAAGGTCCTCACATTCAGGTCTCAGGTACTATGATGGTGAGTGTAGGAACCTCAACAGCACAAAATATTTTTTCCTACAAAAGGTTATAACTTGTCATCTACATTTAAGTTTGTACTTAGACACCAGTGAACACCTTCAAAAATTAATTCTGTAGAGTAAATGTTTTAAAATGTGTAATGTGTGCTACCTTGTGATTACTCAACAAAAATACAACCTTATTATAGAAATTATTATTTGTTGCCAGTTGCTGAGGGCAGAATTCCCTATAACTGTAATTTACTTTTTTTTTTTTTTTTTTTGGTGATTCACAAACCAAGTAACAATACAGCTCGGTTTCTCTTACTGGCTCACATTGAAAATATGCACCTCTATTAAAAAAAAAATCAGCAGGTATTTTTACTTGACTGTATTTTAATGCAGGGAGGGGACAGATTTAACATACAATCAGATTCCACTCTTACAGACTTGGATTTCAGAACAAACCCTCTTTTTAAGTTGGTACTATCTGATGATGCTTATTGGATCTACCAATAATTAAAATAGTGGTAATTAACAAAGGTGACATTAATGAAATGTAAATATTCTAGTGGCTTAGTGATAAAGAGAATGAGTTTCAGATCACTTTGGGGTCATGCTTAACAGCACTACACAGAATAGAGCTGCACTTCTAAACTGCCCTTCCACTTGCCCAGACAACTGATACTAGCCGAATTAGTAGCTAACATCTAGTGCTATATATATATATATATATA
>VXAA01000016.1:870201-963210 GCA_013399115.1 Anseranas semipalmata | reverse complement strand
TATATACATATACATATATATATATAATTATATATTCTCTTCCTCTTCTTGCTTACGTTTTTTCAAGTGTTACCTGCATTCAAAGTTCCTTTCTAATCTGGTGTCTGGACCCTGGAAACTGAGACTTTTGGCCAAAACCCCAGAGGGCTAAAGATGAATGTAAGCAAAACACAACCAGAAGACAACCTAGTAGGAAAGGAGACGAGGCACATATTTTACCTCTTTTCTTCTTTCTTCCCATTCACACAAAACAAACCATTGTGACATAAAAACAAATAATAACAACAAATAAAGGGGTGCTTATTGCTTCCGAATCATGAGACTATCTAAAGTTGGGACAAATTGGCAAATATACTGCATTTTATTTTCATTTCATTGTAGTGAAAGAGGGCTGGTTAATAACAAGCTTCTTTAGCAAGATTTTATCTTATATTAGAAAACAAACAAGACTTGCTAAAGAATATATGTACATGTACATATGCATATGTATTCATCATCTGTTGTTCTCTCCTTTGGCACATAATGAGCAGTGGGCTGAAGAAACCAGGTTTTTGAGTGAAACCACTCCAGGAAGTTCACTTTTCCAACCACTAACTTCCTGCCCATACTTTACAATCTAAAGGAAAAGGTTTATTTTTATTTTTTTATTTTTTATTTTTATTTTTTATTTTTACACCATTAATGGTTATTTCATTTTCAAAGGGAAATAGCTCATCAAAACTATACTACAGGGAGCGATCTTGAACTCAAAAAGGGATGGCTAGACGATATAAATATTTAATCTCTAATTTCTTAGATCCATTGATAAATAACTCTGGGAGTCTATCACAGTAATTGTTAAAAGAGTGCTTTATAAATGCGAAATAGACTGTTCTGTAGTACCGTGCCTATAATACAACAAAGTTTCTCCACACTTTTAACAATTTAGATCAAAACCTAGAAATTGTCTTGTGTTTAATTAGCAATTAGTAGGGAGAACTACAGGATCACACCCTACTTGTTCAAAACTGCTCATTGCCACATTGAGTGAATAAATATTTACCTCCACACTGGTTTTGATAGAACAATGGATTAAAAAATTGAATAGTTGATCAATTTCATTTTTTATTGGATATTCATTTTGTATTTTGTCCAATTCTTCAGAAAATACGCTCAATCGAAATTCACGCTGGAGTTCTACTGAGTCTGCCTAATTGATAATATCGGCTAATTAAATTTACAGCTTGTATGCATATTAATTTGCCATTTTTATTTTGCTACTGAAATTCCATCAAGCTTCAAGTAATAAAGAATGCAAACATTAATGTATAGCCATCTCTGTTGCTCAGTATATATCTGGAGTTTCAAAGCAGAGGACCTACTACTTCTAATAAAAAAGACACCTTTTGAACTCAATTGGAATATGAAAGACAACCTCAAAGAAGCCAGACTTTTCTGAACCTATAATGATCAAAGACGTGGTTTACTTCCAAAAGATTGCTATTTGAAATTTCTTAGATCAATATACATATCACCATAAACTAAAATCCTTACAGATCTGTTTTACTGTACAATATCAACTTAAAATTTCCTTCCTCTACATAATCCACAAAAAATATAATGCACAGCTTTCTACTAACATTTAGTGATGGATGCTTTCAGGATTGATCTAACTGAAATCAAAATATTTTGTGAATTTGCCCTCAAAAGTCTGTTCCTATATGATTTTTACTCTAACTTTGTATATCATGACATTTAGACAAGCTTCCCATCTTTTTTAAAGATAATTGAAAGAACTAACGCTTTTATGCATTTATCCTCACAATGCATGAGCAGATGTTAGAATTATACTTTTCCGTATTGATATGAGGCCTCCTATGCACACAAGAATTCAGTGAAGAGGGCCATATCTACATTGCTATAATTGTCACAATCGCTTTAATTTTGCAGCCACTTTCATAGCTCTGATTGCCTAAGTTTCTACTGGGTAAAAATAAAACACTGAGTCTTTCAAAAACTCGTCCTTAGTCAGTATCAGGATCATCTCACACCATCTTAAAGCAAAGACTGGAAAGAGACAAGGAATTTGGAGCAGCAGCAGGACTCCCACCAGTGCTGTACATATGTCCAACCACCGGCATATTCCAAATCTGGGATTACATTACTCACATGAGTGGCTGGCACATTTGACAGCAGATGAGGAAAAAAAGAGTTGTAGTGTGAGCAGGAGGCTGACTTTTCATTACCTTATTTTGTTCTTTGAATTACCTTTATATTTCACAAGAATGATATTTTCTGTGTAATTTGAAATCCAAATGGGAAGATTAGAAACATTGCTTTCAAAACTCACTTAGACTATTTCATCTAACAAACTACTTTATCTGATGTCATAGAGAAATGGTTTTGACAACTAATAATAAAACTTGGATGTTTCAGAATGCTGTGTTAGTAAGACTTGAATTTGATGGAAGAATTTCCCTGACCTCACCGTAAATCTTGTACATGACGGAGATGTCATAAACAGCATTCAGTAAATGTGCTTGTTGAAGAAAGGAACTGATGTGGATACATTGGCATTTAGTAGTACAATGTTGTATTGCTAGGCTACACTTCCAGTTTTGAAATTGTAATAGAATTCAGGTCACTGATAAAAACCATCATTCACTCCCAAAGGATTTTTGTAATGTAACCTCAGTGAACATATGTTGTTATTTATTACACACTCCAGATGTATGCCACCAAATAAGGTGAAATTTATAGCCTTCAGGAGTAATTAGGAAGTGGAAAATCAAAAGGAATAAACTGTGCACTAGCAATTCTAGCTAATTGCAGGAAGGCTTTCATTATTGTTAAGAATCTCAAAGAATATAGCAAAATATATGACTGTTTGTCAAAACAACTGTCAGCTATGGCTTACTTTACTAGAAAGAGTCAGACCTACCCTGTGTCAGTCCCGGAATTAGACAGTGTCAGTGAATTATGACAGCGCTACTTCTGAGGGTTGCTAAAATCCACTCCTTCAGAAGCGCCACGAAGGAAAGACGGATAGAGGAGTGTTTCCACTCTGTCTCAGAGCCAGCTGCCACCAGCTCCTCTGGGGTCTTCCACAAACCCTCCCTGACCCCAGGGAGCACACGAGGCTTGGTCTCACTCATCCAACTGCATCTACCAGATTGAGCAGTCCCGTGTCTCAATGCAAAAGTCTGGTGGAGGTTGTAAATTCTTCAGCTGTGAAGAAGTTTAAGACATCTGATATGGATCTCCTCTATGCCTGTTCTTGTTACAACCATTGATTGTATTAGTAGGAGCTAAGAGGTAAAGACAAGAACAGTCATGCTGTTATGAAGGAAAAAGTATAAAAAGTTTCAAAATGGATACAAGAAGTTCATAAAGCTGGGTAGAAAAGGGTGATTCAGATGCAAGGTGACTCAGGAAGATGCTCAGCTTACAAAAACCGGGAGCACATACACCTAGTCTCTCTACCTGCCCTATTTCTTATATTTTTCCCAAAGCACTGACTCCTGGCCCCTGGCAGAGGACAGATCCTTTGGGGTGAGAACTGGAAGAAAATGTTTCTCCTTTGCCTTATAATCCCCTTTACATTTACCTTTCTCAGTTACTGTACATAAAGCTATTGAATTACCCAATAAAGGCCAAGTATTAAAGCTATTATTTCTGCACTTCCAAAGTTACACTTGAGAATAGGAGGCTTGGAAGAAGCCTTCTACTTGATTCTTAGGGGAGAAAAAGGCTTATTTATAAAAAGTAACAAATGCAGCTAGATGAAAAGAAGCCAACCATACTAGCTTAAAAGGAGTAATACTTCATTCAGCAAAAATGGATGCTTGCAGTATGTGAACATGGTTTTAAAATGCTTCTGAAATTTTCAACTTAAGAAATGCATTTGTTCAGCTCAGGAGCTGGACTCAGTGACCGTTGTGTGTCCCTTCCAACTCGGGATATTCTACAATTCTATGATAAGAAAATTTAATTATTTGGAAAAAAAAACTTCCAAAAATCACTGATGTATTTGTGCGTGATTCTTCACGAACATGGAAGCCTTCTCTAGTTTCATTAATAAACATGCCTTTCTCTTATTCATTTGTTATACTTCTTAAATTGATTAAATGAGCTTTAGATGTCACAACATATATTTGAAAATGGTTATTCTGCACAAAGCAATTTGCACTACTAGGCAAAGTTAGCACATGCAATTCCCCAGTGTGCACTTACAATGTATACACAAGAAAAATTTAGGCTGAATTCAAATCGTGGGGAAGACAACAGAATGACACATGAATAACAAATGGTTACAAATCCTGCTCTGTGTGCAAATTTATAGCCTGATTTGAAAAACACAGTTCTTTCTGCACAGGACTACATATACAGCTACCATTGTATGGCAGTATGTTTTCTGACAAGAGCGCTGTGGCTTATAAACCTTAACAAATGAGGTAGATTTTAATTCTTCCATCTAAAAGCAATTTTCCTGGGTGGCTTATAAAGCCCAAGATAACTTATATTTGTGTGACAGAGAAGAGAGAAAGTACAATATTTTATTGATGATTTGAAAAAGTTATCAGCAAGTTGGAATTTGTGTTCTAACAAACACGCCTTCCCAAGCTCTGTTGCCACTATTCCTTAAAATATCTTATCACCCAGTCAAAATTATCCTAACTTTGGTTTCTTAAATCCTACCACAGACTCATACTGTGTAGAGCTCAACGGACACAATCTAACACTATTTTTGCTAATAATCTAGTGAGTAATACAGACCTAATTCACAGCAATATCACTGCAGATTCTGCTGGTGGAAGCTCACAGTGCTACAGAGTAAAAACAGAATGATGATGATTAACATAGGTGTATGTTTTGTATTTCCAAACTGCTTTTTATGCTTATAGGAGCAATTAAGTTTGTTCTTAGGACTGAATAAAAACCCAAAAGGACAAAAACAGAAATACATAAATAGCTGTGGGTTGAAATTAGTAGGAACATAACATCCATGTCACTTCATTCTTAAACAAAAAAACATGTTGCATAGCAATAGAAGAAAGTAATATGAACTGCAGGGCTACATAGTTGTGAAAATAGTCTCTTCCATGGCTTATTCCAAGATGTTCAAGTGCAGCAGATGCTAGGTATGCTGTCTTCAGTGAAAGTAAAAACCCATTTCCCTATGTTTAAAACCAATATGCCTTTCAGTAGCACAAGTTGGTTTTTGTTTGTTTGTTTGTTTGTAACATAACAGAAGAGCACCTGGGAGACTTGCAGTACAAATGTCCTAAAACTTCACAGTGTATTAGTGTCACCGTAAGTCTCCAGTTTCCTGCACAGCTTTGGTCCTGCCTGGTACTAACAACAACACTCTTCAAAACTAAAGACACAACCAAAACCTTGGCTTGAGCCATTACCACTCTGAGCCTCTCTGATCAGAGGGATCCCAAGTATATTATTAGCAGAAGGTTTATTTTTTTTGTGTACAACGATTACTCAGAATTTACTATTTATCTTCTACATATTTACAATTTAGAATTGATCTGGGTGCTAGAGATATTTTCTTCTAGTACAAACAAAATAAAAACTACAGTGGAATGAAGATCTACACCCAAGGGAAGAATACCTTCAGTAAGGAATCCCAGGCCCATCCATTTTCTACAACAGCTGAATGGGAATGACTACTTAAAGTAATGGGTTTTAAAATGTTTTCTGAGACGAAGCAGCAGTATTCCAGCACTTTTTTCCCATTGTGATTCTGTTAGGAAACAGGTAGGCAGGAATAATTTGGTGTATAATTCCATTTGCACATAGATCTGTAGACTTAAGACTCCCTTGTATAATTCAGGGCTCTGGAATTGCCACAGCCAGAGTATCTCGCTAAAGCCCCGTATTATAGTTTGCAAATGCAAAGCAGTTGTTAAGTTTCCCATCCCTAGGGAAACTGCATGCATTGCAGATTTAGAGTATTCTGTCTGCAGGCGAAAGCCAGCCAGAAGTTCCATGCATCAGCTTTTCTGTTGGCCAAGGAAAAAGTGACCTTGTTCCCTGTCCTTCCTTTGAAAGACATGGGAGAAGCTCCCTGAGAAGTACTGACAGAGGAGAGGAAGGGGTTATATTACGCTTTGGGGCTGTACTGCAAATATGCTCCACGAGAGTGTAAATACACGCATGACTATCTTCTTCCTTTACGCTTTTTTCGCCTTTTTTCACATTCCCCCTCTCTCTTCTGCCTTCTCTCTTCAGCAGGCTGCTGCCGTCTATCACCTCGCCGTGGGACCAGGTGGCACTGACACGTAGGAGAAAGCGGCGGCAGCGCTGATAGACAAAGGAAGCGGGAGCCCCGCAGATCATTACGTGCGGGGCTCAGGAGGAGGAGCAGCAAAACAACGGCACCCAGCTCGTCTGTGGCTGTTAGCAGGTGCGGCAAGTAGCTGTGAAACTAAACCGCCCTGTGGGAACACAGGGGCTGGTTTAAAAATAATCTGTCAATAGCCAGAAAATCTATGCAGACTTCAATTTGCCTATCTGCTTCAGCTGCACTGTTCAGCTGGGCAGGCTTTTATGTGGTACTGAAATAATAAATTCATATACACGTATGCATGCACATAGGTAGATAAAAAAATAGATCCATCTTGCACTGATCTCTTCTGGATGTTGTCAGCTCTGGCTGCATCTCTGTGTTCAGGTCAACCTCCTGTCTCCGAGCCCCACCGAGATGCTCTTGTCCTCTCTGATAATACAGACATCACAGCAAATGTTGTGTGCCTAGTGATCTCCAAAATCAGAAGGCATATATAAAAAGACGTGAGAGAAATATTGGGACTTGACGTGACATCTTTTCACAGCAAAGCCATCGGACATTCATTTTTGTTCATGTATAATTCAGAGTGGGGATTCAACCTGAAATGAATACATTGCATGTGCAGTTGTGCGCTCACGGTAACAAATAATTTAGAAGTAATCTTAAAGAAAGAACATTCCTCTTCAAAGCACAGCTACATTTTTTTGCAGCGGTTCTCTGTTTGAACTGTCAGTTTACAATTTTTGAACCTGCTGGCCCATTTTAACCAAACCAAAGGGTGGGAGATTTAAAGGCATGAAATTCTGACAAGCTCTGTGCTAACCAATAGCTTGGCAGGTGAGAAACCTACCGCTGTCTGCACCAACAGGAAAGCTGTGCGAAAATCCCCTCCCGGTTTGCCCCAGCGAGCTCGGCACTCAGCCGGCGCGCTCTGCCGCGCAGCGGGCACAGGGGCAGCGCCAGCAGGGGCCTGGGGACGCTGCAGGGAGGCAGGCAGCCTGCTGGGACCAGCGGCGGGGAAACGCGGGTTGTGGCGGGCGGGATGTCAGCAGAGGCAGGGCTGGAAGGAGAGCCTGAGTTAGCACAGGAAAGGGAAAGGTACGCTCGTGGGTTTGGGAAAGGGAAGATGACAGCAGCCTGGGATTCGGGGGGGATGGATGAAGATGCAAGGTACTATTCTGTTTTTAAATATCATTTATGCTTATGAAACAACTCTTTTTCTCCTGGTCCTTGAATAAAGACCCCTTCACTTTCTGACTCACTACTTGCTTGGTCTTTGTACTGTTTCCAGTAGTTGAATCCTGCTTTTCCCCTTCCTGGGAGCATGCTGCGTTCTTGTCTTACTTCAACCATGGCAGCTCCTCCTGCCGATTCCTGCCTTCAATCCCATCGCTTCCTACAGTGCTTTGATTCACATTATATTCCTCTCTCTGCTTTTCAGGGTCCCAGCCCCACATTCTCCTACAATGCCTACCCCAGGCATTTTTCTATCTACTGCAGAGTCCAGCCATCCTGTTTTCCTGCCTCTGCCCCTCCGTCCTGGTCTTATTTCTGGTCTTCCATCCCGTAGCATGAAAGGAAACACAGGACCAACATACTGCCGCTGGTCTCTCTGTCAAACAGCAGCTTATAGTTGCCTCTAGGACGTTGCAGGTCATCAGAATTCTTGAACAGCCTGCCACTGTTTTTGCCTTGTTTTTCAAACTGCTTTTGCAAACGTCTCGAGGTGTTAAAGTGAATATAATTTCTTTCAGCCCAAATGGCTTGGAATCGGTTATTTCTCTTCCATACCAAAAGGCAAATGTGTATTTGATGTCTCTGACGGCTGTCTGTGTTCAGGGATCTATATGTCTCTGCTTGTAGATTGTTGTGGCATGATAAAAACCTAAGAAGCATTAAAAATATTAGCTGCATTTCAACTGACAGCACATATATCTTGGTATTGAGTATATAAAGAAAATCAGCTTGTTTTATGAACAGGCTCTGGTGCAATCGCAGCAATAGACGTGGTGCTATTAGAGAGTGACAGTTTGTTGTGTTTCCATTACAACTGTCACGTTTCGGAACCGCACAGACCTTACCTGACTGCCTCTAGTAGCATGCCGTGCCTATGACGAGCATGAGAAGCAGAGCAGAAAGATTAACTGCAAATCAAGCTGAACTAACCACACAGGTGAGGAAAAGTTTGAAGGATAATGGCTTTGTGCTTCTGAGGAAGATATAAACTGTGAAGGGGAAAGTCTGTTTTCTGAGTCCAAGATGAGCTCAGGAATGTCTAAGATTTAACTGCAGACCCGCAATGTCTGCTTGCACAACCTGCTGACTTGCAGATACTCCTGAAGGACGTCGTGAGACTCGATTATTTGTAAAATGCTTGAAGATGAAATGCTAACAATGAACACTGCTATCATGAAAATTGGTGGGAATTGGGCCAAAATCCTGTTTTTCCAACTATTCATAATTTCTCCCACTGATTCTCTTTTATAAGAGAGTTACAATTTCTTCTGGTTTGTGATAGCCTATTATCTATCTACCAGCTCCCTTTAAACAAAATCCTCTTAGTAAATGAGTCTGGTTTTCCCTACTAAAAACTGTTAACTCGTATCTCTCTCTTATGTTGTATTGTGGTAACTCTTATCTCTCTCTTATGTTGTATTGCATAAATCCAAACTCAAAAGAAAAAAGGTAATTGCGTTAACAGATTATTGGTATTTTTCAAGAAAAAATATGACTTAGAAATGACTACAAAGTACAAATATTGTTTACAATTAAAATGCAAATTCTAGGCCTTTAAGCTGAAACTTAGTACCCAATTTTTGTGATATAAATGGGTAAAAAACGATAATACATTTTGTTTTTCATTTCAAACAAACAGACATGAAGAAATCTGGTAGTCAAGTCTTCTCTCTCAGATGCATGAAGTATTCTGCCGAGATCTGACACCCATCAGGACGCCCTATGAAAACTTACTGTACTGCTAAGAATGATTTATAGCCTGCTACGAACACTGTTGTTTCGTATCAGGAGGTCTTGTTAGAATGCTGATGTATTAAGACAAAGTACCATCACCTTCTAAACTTAGCTGTGATAATATATAAAACCTGTCTTGGTGGTCATCTAGCTACAGCATTGTCATCCATGAGAAACAGCATCTTTCATCTCTGAGGAGCTTTTCGTAACGCAGCACCTTCGCTCTGAGCTGATCAGTCCCAAGCATCCAAAACCACAGCAAGGAAAGGCATCTCCTACGTTTGTCCCTAAAGACAGTCACCCCACTGCCTCACCACTAAACACCAGTGAGTTTATTGTTAGTCCAATTCCTGTTTAAACAGTTCTAGTTTTACAGTTGGTGGCATTTTAAGGGGATTAACTAATGAAGAATATATAGTATCAGTGTTGTAACTGTGAAGTTAGTTTCCCATTTGATAATTAATTTCTAATTAACTCGCAGAGCCTTAAATATAGAGAATTCCTCTTATGGCAGCTAAAACTTCATAATACAGCTTTTTGGTTGATTTCTAGTTTTGAACTGTATTTTCATGTTTTTTTTTTTTAATTACTGTATGGTAAGAAGACGTAAGAGGATGTAACAGCAGAGTAATAAACTCAAAATATTACATATATACTAATTACACCACCCAACCAAACTGTCATTCTCTGATCACATGCATGTTTGGTATTTCATAGGCTACTAAAAAATAGCATGTCTCCCCCAATTCACTCAGGACAATTGCAGATTTCGGCCTCATTGCATATCAGATATCAGGATGCAGCTCAAAAGAAACCTGCTGAACTCAAGTCCAGAAAGAGAGACTTCCATTCCCAACAGAGATGTTGTGCAGACGTTGAATGTAGGCCCAAATCTTTGCCTTACTGATGTGCAGGCTTGCATCTTAGCCATGGAAATGCTGGCTGAAAGGCTTTTAGAAAAATGAAAAATAGCAAAGCAGTCAAGGTGCTGCTTACGTCCATTAGCATGTTAATCAAGGAATGGGATAATAAGCTTTTGTTTTGTTTGAATTTAGCAATCAGACTGCTACTGCTTATGTATGAGCATATATTTAGCAAAATTAGCAAACAAAGTTAGCAATCAAGTAGCTGAACGAGATCATCCCATGCATCCAACCAGGCACTAAGGTTTATATGTGAAGAAGATCAAGGCTCTTTGGGTTTGTCCGCATTGCAGTAGAAAGGCTGCTGCAGGGTGAGAAGCGCTGATCACCCAAGTCTGCAGTGGCCAGCTGATCAAAGGAACGGCTAATTGATAGGGAAGTCATTTGGGTAATTATGATTTGGTTGCTCAGATCTTACACATTTTTAGTTAGATAAATCTCTGCCTTGACAGATGGACAGCCTGGTATCTCTTGAAGCTGAAAAGGTTGTATCTGAACATTTAATTGGAGGTTATAGGAGAGAGGAAATAATGTTCCTATCTGTAGCTTGCAGTTTCACAATGCAAGCACTAAGTACCTAGTATCTCCGACACAGAGCAGGGTCAAGATTCATTTTTTGTATGGATGAACTATTACTGGATGAACTATTGAGCGTTATTTCCAAAATCCCATAATTTGATGAAAATGAGTTTGACTCTACTAGCAGTACCCGTTAAAGTAGCTGATGAAAATGCCTTACTGCCAAAGTGAAGTAGGAAATAAAGATACCAGTATATGATTGGTTCTAATAAAGAAGAAAAAGGTTACTCAGTGGATCTTGCAGTCCCAGGATATTATCAGACTTAGCTGAGCTCTTTCACCACTACTTTAAAAACTGGTATCTCAAATACTGACTATCAAAACTGCCCAGTCATCTTGCAAAAAACAAATGAACAAACAAAAAACAAACAAACCAAAAAACACATTACCATAGTTAAGTAGAAGTTTTACAAATACAAAAGGAAATTCCGAGTAGGTAAGCGGGATCTTCCATCTTACTTCTATTAGACTACTGATAGTTACAGACAGCAAGACTGGAGGGATATATTTCTGTTCATGGGTTGGTAGAATGCAGGGATTTCACCTGAATGTAGGGAAGAAAAGCCAGACGTTTGATGGTTTTACCAGAAGAGAAAGAGTGTTCTACATGTTTCCCCGTCTTATTTAACATCACTTTATCCAGGCAGCTTTACTCTACCTCCTATGAAAGGCAGCACACTGCTAAAATTCACCAAAGTTCCCCTTTACCCTTCCAGCTGCTTTCAGTGGAATTCACAACTACTGTTGTACAGCATTTGACCCACTCTGACTTGCAGGACTTGGGCAAAATACCATACACGTGTCCCTAAATCCTTTTAAAGTCTCAATTTCCATCAGTTTGATGCACAAGTAACGCAACAGCATAAACAACTTTATGAAAAGATGGTGTGAAACATGAAGTGTGAAAAAAAAAAACAGAAAACAACAACAACAAAAAAACCACCCTACTTCCTTTGGAATTTAGATCCATTGAGTAAGTACCCAGATTTGAATTGAAAGTGCTAACAAACTCCTAACCATAATTGCTTTTCTAGCCAAAAGCATAGTTAAGCTAATTCCACAAACCAGTAGGAACTGATAGTAATTGTTACATTCAACAAAGTTGTAAGAAAAAGAGCTTGTTTTAGCGGAAGCTAGAGCCAGGAACACAAGATTACTTCCTGCCTATATTCCTACCTTCAGTAGACAACTATCTGTGTTAAAGAATAAAATTTAGTGACAAGTGTTCCATACATATATATCCAATTATTTTATTCTCTGGGGACTGCTTTTTATGCGTTTGTAAAAGGAAACGTGTGAGTTAGACTGTGATCATCCTCAGATGCAGCAGATTTGATTGCTGTTTCTACAAGGCCATGTAGCTAATACAGCCTTAACTTAAGGCCACAGCAAACTAAATAAATCTCATTATTGGTAGTTAACTATAATCTTTTATTTACCTGGATTTGACTTAATTATTGTAGAGCTTTCATAGTGATAAATAATCTTCTAATACATTTAACAAGGACAAAATAACAAATACTGTAATAAGGCAGAGACTTTGGGTCAAATTCTATTAATTTACGGTGATACAAATCAGGATTAATTCTTTGGATTTATACCACAATACCAAAAAGAAAAAAAAAAAAAGAAAAAAGAATTTGGTTTAATGTTTTATATTTTGATGCTGTACCTGTTGAATAAAGTTAATTTAGACTCCATTGTACGTGTCAAATTCTGCCATGGCTCATATGTTTTTTTCATCTAAAACAAGGCATTTCCACATACATCTCCAAAACAAAACATTTACATGAAACAATACGAAAATCAAGGTCCTCATTGTTTGTTGTTCAATGCCTCAAAATGTCTTTTGAAAATGGAATTGTTAAGTACAGCTTATATATCCGTAACAGAAATAGCTTATCCAATTGTATGCAACACTCTGATTTTTAGCTGAATGTGCTCAGAACAATCTGGCATTGTTCAATCATCTGCCAGAGCTCTCCTCATCTGATGCTCCCAGGTGTGTTGATGATACATGGGTAGGCAGCACTCGGGGCAGAAGCCTCTCATAAGGAACAATTGGATTCTTAGCTATGCCATAAAAGGTCTTTTAATTTCTCACATCTGGCAGCTCCTATTGTGGATGAAATCTAAACCTCTGGAATCAGAGTCAGGCGCAGCCCTGAAATGCTGTGTCTGCGTGTTTTGAGCAGAGAACCTGCACTAGGACATGCTGTTTACACGGGGATTTAAATAATCACATCAGAAATGCAGAGATGGTTTTAGTTATTACTGCTATCAGTATTTTGAAAATTTGCTGAAGACAGCTATAGCTGGAGGAAAGGAGAGGAGACGCACTGGTCCTCTTGCCTCTACTTTCAGTGGGGTTCAGGAAGCCGCTACTCACTGTTCCAAAAGCAAGGTGCCAGGTGGTTGAATCTGACACACCTTCGAGGTGAACTTCTGGCAGGTGCAGAGGACAGCTGACGGCAGGCAGGCAGCAGCAGATGGGCAGGACAGTGGGAAGGCAACCCCAGGCTACCAGGAGATGGCCAGGGCACGGAGGTCAGCTCTGCGTTATCAGCAAGTAGATCAAACAGCAGAAAGACTTCACCTCGTGGTTCACCACAAGTCATTAGCCACTCCTGTTGGGTTTTGTGAATGTCTTTTTTTTTTCTAAGATTTTTTAAGGGCACAGCCAGCCCTTCCTCCTCACTTCAGTTTGTCCAATTCAACTGACAGCACAACCTGAATACTGTAAATTTCAGCAATGCCTTTGCAGAAATTTACATCTTTCTTTTGCTGGGTTACACAAATATCTTAATTTAATTCCCATTTGAAATAAAAACTTGCTTATTGTACAAGCTTGAATTTGGGAAGTCTTACCAAAGAGTATGTAGTCACTGTGGCCGTACTGGCCATTGACAGGTGAGTTATAACAGCTAAAGACAAGGAAAGCAATGAAGGAAGGTTAAGATACCAGGTAGGTAACATTCCCCTGTCAATTGTCATTTGTGAGATACACAGTGCAAAATATTAATGACATAAAGCCCTTAAAGTTCGGGGTTTTTAAATTCATTAAAACAATACTATTTTCTAACAATCAAAAGTATACAAATGCAATAAAAAAGCGGATTTATCCAAGGCAGTTTAAATCCTAGTTTTGTTTAGTTTTGTTTTCCTATAGCACAGCAGGCAGATAATTTGCACTGGCTTAAAGCGCAGTATCCTAAGGAAAAGCATGCCCCAATATAACACTGAATTCTTATGTATGAATTTGAACTACAGCTCCTACCTTGTGTTGCATTGTAATTTTCTGTAGAAATGCATTTTCGTATTCCCACTTCCACTAATAGTTAAATCTACTTTTATGGTTTTATTTTTTAGTGATACTTTGGAAACATGGATAGCACCCATCAATGACATTTCGTCTGTTTGGAGACCAGCCATTAATTCAGACAGTAAATATCCAATTTGCACTTCTAGCAAAATAGAACGAGAACACGGCCACCAATTTAGCACCTCCTCCTGCTCCCAACCTTCTCTGCCTCTCCTGCTGCCCTTGCAGACCTTTCCTGTGCACAGCCAAAATTAGCCTATCTGCATATGCAACGCTGATGGACATATTCAGAGGTTCTTCTAATTTGATTTTTATCAACTCAACAGGGAAAATGTGAATCTCCACAGCATCTCATTAGGGACCAACCAATTACTCTTACTTGAACTCCCAAACAGAGATGCATAAATAATGAACAATTTACTAGATGATTTAAGATCTCTTTTTTTCTTCTAAGAAGATTGCCACTTGTTTTTGCAAATATTTTCATTATTGCCTTTAGACATAACCTGTAAACTATTTCTGTAAATAATTCTTGGTCTGTAATTTCTAGTTTTGTAAGGAATTCTCTGGGGCATTTGATATTCAGCACTTACAGGCTGAGCTAATTGTCTGAAACCATAGCTCACACGTTATGTTTCTCTCCTGCTTTGGATGGCTGCAATAGCTATAATTATTTTCTGAACTGAATATTCAGTTTCTGCATCTAAAGCAAAATATTCTGCAATCTTATTTTAAAATCTAAGTTCCCATAAGCAGTCTTGTCACTGAAACCACTAGAAGGTCTGAATGTACCAAAAAGCATTTTCACTTGAACTACTAACATTATGTGTATTGCAGCAGCCTGCAATCTTTCTGCAATGTCATTGGAGAGCAAGATATGAAATAGATACATCATTGCATTCGCTGAGGTTCGTCCGGCTCTGGTACTCGTCCAGCCTCAGGGGCAGAGGAGTCAAACACCAGTCTCTCAGATGTGGAGTCTGAGTGAAAGTAAAAAGGGAAAAATCTCAATACGCAAGTAACCAGAGCTGGGATCGGGAGGGAGGAGCAAGGATCTATGCTGAGAACAGAAAAAGATATGGATCTGACAAGGAATGAAAGAAAGCATCCTCTGCTAACAATGTATAGAATATTTAATGTTTTTGTTACAGGACCTAAACAGCTCTCTACATGAATAAAACATGCACCTCTCTGTTTCAAACATTACTCTTCCTGTTTTAAATATTTTGCACAAGTCTTTAGTCTGTCCAGAAACCAAGGAAAACAAGAGGAAAATAAAGATATGGATATGCAGGCATAGGTAGGAAAATATGCACATATATAAATTCAGAAAGCTTTCAACTTGGAAGGCAGGAGCTTTCAAAGTATGGATTCAACCCATACTTAATTAACTCCAGATTTAATTATTACAACACCAGAACTATAGCTTTATAAAGAATAGCTGCCTGGAGACTATCCTTCTTTACGGACTGTGTAATTACAAATTCCACAATATTGAACTCATCCTAATATTGCTAGGAAAAAAAAAATTATATACTAACAGAACATGTTAAGAATATTGCTAGGTAACCGAAATTGTGCACAAATATTCAATTACCAAAAGAATTAGGAAAATCTTCACGTACGCAACTCCTGTTAAAGAAATGGGGAGGCATACATTGTTTTCACAGAAGAAAAATACCCAGAAAGAAAAAGATATGCTAACACATCAAAGAAATAACAGTGGAATGCTACTGGAGGGGAAATCCTCAGTCAAAAAGTCTTTTTTTTTTTAAGAAGCTTTTCCCCACATTTCTATACCTAAAATTACAGGAAAAGAAATCTGTGGCAAATTTATATCAACAATGAAGCTCAGTAATTCTTTTGGCTTCTCAACATTCCCAAGTAACTATTTTGTTTTAAATCATTCCCTAATTTCTTTGAACAATTCTTCATCTGCAGCTTATTTATAGCAGAGTTAAACAGTCAATAATCCAAAAGTGGACTGCTTTGATTATAAGCTTGCTGTGTTCTGCTTCTTGAGTGGATGATGGGTTTCAGAATGAGCTGTGTGAATTCATTAAAGATACTTGTAAGAAGCCAGTAAGCTCCTTTATGGAACCAGGTAGCTGAAACAATTTGAGACTTCCTTAAAACTTTGGCAACCGCCACTGTTCAGCTTGATCGGATATGCACAGGACATGTGGGAAGAGGAGTTTCACTGAGTATTATTTTGTGACCGTTTTTCTATTAATGAGGGAGAAATAGAAAGACCAGTGAAGCAGAGAGAAAAAGCTGCAAATTAGCCTGGGGTGCAGCCAAAGAGGTTCTGGAAGCTCTGTCCTTAAAAAAAGCTAGGAAGGAAAGCTCCCGGGCTGAGTGCCCGTGAGCCAGAGACATCATCTGCGTCGCAATTCCTGGCCGAGCGAAAAGAGCTAGGATATTCTCTGTGACTACATAGGATGCTGTAAAGAAATATGACTGCAGCATCATTTTTTTTCTTCCTGCCTGAAACAATCTCCAAGAGCCTAAATTGTGTTAACTGCTTCAAACAAAAAGGTATCGTGTAAATGTTACAGACAGAATTTAGTTTCCAAGGCAAGTGCCTAGGAATTGGTCCTCCTGTTGACCATGATGGAACAAACAGTGTGGATACTTTCATAGCTCATTGATGTCTCAGAAAATGAAAAATATGATTTAAAACAAGGTCTGGACACATAAAAATGAATTAAAGCAGTATCTGAAAGGTTTCTAGAAAACAGCTGAGGGATGTCTTGCTTTTGGAGATCAAGCATCTGTTAAAGTAACAACCAGACTGTCCAGACAGATTATGAAGTCCATTTGTCTCGCAATGGCAAGACGAATCAGGATGAAGTGACTAGTAATGCAATTACTACCGACAAAAATATTTTTCATGTTACAAGGGTAGAAAAGTTAAAGGAAACTTGCAATTCCATAATAGAAAAGAACCACAGAAAGGACTTGAGCACCAAGAGAGGAATGGGAAGACTGGAGGTTGCTTATTTGGTAATATTTGGAATACCGACAGAAAAAAGACCCAACCCTGTTTCCAGCAATCAGCTGATGATGCTGAAGAACTTATATCACTGATGTGACTCAGTTACCCCAGTTTAGTGCCTGGGCTTTTTACAAAGTTTCATTCCAGCAATTAGTCGGAGATGGGCAAGGCACGGTTGAAAGCTAAAAGGAGACACAAAGAAGAAACTACCCAAACTGAGAAAGGACCTTTGGAGACTTATCTTCTTAGCATAACAGCTTAGCTGCTTCTAGGATAAACAAGAAATGATCCATTTGACAGCTGCTATGAAATTTGTCATGGAATTTGCAGTGATAACCAGGAGAGGAAGCACCTGCTAGGGCAGGGAAGGAAAGCTGTTTGCAATAGTCCCCAGTACATCCTGGTGCCCAAGGTGTCCATGGGACAGAAGGTTCTCATCTGCTCCATGACATTCCTGAACAAATATGATCAGTTTGTAAAAGAAGAAAAACAACAAGTAGTGAAAAAACTGAGGAAAGTAGCTCAGACGGCTATACGTAATAGCATGGTGGCTCAGTCACAAAATCCATCAGCTCAGTGTCCTGTTTCTGAAAACTGCCAGAAGCAGACGCTTAGAGAAATATACTATCAACAAGACATGTACAGTCTCCTTTCCTCTGGTTTATCTTCCCAGTGTCTGACAACCAGTGGCCAGTGAATGGCTCACCACATATACTGATCAATATTACCACCAGGAATTTCACCAATCCCTTTTCTGCACCTGCTTTTTTTTTTTTTTTGATTTTGTCGATAATTTAACAATGTGCTGAGAGAAAAAAGTCGTGAAGAGAATGGCTACAAAACCCCAAGCACCACAGGTGTTAAGAAGACCAGTTATACTGCAAACCAAGGAGCAACAAGCAACACAAACATCAGTTGAAAGTCACTTTCCCATCATGAGAAACAAGAAGGAACACAACTCGGAGGCACCAGTCTGTAAGTGTTGTTTACCTCTGGACCTCTGTTTTTCTTTGCTTACTGTCATGTAATAATAATGTTAGTAATGCAATTATGTACAGGAATAGTGGATATTTGCTGCAACTTAATAGTTATCAGATCAGACATGCTAAGACAGCCTGGGGGAACATTAGCAGTTACAATTCTTACGGATATGGAGGAGAAATGCCATACCTGTCATTGCTTGCTGAATTATTTAACAGGCAGAAAACAGTAAAGTAGGAAACAGTGGTGCAAACCTGAAGTAGAAGCTTTAATAAGTACTGAGACAGAAAAAATCGCAAGAAGATTCCCTTCAAATGGGCAAGTCAAATGTTTAATAAAGACAAACTTAATTGGTCCAGCCAAAAACTGAAACTGGAAGAAACAGAAAACAGTATTCCTATTAGGCTCTATTTGAGAGTTAGTAAAGGAAGAGATTTCCAGGCCTTTTTTTCATTTATCAAAGGTGTAATTGAGCCTGGGACCATTTTGTCAGCTTTCACATGGTTCCAAAAAGACCCCCAAACTTCACTCAGGATATGCCCCGAGGGAGTAGGCATTACATGTTGAATTTAGTAACTGCATGAATTGGTTTTCCAAAAACTTCTTACCTATACTTACTGATGATTACGGTGTCTTATTTTTATTAGTTATATGACTGATTAATTTATATACAGACCAATTAGTACCAATGCTTCCTGTATCATTAACATATCCGCTTCTTACATTTGTTCCGTTTCCTGACCAACAATTCAAATAACCTTTCAGGGTTATACAGTAACTTGTTTACACCATCATTCCCCCAATTCAACCCACTTAGACAAGGCACAGAAACTTCTAATTAACCACGTCTCTCAAGCACCTAAATTGCCTTGATCGAATTTCTGCAAAGTTAAACATCTCAATAGGGTCAACACCATTTTAAAGGATTCTTATTCATTAACATCCTAGATGCAACAGAAGGTTCAACCTGGTTTTCCACACCAGATAAAAAGAAGGTATTGGCAACTGGAAGTAGATCCAAAGCAGAAGGAGAGATTGCTTTCAAAACAAGCTAAGACCTGTTGTAATTTAAAGTGATGGTTTTTGAAACCAGCCACATTTAAAAGGCTAATGGTAGTGACAGTGTATGACCTGCCCCATCAGTTTGTATGTTATATCAGACAATAGGTGATATTCTGTTGCATGCTAAAACCTTTTAAATGTATGAAAGATGTGTGAACAATTTGGCAAAAAGCTAATCTACACTGTGAACATAAGCTGTGAGCAAGAACTTCTCAATAAATGAAAATGCAGATTCTGTAGAACAGTCCATGACCAGACACTCCAGTGCAGAGTATTTATTAAGGACTGTGTTCTTTATAAAAAAGGCAAATATTGTTAAATTATTGCTTTCTCGGTCAAGAGAAAATACATATTATATGTGCTGAAAATAATTATATTTTAACATTTTCAAAGTTTTGGCATTATGACAAAATCATCCATAAAAATATACAAAACTATCATTAGAATTGTAATTCCTAATGGATAACAGCATTTAGTTAAGTTTTAAAATTTTTAAAACTGTACAGTTCAAACTGCTTCTTTAGACCCCCCCTAAATGAAAGATGAAGTCAACTGAACCACCTGTTTTAGCTAAGATCTGATTATCAGCTCATAAATCTCACTGATGTGAACCCTTACTATAAACTTGCCTTGGGTCCCAATGCCTGACCTGGTGATGAGATGCTTCCATCCCGTGTAGCATGTGGGCAGGGTGGTACGGCTCCTGCACAGATCAGGGAACTGCTGAGATGCTGGGCCAGATCAAAATATGGTGCATGGGGCCAGTTCAGAATGTACAAGGAGGAGCTGTAAGAGCTGTATAAATTCCTAATGCCAGGAAAGTCCATCTTCACGTGTGTTATATGTGCTTAGTAATACACAGTGATTATTACAACTATTTTCATGTTTTATTCAGCAATATTAAAGATCCCCAAGTTTTTCTTCCAAAAAGGCCATACTTGACAACTTTAAGAAATATACAGCAATGGATGAATGCACGGCAGTGGAACAGGAACTGACATTCAACAGCACTGCCAGGACAACGAGTGGTATCTCATGTGTCCAGTCCAAACATGACAGAAAGGTCAGATAACTGGGATCTTGAAATAAAATGGGCAAAGGTGTAGTATATTTGAAAGGTAATAAAAGGAGAAATGAAAAAATAACAAAAAATAAAACAGATGGAAATTTCTCACTAGTGAACGCAATATTTCTTCCCTTGGACCCTGTTAGGATTGGAAGCCAGTTAGCACTTGCAATGCATATTTAATTCAGTAGGTAAAGTCCTAACTGTTGAAAGCATTTAAGTTCAGATGTTGAATGTTCCACTGGCGTAAAGGAAATGCTTAACCACATACTCACCTGCTCCCTAAGTTTAGCTGTATCTGGCCTAAAATATGTATTTACTACAGCAATGCTCTCGAGAGAGTTCTGATGACTAAATACTACTTTGTAAAGGAAATCACATTTCAGTTGTATTATGCACTCCTGAAAAATTATGTGCTTCTATCACACAACATTCTCCATCCTGTGTTAGAGAGAAGAGCTGTCTGGAGCTTTCTTATTCAATGTCTATTCAAAGGTCTGGCTGGGTATTTCATAGGCTATCTCAGATATCTTCAGACTGGTAATATGTACTGTTCAACTCAGTCATACAACGCTCTCTAGAATGCAATATATTTGGTTCTTATTTTGTTTGCTGTGAGACATTTTAGGATAGTTTCTCTATTCCAGTACTATGAACATGTTTTTCTGTATTGCTGCTATTGATAGATTATCTACGTACAATGACTTTGATGTCAAGGTCAATTACATGCAGGGTCACTGATTACTTGTACCTTTTTCTTACAAACCACAAAATTTTGACCTACCAACAACCTCTCCACTCTTATTTCCACAGGATCATCTCAGCGGGAGAAAAGAAAAACAATTCTGGCTGAACTGGTTCTGTCAATTCTTTAAAATACTGTATCACTATCTGAAGTGATATATGTGGCACATCAGATGAATAGGAGCATCTATCAATTGTGTGATCTACGATGCATGTGCGTCATGTATTGTGACAAAAAATTGATGGAACAATAAAATGTAATAGGTGCACTCATGACAGACCAATATATTTGTTAAATGCTTTTAGGAATACCACAGACCATAATAATTCACATATTTTAATATTTACAAAAAAAGTTGAACATTTTGTGTGAAAAATATGCAGGAAAAATTCTTGTTCCCACCTGACTTGGGTAGGGCTGGCACACCTGATGAAGGAGCTGTGGGAGATGTACGCCTGTGTAGAGTAACAGCTCCGGAGTGGGTATCCTACAGCACGTAAAATGGTATCAGACACTTACGTTTAGTCCTTGAACCTCTCCCTTAATGGAGCATGGATTCTCTGGCAGGCTACAGGATGTATACAGTGTATACTAATAAATTGGCATATAGTTTTGCATTTGATGCAAAACTCCACTCATTGCATAACTTTATTGAAGAGGCAACCTCATATATGCAAATATACATTGCAAACATAGTAATTTTTTTTTCTTTGCAATTGAGACAAAGCAGCAGGTAGAGTATTTTACTGGAATTTGTTTTAATCTGGCATCTGAATTTCTATCAAGTAAAAAATAAACATACCTTACTATTAGTTTAATAATTACATAGGATCTGGTAAAGATCTTTCATGATCAAACGCAAATAAAGGGGAACAAAACTAACTTAGTAGATGTCTAGTCAACTCTCTGTGTACTATAAGCTATGCATTCCCTACCATTTTTCCTAATGTTTCGATAATCCTATTATAGCATTCCCACAGTCATCCATAGGAGACATCATGGGAAGAAGAAACAAGCCAACAAATCACTCAAGCTCACAAATTCGATGCTACAGAATGCAGATATTTACCAGCTGACTTTACGCTCTTGCTACAGTTTGACTATTACTTTAGCTTCAGAATTCGTGTTCTTCTGTATCTTGATTACATCTCTGTGCATGCCCTTAATCTCACTGTGTATTTTGGGACATTATTATTTCCTTTGAACTGACTTCTCCCAACTATTTAATGCCATTAGCAAACTTTAGCCTCTTACCGTACCTTTCTCTTTACAAATAAAATGCAGAAAGGAAAACTGTATTGACCCCGTTAGTCACCATTTCGCCTCAGAAGACCCATCTGTTGTCAGTAGCTTTATCCACTGAAGTCCCTCCCTGTTCCACTCTTGGTACATTCACCAATTAGTGGTTTGCTTCACACTTTAGCAAAGGCTTCCAAAACTGATATCGGGCAAGTTCATTTACATAAATGTTACTGCTTTGAGAACTTAAATTTATATTTCAACAGAAAGACAAAAGAAAGAATTACTCTAGAACTCAGTGCTCCTCCTCCAGAAATATACTCCTGGGCTCCATGTTTTTCACTTACAGATATCTTAGTATTTTAATGACAAATCAATGTTAACAGAAACTGAGAGCTGCCCACTCAAGATATCTTGCGGCATGATGACTGAAAAAACTGTGTTAAGTGATGCAGCGAGACGTTCACATTGGCCCAAGCAGACAGAGAATTTGAACCAGTGTCTCGTGCTTCCTGATGAAATGATTTAAGCACAGGCATATTAGTTAAAGCTACGGCCCTCCCCCCATATTTTGTGCACCTCAGGATATGATTAAAATTCATCATCACGTTCATATTATTCAGTATAAAATTAAATATCAATTAAAAAGTCTCCAAAATATTTACCGAGTCCTGGCTGTTACCAACTTCTGCTTTCCAGAAAAAAAGCACTACTTTTTAAAATTCAAATCAGCCCAGTAGATTTATTCCCTACAAGGCTTTAGGCCTTTAAAAAGCTCAGTAACATGCAGCATTTCTATTCATGTGCAGGAAAATAATGCTTTCACACAATATATTTTGCAATTCAGCAGTCAAATGTACAATGCAAACAAATACACTCCCACAATCTCTAGACCTGAGCGTCACATTAAATTTGAAATTCAGAAAGGGAATAAAATGTCAAAGTTGAGTTTTGAAAAATGCGTGACAAAGAACTGATGGATGGAGTTAGCAGGATGTACAATAATTACTTACTGAGGAGTCAACTGAAATAAGAAAATGAAGAAATATTATCACTACAAGAGATGTGTGCAAATGGTTTAGCATTGAGGTAAATGTGCAGTGCAATGTCTCCCATTGCGTGGGTCTGGCTTTCACTTATTCACTTCTCCTATAATTAAGCTGACAAGTGCATATTTATGAGGCAAAATAGAAGTACATCACTTCTAAGCCGTTTGTAGGTTTTCTATTTCTGCTCATGTAGCCGGGTCTGTTCTACATGTCAAAGCACGCTGCGCGCAGACGACTACTCAAGTCTCGGAGCTTAGCAGGTGTTCCACGTGTGTCTGAGAAAGGTATTCCCGCAGCCAGTGAACAGCCTCCTTATGTCATGTTTGGCAGATACTTGAGGACACCTCTCTGAAGCACTTAAATCACTTAATTTTCTTCTTCCCTTTTCTGAGGGGAGGAGTATTCTTGCACTAATTTTGTAACCATGAAGGAAAAACAACGTTCAATGTCACTGTTAATTACCGCTCTTATTAAACCACTTTCAAAATCTAAATTCAAATGTATTTTTTTAACTAAAACTAATATACTTCTAACAGCTTGTTTTACTGCTAGTAGTCTCCAGAGACCAACAGTGAGACTCCCCCAACTCACATTCAGAGAGAGAGTCCTGGCCCTTCAATGCTTAAAATTTCAGTGCACAAAATAGGCGAGGATAAGGAATATACATTATCTCTATCTTTTCACTGGGGAAAAACAGCAGTGAAAGATTAAGAGCTTTACAGTAAACCATCATATTAAAAATATCAATTTGGATGAGAAAAGATGGGAAACTGTCACAGCAAAGGTTCATCACTGGGTATGGGGTCATCATAAGAGATTTAAGTGATATGTCTTTAGAAACTGCCTGAAATCCTACCATAGGATTCATAGAAAAGTACCAGTAAGGGACTATTAATTGTGTTGATGTCTGGCTACCAAGCAATAACCATTTGTGTCTTTCTACATGTAGCTTTATAACTATACAAATATTACTCAGCTATTATTTCAGTTGTGTTACCATTAGGAAGAAAATATGAGCTCATGAACCAGCTTATCTCAGTTTTGGAAGCTGCAGAGTAAAGGAAGATGAAGAGAAACAATAAATGTCTCAGGTTTTCCCTAAGTGTCTCAGGTTTTCCCTAAGAAGGGTTTTCAGTCAGTAATATGCAGTTGTTTGTGCAGTCCTTTCAGATCCTCAAAAGAAAGATGCTCTGAAATCTACTGTTGTTGTTATGGCAAAGGTCACCAGATGGCACTGTTAAACATTTTAAGATTTAACTGATAAAGTTTTTTATTATTATTATTATTTTATTTTAAGATGAGCAAGGTTTTAGTCTTAAAAGGAAATGCTACTGTGTTGTTTTTGTGATACAGAATCTTTGAGGAAGCTCTGACAATTAATTTGGAACTTTTCTGTCCATCTTCATTTCTCTAACTGGAAACGATAACGGAGCAGGAGTATCTCCTGGGATCTCTGGTTTGAGTTCTCCAAGAGGCAATTGCCTATGTGGGCCGCTTCTGGCTTCTTTGTTTCAAAGACTACCATATGTAGGGTAAATATACTCATTACACGAAGAGCATAAAGCTCTGGTTGTGTAACAATATTTTTTTTCTCATTTGGAAGCAAGTCACAAAATTTTGATATCTGGTGCCACTTGTCAACATGGACTGGGGAGGTGGGGAGGATCTCCCCCACTTCTTAATACAGATTTCTTTATATTTTCTCCATACTTACAGGTCCTGTTATTTTTCTGGAGTGTTCAGTAATAATAGTGCTCTTGTAATAAGAGGAGAACACACTGACAGAACCTTCCTGATAATGCTTTATACTAATTGATACTTAGTGGTCTAGAAAAAAACATACTGATAATCTCTCCATTTCAGTGCATTCTCATGGAAAACTGTCTACCCAACAATGAAGTTTTCTTCTTCCCAAAGATCACTTCTGTGATCAGTTTGTTAACCTGAAATCTTTATTTTCAAGCACTGGAAGACATATTGATCAGAACTCTTTCACGAGATATATCATGTTTGTCTACTCAGATCTAGTAGTAGTGCAAGGAGTGGGAATGTGTACAAAGTTGTACATAAAATGATAAACAGCATAATCATGTTAGACATGAATTTTGTCATCTGGCTCAATGCTGAGGAGATTTATTAAGACAAGTTCCCTAACTGGACCTGAAACGATACATAAAATCTTACTAGCTGGTCACTCAGGCACGAAAAGCTCTGAGGAATTTTAGATCATGCTTTTATATTTAGTGAATTTTCTTGTCACTTAATATGTTTGTATAAATAATACCACATTCTTAAAACTTCATTCTCAGGAGTATAAAACCATCTACTTTGTCAGCATGTATAAATTGTTCCAATAATATATGACAGTATAGTTCTGGCGAGTCAGCAAAACTGTATTTAGAATTAACCCAGTGATTACTTTCCTTGGCACCAATTGAAAAGTAAGTCAGCAAACACACTACTTTTACAGCAGTATAATAATACACAGAGAACCTATAACCACGTTTTAGGTGTTTTGAAATATCATTTTATTTCTTGGCGAGGCAACAGATTTCCTGTTCAGTCACTTAAACTCTTTTGGTTTTGCTCCGTATTTATGCACTGGAAATAACAATATCGTCTGACACCCTTTTGGCTGTCTTTTGAAACTACGGTCTAACTATAAACTCAATCTGGCCGATGGCAACACCTGTGACAGTGCTTAATTCAGGTATATGGGTATTTCAGGGTATCACTATTTTCCTGTATTTTGTGAGGAAGAAGAGTCTTGGATCCATTCCAACGTAATGCAGAAACCCCTCTGAAATCTCAAAAAGTAGCATCAGAATATTAACATGACCTCTTGAACTGTAGATGTCTCTAGACTGGGCAGTTGGTAAATAAATAACAGTATGTGAATATTTCCATATTCTGGAACTTGCTGTCTCCTTTGCATGCTGATGTGCTTTAGGAAAAAAAACTCTATTCCCTTCACGATAAATTTAAACTTTGCTCAAACAATTTGTTTGCCAATTAAACAAACTAATAACAAACTTAATAATTCTATTAAGAATGTCAAGAAAAATGGCAAATGCAATCAGCTAGATATTGCAGTATATTTTACCATTATATAAATTTCCAGAAATCGGTATAAAAAGAACAACACGTAAATCCAGTTCTTTCAACCAAAATTCCAGGTGCTCAGAGGCTCTGCTGTCAGTCTGAAACATTTATACATTGACCTTCTAAGTACTGCTGTCTTGCATACTGTAGAACACGTGGTAAAGGATGTCCATCTGTATCTCATTGCATGAACAGGGACACGAGTTTGTAGACTTGATTGTATTTTACTGGCGAACTCATCTAAGAAAGGCTTGTTTGATTAGGTTCAGAAGCCAGTTCTGCTAAGTATAGTTCAAATAATCTACTAATATCAATTAATTACACTGATTCAAAGTTGCCGAGAATTTGGATTTAAATTCTGATAACATGTATGAATCATTGAGAGCATTACAGATTTGATATCTATCTGTTGGAGTCTTCCTGTATATAATTTCTTTTAATCAATGCATGAATATAATACAAAACCTAAGGAAAGATGGAGGAGCTTGGGAAGACAGAATACTATTGTATATATATTTTGTATAAATAATTAATCTATTGATCTATCTAATTAATCTATTGATTCAATTTTCCTTTGCATCTTTAATCAATAAAATTACATTAAAATAGCTAAAATGCACTGAATTTTGGCTGGGGGAAGCTTTTCAAAAGAGTAACGTCTGTTAGAGCTGTGGAATGAACTAAATTTAGTTTATATACCTGTTAAACGGCATTTAGGAAAAAAAAAAGAAACTGAGGTGCTAAAATAAAAGATTTCTATGCAGGATTTCTTTTTTTTTCTGTCAGTCTCTTTACTGTCATTGTATTTATTTATTACACACTAATAGGGATGAAAACAAAATTTAAATGGAGATTTTTGCAAGTGTCTAAGCCTTAGTTCAACAACCAAAGTATATAAACTTAATCTGTTTTTTAACATTATCATCTGTGTTAAATACAGATTTGCTGTCATCTCGAGTCTACCACTATTGCTGCCTCTGAACAGCTTCCAGTGCCACAAATTGATTATCATGGACAAGAAAAATTCCAGAACATGAACCAAAGCTGATCAAAACAAAATTTGAAATATATCAGGAGGAAAACAGTGACGAACAAGATGGCATTGGAATGTATGAGACAAGGCGAATCTACAATAAAGAAAAAAATTAAACAATCTCTCACAGAGAGGATTTGATTTGGAACAACAGTAGAAAATGGCTGGTGAAATGGAATAGAAATGGAATAACGGTGGTTATTAACCAAGGCATCACTACCCATGCCTTTATACACACACACATAAGACCAGTAGCAAAAATATGTTCTGCTTTTAAAATTCTGTGCCACGTTTGGAAATGTAACTCATTTCAAGCAGGCAAGCACACCATTTCTGTCCCCCCAGCCCAAGAGAGAACAGTCAGCAGCTTTTCAGTCTGAAGGTTTCGGTGTGACAGCACCCACACAGCAGCCAGCTGCGGCCCTTTTTCAGGTCCATCTATCTCCCCAGTTGTTGGCAATTTTAGTAACTGGAGTAAAGACAAAGGCAAAAGGCTCACAAATTGCCTTGAAGTGAACAGGGCAGTCTACAGGACGAATTCTGCTGTTTTCACAACTTTTTCAAGTTTACAGAGTAAGAAGAGAAACTGGTGGTAGCTAATGAAAGACTACTGGGAATAAGCTCAGAAGGAAAGACTCTGAAGATGATTTAATGGGGAGAGATTTCTATTAATTATCCTTCAGTGGATTACAGTCTGGAAGCACTTAGCTATGAAACATTAGAGCTGATCAGGAAAGAGGCAGGAGAACCTGAGGATGATCTGCTTAAAAGACAGAAGAAAAACTAAACTTCACAAACAAAACGCGTTTGGGGATATTGAAGTCGGGGACATTCACTAGAAAATAGGAGAACTCATGCAATTTCAGTGTGAGTTTGAACACACTGCAACAGAAATAACTGTTTTACAGATAAATAGCAAAGAGTACTGCTACAAACAGCAAGGAGAGGTGAAGTACTTGTGATGGGAACCGAAGCAGTAACTGCATAGGTCATCCACTGGATAAAGGGACCGGCCCAACCCGTGTATGCATTTGGGGGAGGTCAAAAGATACGATCAGGGTGCTAGGACACTGCTGTAAGCGTTAGAAAATAAAATGAAAACTGTGAAACCAGAACTCTCCCAGGAGGAAAAGCAGATATCGAAAGAGTAACAGTAATAGGATAGTGACTAATAGTAGAAGTGACTGCGGCCATACACAGTCACAGTGACTGCAGCACTGAAGTATACTTGAAGTGCTATGAAGATAATGGTAGAGATAAAGAGAACAGGGCAGATTGTTTATCTACAGTGCAGTCAGGACTAAGTGACAGTATATATAAATGGGCTCTGTTTAGTCAAATCCACTTTGGAGTTCAACGGCTGAAGAGATTAAGGGGAATATCAGGAGTCTGTTATGTGGACATGGATTTAACTGATAATAAAAATTATACTTTGAGGCTAGCAGGAAAGCAGTCATCTATTTCAGGAGCAAAGCACATGCCTAAGTAGTCCTGGGTAGTGCTGTGGAAAGGACAGCTACGACCTCCAGTTAAAACTAGCTCCACGTGTAGGCCCTTGCATCTCTTTGCACGCATGCACATGCTCTGCCTGGTTAAAGCAAGTCACTTCTGAACACGACAAGAATGCAGGCATCAGATGCAAGGCTGGGAGAGAGACTGATGTTTGCTTGTGATTTAAGTACACAAATCTGCCTTGTAACCAACTGGAAAACTTAAAACCCAGTGTATTACAATATATTTTTCAGCCCAGAGAAACATTTATAGGTTGGACTAGGTGATCTTGGAGGTCTTACCCAACCTAAATGGCTCTGTGATTCTGTGATTTGCCATGGTTTGGAGGACGGCCAACAAACAGGTCGCACCCAGTGGGCACTGCCTGGAAGTGTGAAAGTAATGCCAGGCATCACATCCAGTCTGAGACCAGAGATCATGGACTAGAAAACCCTCTCCTTTCTGGAAAAAAAACCCAGCCTACATGCCCCAGTACTAGAACAGTTCTCTCTTCATGAGGTCAGGCATCTCCAGAGAGCGCGCCTGAAGGTCTCCTTTGTCCTGTGCCCTCACTCTCATGGTTTTCCTTTAGCCTGAGTAGCAGATTGCACCTCTTCCCATGTAGGAGGAAAATCAGCATTGAGCCACTTTTCATTTTCCTTCTAAAGTTTCAACTTCATATAAAAACTGTTAGAATTTGCAGCAGAAAAGAGCCTGCAGCTTGTCCTTAAAGAAAGTACATCTGATATGAGTAAGTGTTGGGGTGGACATAAGAAAAATGGAGCATCATTAAAATAGATTCTAATTTTGTGCAGTATGGAATATTAGAGCAGCACACTCCCCCTCCTCTTGCCTTCGTGTCCCAGGGGTCACTCACAAGGTTAATGGACAGACAGGACTGGCTGCTGGCTTCACAGCGCCAGGGCAAACTACGCGACTGCGTCGGTCGTTCATAGAATCACAGAATCATTTTGGTCGGAAAAGACCTCTACGATCATCAAGATCATCATTCAGGCAAAGAAGGGCTAGTCGTTGTGAAACACTGAACTGCGAACCCCTTTTTGATAGCAGACTGTAAGGAATACTGACAAAATCAACATCAAGATTCTCAGTTTTTTAACTGCTTTTCTCGTGGCACATAAGTATCTCTGGGAGACAGAAATGCTTTTACAGATTGTCATGTCACCTTAAATTTTGGTGACTCAAGCATCATAAATGACTTCACTCAAGTACATAAAAAAAAACAGCAGGAACAGTAGAAATAGCTAGTGAATACCTCTGGATATTCAGCGCAATTTAGACTCCATGAAATACAGATTTTTCAGTGCGACTTATCCATGGCAATAACATGCTGATATTTACAACAATACACCTGATTATTTCTGAGTATTGCATTAAAAAAGGAATAAGAAACAAGCAAATCTGAGCAGACTGGATGGTGGCTGCTTTTGATGCTTTGGCTGCTCTCCACTACCTTCATTACTCAGCTCAATGGGGTGCAAGATCAAGAAAGTCTGCTTCTACCTCTAGGACAGGGTGGCATAACTCTTGCAGGGCGCAGTGTTCTTAGGGAACCATGTGAATTGCAATCACAAATTATAAACCCCTCTTCTGTAGAATATTATTATTCATCCAGAGGTCAATACCAAGCCCTTAGATTTGGGAAGGAGGAGGTGGAGGATGTAGAAGAAGGGATGGAAGCACTGATGGTGCAGCAATGAATAATAATTTTGTTTAAAAATTGTGTGAAAATAGCCTATTTTCATTTATTGTCTTCTTAACACGCACAGTTGGACTTCTCTCGTATTTATGCAGTTTTGCCAATATCAACTTATTTCCATTGAAACAGTGCCTACCTTTGTTGTACAGCTTCTAATGTGTAATTTACTTTAGTGAGAATAATCCTGTGCATTAGGCTGAGTCAGAAAACAAATAAAACCAACATAATGAAAGTAATTTCTTTTATATTTGGTTTCCATGCAGAAGATTCAAATGTGTTCTGGGAAAAAGCATGAAGACCACGCAGACACTGAGGATGAGGAGCCCTTGAGAGAAAGGTGCAGAACCTGAGAGACCTGAGCATGCTGAGCTCTCCCTGTTCCCACGCGCACCAGGGGCTGCCAGGAGGAGAGCAGCAGCTTCCATGCCACCTGAATGCTCCGCGGGTGGGCACAGGAGCAATCTATTGGCTTCCCCAAAACCAAAAGCATGGCCAAGAAACTAGGCTTCATAGCTGTTTCTTTAGAACCACACTTCAAAGAGCCAGCTCTTTGGTGTGGGAGGTTATGCCTTTATTCCTTTATTTTGCTTCAAAGTTCTAAGCACTTCTGTTAACACATAAGAAAAATATTCAGGTCACTACTGAACAGAAATAATCTTCCATGCAGAAACATCATGAAGTAATTGTAAAATATCTAACTGATTTTACCTAATTGTAAGATCCCCAAACTGAAACGCATCCATGCCTGGGATGGAAGGCAGGGAATTTGTTACAGCGGTCCCAGCCCTTCTAACAGTGACAGCTCAGGATAAAATATAGCACCTAATGAAAGTAAGTCTATATAGACCTCACAGGACAAATATTGTCAAGATACTGAGGGCAGCACACCTGGACTCAGCCATGGAATGCCACAGGAACCGAGTGCTTTCATAACCTGAGACGTGGGGGTCTCCTTCTGGTTTTCAGCACATCCAGAGCACGTGCGAGGCAGGAGGAGCAGTTCCAAGCCCATCACTTGGTTATTCCTGAGGCCTTTGGCATGGACCTTTGTCTCCTGTTTCTCCATTTTTATTCACCTACCCAGTGTACTGCATTTTCATCTTCAGCCCACTGGGACTTAGAAACACACGCATTTTGGTGCCTTTTCTACAAGCAAGGAGACTAACGTGTGCTACGCATAGGCTAAAATTGTAATACACAAGATCTTGTTCATGCCAAATTGCCCTCCCTGCCACACAAAGCACTCTGTAGGCAGCTTTTAGGAAATAAATTGTGTAAAATGGGCTGAATCTGACTTGAGCTTGCATTATATGAATAGGTAAATGGTTCCCAGACTAAGTATTTAAGGATCTGCATTGACTCATCAGCATTCATAACTTCCGCCTTAACATGAAGAAGATAAAGCACAAACAAGCGCGGAAAAGAAGATAAAAGAAGAGCTGTTAAAAGCAAACATTCTTCTTTCATTGTGTTGTTAATTTTCTCTTTAACAGATCACATTCCCAATCCACCCTGCGCTAGGCAATAGTCTCAGTGGTGGTGTATTTTGCAGATCTCTCAGCGGTAGCACACATAAAACCCTACCTATATAGGACACAGCTGCTTGAAATTTCCAGGCAGCCTCCAGATTTGTTTTTGTTTGGGAGGATATCCCCTCAATTGATGCACAGATGGAGAAGGCAGTTAACTAGCAACAATAATAATCATCCTCCACGACAGGCTTAGAGCTGAATCCAAACCTAAGGTGAGGAGCTGTGGGAGTTTTTAAGGCACAGAGTCAGTGCTCTGATCAGCAGTGCTAGCATACGATATAACAGGCACAAACTTGCTGGTTTGGCTGGGGATGGACTCTTCTGTCTGGCCTTTACGCCCAGACAGAGCTATTAGACAGACCCATTTATTAGCAAGCCTGGTGCGGTACAGGATACAAACTAAAGAGAAGCCGCTGTTTCAAACAGCTTTTAACCTTGGTGAACAGGTGAATTCTGTAATCACAAAAATATGTTATCTTGGAGGTTACCAGAATGGGGAAGAACAGTCTCTCGTCTCATCTCTCACATGATTCCAATTTAAACGATACAAAATCTCCTGAAAGGTTGTTGGGTTTTTTTTGTACAGTCCCATTATCCCAAAGAAAAGCTTATCACACAAATGTTAGATCCATTATCTTATTAATTATCATAATACTAGTTACGGGTAGAAGATTGATTAGTTTGGTCCACTGCTAATACATGAATGCTTAGGAAATTTACTTGGCAAGCTATGATGAAGGCTTTTGAGACAGACTTTCCACTACTTCTGCTAGTGTAAAATACAAATAGTGGGTGAAAATTATACCAATGCACCAGATTAACCTTGAAAACCAAAGAAAATCAGAATTCAAACATTTTGGTATGCACCAAATTCTTGTTTTCAAGATGTCACATTGGCTTTCCCCTATGTACAGAAAACAAGGACACAAAAATGTTGCCACCCCCCATGGATAACTTTGTAGTGATTGGAATTGTGCTTTTACTAAAATAAAAGTGATCTTGTACTTTTTATGTATAGCACCAAATTAGAAAAAGCAAGGTGCTCCAGCTATTTTGCAGTTTAACTAAAGACAATTAAGTTTGCCATAAATAACTACTGAGGCAGTAATATATATACGTATGTATGTGTGTGTATATATATCCATACAATGTATTTCACTGATTAGTTTAAAAAAGAAAAAGTCAGCACTCAATTCCAGCGGTCCCCAGCCTGCAGTTGATGATGACAGCCCAACAGACACTTCGGAGGTGCCTTGCTCACCATGCTGCTGGCCTGCCCGGGTGGCTCTCCGGGTCGGACTGTCCTTTGCCAGCTGTCACGGCTGCAACCACAGCAGAAAATCAGCTGAACTTTTGTCAGCCTGAGATTTATGCTCCATGCAGTTTGATTGAAAAATTAAAGTTTGGATTGTTTTTTATTTTATCCAAATGGTTTCAACAGCCCTTACATTGCAATTGTGTGAGCAAAGGACAAACAAGGTCAGAGGAAAATGAAATTATAATTCATTGACAAAATAACAAGCAACACATGAACGTATTGGCAAATCAGGCCCAACAACATAACATTAGTCAAACAACAACAAAATGATTAATAGATTTAAGGATTCCTGTCAATGATTAAAATATGTAACTCTTGTATTTATGAACTTTATCATTTTCCCCTTGTGAGGAACAACAGCCATGCGGTAATTGCTGCCTTCTTTAAGTCACCAGTGCAGATTTAATGTGCTCAAAACAAAGCTATCACTGCTTTAAAGCCATGCAAAATGATTGCAACCCTTTTTGGCACCTATCAATAAAAAATGGGTTTGTGGTGATATTAAAAGATGAAAATCACTTTCTTTTACTCACTGACGTCTCCTTTTTGAAGTTAACTTTATGACTAAAAAGAGAACAGCCACCTTTTGTCACTGTTGGAAGATGGATGGATTAAAAGGAGCACATATCACCGCTGCAAATAGGCTAAAGATCTTCATCAATATAAATCCACAAAGCATTTGACTGTACAGGGAAAACATATTCTGAAATTTTCATTCCATGAAGAGATTATGGGAACTTAAAAGGCAAATAGCTATTGATTCTTATTACATGAACTGCTAAAGGAAGGACAAAAAGCAAATATTTAAACCATTCCTTTAAAATCTCTTCCTCAACTTGTGATTCTTCTTAAATGCTAAGCACTGTTAGCAATTTTGTGCAGTCTGTGCCATTTTTTTTTCCCCTCAAACTTACTGTCTTTTAGTTTGCAAATCAATCAAATTTCACAGAAGCTGTTTGGTTATTTTTTTCATTGGGACACAGCAGGCAACGTTTCCTCTAGTCTTGCTAGTGCATTTTTTAATTAGCAGGGCCTGTTGAGTGTTCTGAATATTGCAGTCAAATTGTTTATATTTTATTCTATAGTACCCTACAGGCTCATTGATCCTGACTCCACGGAATAACCACCTGGTTATCCCTTACATGCCTAATTGTCTCTGGAGGGACTAGTAACAAGTAATAATTATTACATTAGTACCCAGGAGTTCAGGACACAGACCAGATTTCCTCTGTAAAGCCAGAGTTTTCTTCATGCCGGAAAAATCTGTGGCAATGAACTAGAAAAATCATAGAAATTCTGGAAGGCGCAAAGATTGACTAAATTGTTGTAGCTTTTCCATGCTTCTACCCCCAGAAAATGCCCACATGAGCCGGTACTAAATCTCACTACAAGCAAGTTTCTTAGTGCAACTCATTTGGAAGGCAGGTAGGTTATTCTGGAAGTCTAGAACTCCACAACCACACTCTTTCTCAGTACTCTAAATACACAGCTGTGCCTTCATTAGGGGAACAAGAAATACGTGAGAAGCACTTTCGCAGCTGAAGCTAGAAGCAATGGCCTGCAGATGTATCCGTTAACAAGAACGGTATTTCATTCATACTACTTTTTACTTTGGAAGATGACTGTAACTCGTACTAACATGAGCCAACAGCAATTTCTACTTTCATTTACAGTCCATATACTGAAAAAAGCTTCCTGGATCCTCTGTTGAACATTGATAGCAGCTTTATTAAGACCAACAGACTGAATTTCCTTACACAACTACTGCAGGGTAAATGCTTTGAAAGTGCTACAGTTCCTTTTCTAAGTGTGTTGGGGTGGGTGCAGAAGTCTGTAGAGCTGGGGTCCAAATTTTGTGAATTTACATTAGACCCAGCTCTGTATGAATTTACATCAGACCCAGTTTCTCTCTCCTGCTGCATGCTGGGAACTTGCATATGTATCATGTACATCCTTAGGTATGCATCTTATTTATTAGTTATGCAGCAAGGGTTCCTGCAGACTGCAGCAATCCCTGGAAAAGCTGAAGTGTTTTGCTCATGGCTCCTCCCAGCTGTCATCAGGAGGGAAAACTTTCCCTCCTCATCCTGCACTGGCAGAATGATTTTTTATTAAATGTAATGCATGGCCTTTTTTAAGGTATGCAAATTAAAAGATTGCAAATTTCTGACTTTAACAGAAAATGTTTGCTTTTTCTTACTTCCTGCAAATTAACAGTTTTGACACTGGAGTGGAGTGATTCATCTCTTTACACCAGTTTCAACACGATATCAAGAAACCTGGCATATATTGGTGGACTTCAAAACAAGAGGTCTGTTTTCAAATAGCAGAAAGCCTGATTTTCTGTTGGGATCACGTAAGGACATTTTTTGTCTTTTATCTAGTTCTCCTTTGTAAACCTCCACATGATACATATATAGAAACCACTAACCTTTTCAGTAAGAGAGGAATCATCTATGATCCCCATTTTACTTCATCTTCACAGTAATCCACAACATGGCACTAAACAGTATGATGCTATTTAAAGCATTTTTCCATTAAGCTCAAGAGGGGGAAATTACTGCTTGAAGATGACTGTGTTTTATCCTCTCCTCTAACCAGACACTATGACCAACATGAGATTTGGTTTGGATTTGTGTTTTCTCCCCTTCTCGGAAAATCAGAACATCCAACTCCCATGTTAAGCAAGACCATGTTTTCAGGAAGAGCCTGTACAGCACTCTCCATTCCTATGCATCATAGGTCATACAAATTTACCAGGAAGCACAAGGACAGGCCCCACACTGTGTCCACTTGAATTTGTGAGTAATTATCTGATTATTATTTAACATAAAATATTTGTGTCAATTCATGGCAGAAAGCTGAATAGTTACACTTCACAAAAGTATTTCTAATTACAATGTGCTTAAATGCAAGTGCTCAGGATGTCAGGATGTCAGAACACTTGTTTTTATTTAACTGTACACATTTTGTGTAACAATTTGCAGCAGAGAACTTATTCCAATCCTGTTTTATCCTCCTGATGCTGCTGCATGCCATTACTTTGTGAATTCAAAATTACATTCATGGCTTTCCTGTAGAAATCAACTCTTATACGTAAAAATTATCTGCGCATAAATGTTTCATACTGTTCTTGTACCACTTCATTGTCTTTCAATGAAGTAAAAAAGCTCAAATTTGCTAAAAGACAACTAAATGTTTTGATAGTTCAGAATTGTGAGCTATTCTCTTTTTAATCTGTGAGTCTATGTCACTTTCTACAATAATGCTTTGATCCCAGATGGAACTGTTCTGCCTTAAATATTTTAAAAAGAACATTCTGACTGCACATAACTTTTACTTTGTTTAGCAAATAAATCAAGATCTGAATGCTCATTAAATGATGTTTGTTTTTAGTAAATTGTAAGAGTCAGTAACAAAGAATGCAGCTAAAAAATAATGATGAAAATGATGACACAACCAGTCAGGGGCATAAGCTGTTATCCTGCTACTACATAGTTTCTCCAGCAGGTTTTTGGAATGGTTGCTGAAATTGTCTTAGAGTAATACTGAGGCAGCATGCCATGGAGTTGCCTTATCGCCATGTTTAATATTAACACACCAATTGAGATTATTCCTTCCAGTATAGGTGCTTTACCTTAAAAGCAGGAAAAAAAAAATCCTCTGCATGGAATAGTTTCTAAATAGGTGGAGTGTGTTCCAGATCCCCAGAACAGGGGGCAGAGCAGCCAACAGCTCCTGTCCTTTAGCAGAGGACACCTCCTCTCTTATAGACCCCCTCTGACACAAGTACGCAGGTCACAGCTCCGGGATCCCCACCCCACAAAGATCCTCTGGGGGTCGGCAGGGACTCCTGTCACCATTATATTTACTTTGCAGGTGTACATAACTGATACAAAGAGCTGCCTTTCCCCAATGTAGCTGGATTTGCTTCTGCTAAATTCTAGGAGATGCACATCATTAAAAAAGAGAAAAAGTCAATTAAACTAGTGGCAGGTCCTACATCTGATGCATAATTTTGAAAGAGGCTATCAAATATGCAAGACCATTAGACAATAAAAAGTACTGCAGACAGCAACAAATTGTGCTGAATTGCCTGCTGGTAATTAAAAAGTGCATTTGTTTAAAAAGCCATATATAGTTCTTAATGAGCTAGGATTCTGACCTTCAATAGCATGGTGAAGAGATGTGTTTGGGGCTTAAATCACTATAAATGAGTCTTTTATTTTAAAACACAGACATTTTCTCTCTGCCTGATCTGGCTCTGGGAACATGACATCAGCTCTCATGGATCCTCACATGAGCATGGAAACGAAGCTACATCCCGAAGGGTCAGAGAAGTGTCACTGTGCATCTGATAAACCTATTTTTGGAATCATAATCTGCTCTGCTGCTAACTCCTCCTCTTTTATGGTCTTAGTGGCCTTCACTTCCTTTGAGAAAATGCAAAGGCTGACAAGGGTCTATTGTTCCATTAGGCCATCCCAAGTGTAAGATAACTTATCTTCCAAGTAGTAGTTTTAATACTTTGCTACACATTAAAGAATGTTAAAGAATGACTGGATAGACAAAAAATTATTTTAGAAAGATGCTAAATGTAGTCTCAGGAAGTTTCATTTCATAGAATACCTTTCTACAGCATGATATCCCAGAGCTAAGTTCACAGAGCAGCCAACACAAATATAACATCCTTACTCAACTGTTCAGATGCACGCCAGAAACATTACTGTTCTGCACAGAGTGGAAAAAGGTCACATCCTGAACTTCAAATACAGCTCATCCTTCTCCAGATCTAGCATTTTCCTAGAGTTTATTTTAAAATAATCATCTTTTTGCATATCTAAATGTTTAAACACCAATTTAACACAAGTGTTTCAAAAAATTAAGCACAAACTATTTTTTGGTTTGGATAGGCCCAGTCCGGAGGCCTAAAATCAAGAGGTTATTGACATTAACTCCAGAGGCTTCAGGTCTGATCCTAACTAAAAGATTCTGCTTGTTGCACACAAGTGTCTTCACGATTAAAGAAGAAGTTAAAGAAGTTAAGAACCTTGGGAGCACACTACCTGCACAGAGAACAGGAAATAAGATCTGTATTTTCTCTGCATAATATGTGGGGTTAAAAAGAATATTATGTCTCTTCTGCAGTACACCAACAGTACAGATCACATGTGATTCAAATGCAATCGATTTCTATGGCATTTATTTATTGAATACTACTGAAGCATGTAGAAGTACCATTTCACGTCATCTGTGATTTTTATGAGCTTCAGTTTCAGGTGAATTTGGCTCTCTCTCTCCCAATGTCAGGGAATGGAAGTTTGCCATATGTAGCATGGAGGTATGCAGTTCCTTCAACTCAAAATCTGTAAGAACATGACGACAAATCATAAGTTTCAACCGTTTAAAGGCTATGCTGTATACCATCTTGCATACTGGTAAGACAAGTGTTGTGTGGAGCAACTGTGGTAAAATCCCTCATGTTCTAAAGGACCAGTATCAACAATCAGAGACATGAAGGGCCAAGGGAGTAACTACCACAAAGAAATGATGAGGAGCCACAGAGATTGATACTACCACATGCACAGCCACGATGCCTTCAGTACACCCATTTTCTCAAAAGAGAAAATATTTTTACTTTATGAAGCCTCCTGGCACACTCGTATTTTCTTATCTGAGTCAGTGCAGTGGAAACACGTTCCTTCTCTTTGGCACACATACTTCCAAACAGAGGGCACTGACTGAAAATAGGTCTGCCTTACTAGCCCTCATGGAAGGACTGTACTGAACCTTGTATTTACTGATCTATGTATTTTCCCAGTTTTTATTCTTACTTGATAGCTTCTAGTGATTCTTCTTACTTGCCATTTACTGCGTGTACTTTCCCATGGTATCACTTCTCCTTTTTGTTTCTCCCACAATTTTTAACTCTTTCTACTGCATCTCACAACATTTTAATCTGTACTTTTCACAGATAACTTGAACTACAGGCCTTACTCTTGTGAGTTAAAGACTAAGTTATGCTTTCTTGACTCAGATTTTTGTGGAGAAAAGATGATTGAAATCTTCCAGAGAGGATATAATGAATTCTGGGAATCAGTTTTTGTATGCTATGTGCATGTTCTTGCTTCTGAGTGGAAGACCAAGAGTTATTTCTCAAAGTGGCAAAGCAAACTTCTTCACACCATTGCATATTATCAATCTCACTTAAGATTGCTGGTGACATCTTGACTTGTTTATCATAGTCTAAGGAATGATGACAACTTTTAATTTTTAAACTATATTGCAGGATTTGAAAATGACTTCGACTTTCTGATTATACAGTTTCCGGAGCTTAAAATTGCAAAATGCAAGAAGTGGGATGTGATAAGAAATTAAATTCCTTGTCTAGAAGAAAAATGAATGAGTTCCTTTTTTTTTTTTTTTTTATCTATAAATCGTATCATGTGAAAATGCAGAATAGCCGAAAGAAGTCTTCCTGATATACTCCCTACTGAACACTTTAAGGGAATAATCAAAAACTAGGCAAAAGAAAAGCCTACCTTCATCAAGTTTTCTGATTTTATTAGTAAATAACTGACTTGAAAAGATTCAAATCTGGCAATCCTGTTTTCCTTGATATAATAGGCTACAGATTACATAACGGGAAGGCCTCTGTAAATAGTAGGCAATGCTTTCCAGCTACTGAAAAGTGGGAAAGGAGGGGAAAGAATAGTTACAATGAAACCTTTACTTGTTTGGATTTGCTTCTCTTTTATTCCAAAGGAAGGAAGACAGGGTACCCTGGAGAAGCATGTCATATCCTTGCACCGTTTCGAGGCACTTGAACTCCTTTTTCCAGGAGGGCACTAAACCCACTGCCGCGAGAGAGTCCTTCTCGTTCAGTCATCCTCCACCCCAGTGGCACGGGAACGCACCTCAGTGTCGAGGCAGAAGCCTCGACAGGGAAGGGAGACCAGCTTTCCCCAGAGAGCTCCAAGCGCTCCAACACTGACCAGAGGCTGGAGGTCGCTGCCTCATTCAGCACATGGTCTGAAATGAGGCCTCCTAGGTCTCAGGTGTACACCGTAGAGACTTGGCCAGGAAGGTGGATGTTGTGTAGAGGCGTATGTGTGCCAGGTGGGACTATACCTACCCCAACACCCAGAACTGACCCACTTTGGTTAACAATACCCAAATAATGGTTGAGACAGGAACAACTTAAAGACCAGAACCAACTCTTCGGCACGGAAATTAAAATGAACACTCCTAGAGCTTCAAGTATTTGCTGTAATAAATGTTTAACTGTTTATTCCAGAGAAGAGAGCCATAAGGAGGAAAAGTATCCCCCGCACAGAACATCTTGTAGTTTGCCCGTCTGTTTATTCACCTTGGGAAGACAAGGAGCTGGGAAGTCAAATCCCCTCAGGCAGGGAATGAAAGAACTTGAAACCAAGTCTCATAATTTAGCTTGGCTGAGGACTCCTGGGGCAGAAAACTGACAACTACACTTCTGACAAATTATGTGATGCTAGCCCTGGAATTTGCTCTTTTCTTTCTTCTTTTCTGTCTTCCACTTGATACTATTCTGTAAATTTAGGTCGATTTATGAATAGCTTTAGGGGGACACAAACCATGTTTTTCAGCAAACGTACCTTTCACTTAATTTTTTTCCTCACTTCAAACATCAGGTTGCTCAATTATTTCAAAACTCTGTTGATATGAGCAATGAATACACAAATTATGTCACTGGAATAATCGTCCATGGAAATTTAATAGTGATTCCTTTTATTGATGGATGGGTACCTCAGATCTATTTTTCCTCATCAGATATAATTTTATTATTAGTTAATGTAAGAAATATTAATTGAATTCTTACCCTGTAGGTCTAAATTTAAAAGCTTCTGTATACTATGAAAAAGAAAAATGCTCAAAGAGAAACTGGAAAAGTATTACCCCTACTAAGTAAGCTTTCAGTAAGTCTAAACTACACCCTCCCTTCCCCACCAATAATGGTGACGACAGCAGAAGATAAACCTTGTGCCACCACACGCCTTGTGTCTCAAGGTTTCTAGGGTTTGGTACACATTTGGTGTCAGGCCCTGGTTTCTCCCCACTGAAAAGCTATCATCTCCATCACCTATATATCGAAGATGCGTTTAAGATATACTCTGTGATGTGAAATAATGGAAGCTAAGTAGCAGCTACAATTCCTGCTTGTCGGGTGAGTTTGTGAGTGTCAGGGTTTTTTGCAATATGTATATATCTGAACTCCTGATACAAACATTATGCCTATAGTATTTATCTCCATAAAAGTACTTTGAAATTAATTTGTACAAAAAGCATCTTATATTTTTTATGTAAGATAATTCCTTAAAGAATATTACTAGCTGTAAAATAAGGGGAAAAATAATCAGATAACTAGACACACTAATCAACAGAAAGATAATAAAAATTCTTGAATAAAATTGAAAATGGGATGCTTAAAGCAAGAGTTTGAATGTTTGTTTTCTTTTCTCAATAGAGGGCATCCTCAAAACAGTAACAGCAGGCAACAACAACAGCAGGCAACAATAAATACCATTTAACCTAAATCCCTGGAAAGTAGAACAAAGCTTTCTCTGATCACTCCCCTACAACACTGACTGTAGCCGCTTTGATCGAGTTTGTGTCAGCTAACTGGCCTGCTCAACTATCATGATCTAGTTTAAAATATGAGAAATTAACGTATCTATTACACTGTGTGCATTTTACTAGGATTAGGCAATAGAATCACAGAAAAACTAAAATATTGGAATTATAATCTTTAATCCCCTGTCTCATACGGAAGATTAGAAAGATCTCCATGGTTCAAACATTCAGGACTGCATTTCCTACTGTAAAAATGGTTTCCGTGACCCTGAAGAAGGTGTCTATTTAAAACACCTGCTCATTAGGAAAACTAATCAGTGGTTGTATTCAGGAAGACCAACATTTGATTTCACCACTAAGTAACTTTATCCAACTTCCTCTCTCAAGAAAATGAACAGTGCAACTTGAAATGGAAATACAGACAAAACCTATGTTAAACTTTCAATGGACAGGATCTCAACACTCTACACAGACAATATCCTACATTACTGAATGATCTGTTAGCAGATATTACCATCATATATGGTGAAACATTTACATTCTACACTTAATTTGCTATATAGACAACACTGATACCTCTGGCCTGAAAAACCTCTTTAGCAACAGCCCATAAAAGGTGGGTTGAAAACACATCACTCAGATGTCTTCCGCTGCTCTATCCCTCTGCCAGCCACCTTTAATTTGCTTCGCTGCAATAGGATTTTGTGACAGAAAGTTATTAAGTCACCAAGCCCATGACTTCTTTCTCTTGACAGCAGAACAGACTAAATGACCTTGGCTAATTTCAATGAGCCACATCATATTGTATTAAGGCAAAAAGATGAGAAAGAGAGTAATATACAAAGAACTGGTATTTGGATGGTAAAATGAGGAGATAAAATAAAACCAAAAAAAGCAAGACAAGCCTTTGCCCAGACAAATGCAGTTATTTACCAGCAGCTCTGATCCAAAGCAAAAATACCTATGATCATCTTATGTCTACGCTTTTTTCTCTTTTCTGTCTTATAACCAGAAGTAAAAAGCTTGATGCAAAATGCAGAGTGGTTGCAGAGGAAATAATTTTGAATGATACCTGATGGTTTCAGCAGCCCCCCTGGTACATCAGAAGCAATGTGAGATTTCCTGGGGGTACAAGGATTCAGTAACCTGACGTGACACTTTGTACATCACAGTCTTAGAGGAAGACGAGTGATCTCAAACTTGTCAGAATAAACTAAATGAGTTTACAGAGATTTCTTTTGCAGGTGTGCACAGGAAAAGTCTCATGAGAATATGGTGGGAATGTTTACAATTCTAGACTAATTTAGATTTTCTTTGTTCCTTTGAAACACGACTTCATGAGAAAGGAAAAGCAGGACAAAAAAAAGAAAAAAAAAAAAAACGAAGATTAGGATCTAAATGTAGCTCCATAACTTTATAACTCTTTATAACTTTTAGTTTGACAATTTCTCATTCTTGAAAGGCCTGAAGATTCCATAACGTTCTGAAATTTGGATTTTTGCCTCTGGTAAACACTACTTGAAATTTCCCAGTGTTCCAGCTGTAGAAGTGCCAGAATGAATACATGATTCAGTAATAGCAGCATTAATCTTCATCTTGTAACAATTCATTCAAAAAGCTTAAACAGAAAAATAATACTCTGATTATAGGCTGCTGCAAACATAACAATTATTTGGCTAAATCTTCTGTATGTGTGTTTTGCAGTTTTTTTTAATACTGAATGATCCAGAGTTTGCCTTTGTATATTTTATTGACTAGAGATTAAAGCTCAGACCACAATTAACAAAGATCCAAATAATCCAAAGAGTTGGCAGAATCCTATCAGATCTCAGTTAAGTTCAGTTAAACTTTTAGTTTTAATTAAAAAGAAAGCATCTCAAGTAACGTCTGTGATCTCTCCTAGATTTTCTTAATCTTAATTACCCTATTAAAACATGTGGGGTTATATCTACTTAATACATCACAAATATTTTCAACTTATTTTCATAAGACAGTGTTCTGAATGTAACGCATGTTCTCCTGTATGCCTAGGCTCGTCTTGTCGATGGTGTCAGGTAGGCAGACAGGTAGACACGCAGGCAATTACCTTATGAGTGACTCTCAAAATAGCAAGGGCTTTAATGGATGTTGCAGTCTCGCTATTATGATTAATTTCAATATGAGATGGTATAAGCAATCTGAATAATCAGTATTTCAGATGGGAAAAGATAGACTCACATTTTTCCGTCAACTCTGACTTCAGAGGGGAGCTGCCATGACTCAGAGCCAGGACGCCGTGAGCCCCCCGGCCCCAGCCCAGCAGCTGGGGCCCTTCACTCAGATGTCTGTGTCCTGGCCGTGTCCTACTGCTAGCTAACCAGCAGCAGCGACGGGAACGAAAGTGCCCTCCCAGACCCGCTCACCTCTCGGCACTTCAGGGGTTTAGCGCGAGTGGAGACCTCCAGCGAGTCCCAGGGGCATTCCCACCTTCCTGTCCCAAAGCGCCGGCTTGTCTGTCCTCAGACCAAAGTACAGAGCCTAATTCACATCAAGGGTGTGACAGAAGACTATTTAATGAGGTCCCTATGTACCTTACTGCTAATGTGTCCACTGGACAACTGTACATGTAGACTGTTAAATCTGTTATTTTGTCTTCTCAGGTACGACAGATGGACTTGCAGTATTCCCATGCCATAACGCAACACGGCCCATAGAAATGCAATGGATACTGTAACGCAAAATAAACTTCATCTTTTAAGTCAGAGCATCAGACTGGGCTCTTACCTGAGCCTCTGTTATTTCTGTCAGTTTTGCTTCTTGCTAATTGTTCCAAAAATGCTCTATTTTATGATAAATTGGCACACAGCCAAAGATTTGCAGAACATTTGTGCTAGCATTTTTTCAGTATTCTTCTAGTATTTTCTGTCTGAAATATCCATAATTTTAGCATAATAATTCCCGCAGCTATTAATAATAACTTATTTCTTAAGCTAGTTAAGTGAAAAGGTCATTTCTATATTCCGTAGAAGTTCTTGTTTTCTACAGCTCTAAATCAGAGACAGACTGAAAACTACTTTTGGCATATAAACTTAATTTTTTTTGCCAAATATATAAAAAGTACTGATTTATAGAACTGTACAGTTCTGCAGCCCTATTAAAAACCCTTTCTAAGATTCATAGGAATGTGACTGTAATTCTCTAGAAACTACCTTAAGGATATATCTAAATCCTTCACCTACTCAAAGCCAAGTTACTGCATCTAATCCTTGGTGGATATTTGTCTAAGTTCTTCCCAAAACCTTCAGAAAAAGGAAAAAAAAGAGGTATTTTCACCTTCCAAAGACCACAAAATCAGCGGCTGGAGCAAGGTGAAGCCACGCTTTAACTGACCACAGGCAATGCCCTGGGCGAGCTCACCGAGCGTGGTGCGCTGGCATGGACCATGGGAAGAAAAGACTTGGAGCTGTAACAGTTCAGCTTGCAGTAATTCGGCGACTCCCCTGTGGCACAAGAATTCTCAGCGTGTCGCTTGGCTGAGCTTTAAAAGTGGCTTAAAATGCAGCAGAAATAAAGATGTGGCTCTCAACAGAAACACGAAGAACTGTGCTACCGAAAAAAGCTTAACCGACGAGCAGCTCTGAAACAGTCCTCTGCCAGAACTGCTCACGCTTGTGTCTAGCTTTGGCATCAGTAAACTCTACCTGAGCCTTATCAAGCCTCCAAACAGCTGATGGGCACTGACTCCGTGGCCCAGCAAGATCACACCAAGGTGAAATTACCTGGTGAGTCTCAGAACGCCCAACAGCTCCAGCCTACAGCTTACGTGAGGGGCTAGTATATACTTTGAGTTCTTGCTGACACTTTCAGCATCTCTAAAGCATTCTTCAATTAGTCACAAAATAGCTAAGAAATCGAAATGACCAAATACAGATGTTTTATCACTAATTCATGCCGTGAGTTTCAGTTTCAGTGAACCAAGCACCCCTTCTCCTCTGAAGGACATTGGAACACATAATGTGAAACAACCATACATAATAAGACATCTTTTATTTCATATTGCCACAACCCCTCCTGAATTTATGCATTACATTCACCAGCAAAAAATGCATACGTGCTTGAACTAAAAGATGATGAGAAAGGAATGTCATTGTATTTACTACTATTTCCTTGAAATTTCACATACATTACCATTTCACACTGCAGATATGATCATATTTTTACTTGCCCAGGGAAAGGTGCAGGCCTGAATATCTCTCTCAAAGATCATAATATAATGAATTAACATAAGAATGTTAAATTTAGAGAAAGAAATTAGAATAGTTCCAGTTATTGAATGCTTATGCTCCATTAGTTCTTAAGCGTTATTGGAAGCCTTCACCCTTGTGGAGCCGTGACCTGTACACGGAAATGTCTTTGCCACGGTCACGTGCCCCATAACTTACTGACACAGAACCATCAGCAGATCGCTTCAACGTAGGTCTGTGACCAAATGACATGCCTGCAGCTCAATATTTAAAACGGCTATTACCCTCCTGATCAATCAAAAATATCACATAAATAATCTTAATTAAAGATGAACATAATATGGATGCCATTTTCGCTACTACTACCAGGAAAAAGCTAACTATTCAGCCAGGTTTCTGGAGCAACTCTGCAGCTTTTGGCCACACAGATGACCTACACATACCACTTGGGTACTCAGCACTTGGAAAACACAGCAACAGAATGGCTCAGCGGTCGTTGTTCTGAAGTATATATATATCTGAAATAGTTAGTACCATATTGCATTCATACCAAACGTCTGATACATAGGAACAAATCATAATGACACATTAGTGGCTGTTATTAGAAAACTACATGACCATAACGTAATAGTATTCTTTTCTATGTTCTTTGGCTTTGTTGATAGAAATGCGTCCACTAATATTTTCAAGAACCACCTCTAATAAGCAGGACAAAATACATAATTTAAATATTTAAAAGAACTTCATCATATATGTGTTCTGTGTGTTCTGTGACCAAATGTTTATATTTAGTATGTTTTACTAAATGTGGTAATTTATTAGAGTAGGCATTAATTTTACCACTGGGAAATTTTCTTATTCATATATGATAATAAAGAAAGGAGTGGGAATCAATGTGAACCTTGCAAAGCTGATTTGAGCATAAATTGAAAGGGCATGCATGAAGACTAGTGATTTTATATGATACTCCACTCCAAAGTACAGGCCACGTATACAAAATGCTACGTATGAAAACCAAACATATTTAATTTACACTAATATAGGATTTTAGTTTTAGCCTATTTCTTTTTCTGATTCCATTAAAATATAATAATTATTCAGCTTGGGCAGTTTTTAATCCTTCACCACTCGATCCAGACTTACAGAAATATGTGAATCATGGAGAAATACACATTTAAATAATAGTTAATGGATGAATACTGTTCTTTGAAAAAAACATCAGAAAGCCTCAGTAGGGGCCAAGTATTGCTTTGGCCAATTTAACTTTTTATTTTGGATGCTGGGACAAGTGCTAAAATCGATGTGCTGACACAAATTTTAGCAAGCACTACAAACATAGAGCCTTCAAGAAAAGAAAAGACTCCCATCACTGTGAATAAGAATTGTCATACATTTCATGACAGCCTGTATCCTCACCTGGTTATATAAAAATAACTATCTGTAGTTTTGTGAAGTCAGCAGTATTACACAGATTAACTCCTGATGGCATTTTTTGTTCCTTATTTAATTTTTTTGTATGTGGCTTATTTTTGGTGTGGGCTTAAATTTTACTATGACAGTTCTGGAAATCTGTCCAAATGAACTTTTAAATTCTAATTTAACTTTCTCAACTACACCATTAATTGTACCTTTTACTGTATATTGTCACACCGGATTCTAGCAAAAGTCCCAGAACGTGTTCCTGTGTTTCTGTTTTTGAATATGAGTCCTGTTAAGGATCATCAGCAATTATTTGGCTAGCAGTGAAGTCTACTGATTGAAAATAGTTGACATGTTAATGATTGATGGTATCCAAGATTTGAGCTTAATATGACAGCCCCATAACTCTCCCCAAGGCAGAGCTTAATAAAACTTCTGAGTATTCCAGTTGAGGTATTAAAAAAATTGACCTACACCAATTTCTATTTTGGATTTCTCATTGCCAGAATTAGGTGACTACACTCTTAAACATTTGATAATTTGAATAAAATCCTCCTGCAAAATCATGCTCATGGCAAATCTAATGTCTTTTTTAGCATTTTTCTTTTTCTTTTATTCTCATATTCTATTTTGTTTAAATGAGTCATAAGAAAAAAAAATCTGGCAAACAGTATGCTGCCCAACTTTTGTTCCTTAATAAAGGGTTTTCTCATTGTTCTCTTGGTATAACCAGTTCCATCATACAAACTTAATATAGGTCTGAAACCTGTATGTGCTTTTTACTTGTATTTGCTTCATACAATAAAAATATTTTTTAAATGAACTTGAAACATACATTACAATTTATTTTTGCTTTATATGTATATATGTTCCCCAGAAGAAAGTTCTAAAAGAAAGTTTCAAAAAGAAAACATAGTAAAAGACTTCAGGTTACAACACTTTTTCCTCAGGAAATCTACTCACCCCGACAATGTACTCCTTCATCGTACCCATCAGAACAGTCGTAAACACCATTGCAGAGCTGGGACAAGTGAATGCATTTGTTTGTGCCGATGCAGGGAATGTAATTCGGGGTGCACTTGAAATCTACTTCTTCCGGACCTAAAAAAAGACACGGAAAATTTCTTATATATACTTATATACTTCTGTATCTACAACAAGGCAAAAAATGTTCTATTGCATACTATTCCCATTTTGAAGCTCAGGGCAACACTCCATGTATTAGTCCATTTTGATGATTTTTAGTGCATTATTATTAGTGTAATTAGGAAAATTAAAATCATCAAGTAATGATTAGTGCAATTAAAAGGAAATCAATGGGTCGGAGAAGATTACTTCCCAAAATACAGGTGATAAAATATTGTTTTTTCTTTATGTTAAACTTCACAGATACTAAAATTAAACTTTACAAACATTAGAAAGTATCATAGATTTGCAATTGCCTTGTGAATCACAGTGTAGGGTTTCTACGGTCATAACAAGAACAATAGGTACTAGCATTAATATTCACCTTTTTGCTATACAGATGATCGTAGCAATTGATGTAATTACATATAAATGCTACACAGGCATGGCAGCACTAGGTCAGAGAAACCGTCCCTCCACCCCAGGAGTGTGGAGCTGTGCAGTACAGGAAGGCAGGGAGCGGGTAAGGATGCTGTGACAGCTCCCCTGGGGACGCAATCCCCTCGCCATCACGCCACGTCCCCCCGTCTCTGAGGTGTTAAGTACGGGGATCTTTGAGGCTCTCCTCTGTTTATCCCTTTGTGAGGGTTCTGACTGATTAAAAAAACAACAAACATTGCAATTTCACATGAGAAGGGCTTTGAGATTTTTAAGACACCACAGAGAACATTTTGAGGTCTGAAGGGTTTAGCTCATTTAGAGGATGAGCCATAACTTATGCACAGTATGTGATTAGCTACACAGACACTGGAGGTGTGGAAATTTTCAGGAAACAACTCGAAGCTCCTTGACCGCTTGTGTCAGAGCCTTGGGTCTGCGCTAAACTGACAGCTTTCAGCAGTCCTCCAGGGAAATATAACCTAGGATGCACTGTGCTCAGGGGCAATATGCTTTCCCCTTCTCCAAGGCACTAACTGCAAGACGAAGGACAGAAAACAGAGGCAGAAGCTGAGAGCTTCTGGGAAAATCTCAGCTTTGGCAGATCTTGCCTCTTGGAGTCAGCGGGACAAGCAAGGCAGAGCTCCAGAGGGGATCCCGAGCCGCCCCGCGTCCCTCCACCTGGCACCGACGGGGTGGCACCAACTATGTCCCTGACACCCCTATCAGTGACTAACAGAAGAACAGCGCACTGCTTCTAGGGACAAAGAAGTAATGTATACAGGGATGAAAGCACCTGTAGACATTTCTTGTGTGTATTATTTTTATTACAGCCATATTCTATGCACAGTTTTTCAGGGAAATTGCATTCCTAAGCTAAGGATAAAGGGTCTAAATGCCCTTTGAACTGAAATAAAAGAAACGACTATTGCCACCATGCTTTAGGTTAAATGAATGCTTAGCAAATGTACAGGTATTAAAATTCTGCACAAAGAATACATTTTTCCTATATTTTCCAGTAAAATTCAGGAGGAAATTAACAACAGGCAGTCAAGAGACGATTAACACTTATCCTAGATGTTAGGATATGAAGGCAGCAGTAACAAAATCTGTTGAGAACGCGAGGGCTGAGACCTCCCGGTGCTGGCACGGCTGCCTGCAGCGTGCAGGGAAGCGAGAGGTGGGGGCACAGCAGCTCTCCTCCCTCCCAGCTGGGCGGGGTGCTGGGTTTTGCCATTGCTGTTGGGTTTCCTTGCATTTTTGGCATTTTACTTTTTTTTTTTACCCCCAGAGGCAGGACACTTCATCCTATGAAGCATCCCACGCACACAAAGCTCACCGCTGTACCTAAAATCTGGCAGTGCCGGGTGTTCCTCCAGGGCTGGCTCCACTCTGCGGAGCTTTCAAAGAACAAAACTAAGGCAGCTCAGCGTAGCCAAGCGCGCAATATCAGGTAGGTCGTATAAAACTGAAATGTTTAATTTCATTTCCATTTCAGTTCTATCAGGACTTGAAGGCACCTAATATTTAACAAAACCAAACTAATTATCTGATTTCCCAGTTACAGCTTGTTTACTCATTGCATTAGAGTAACTGTGAATAGAGGGTGAGGAGAAAAAATACTTTTTCTTTAAAAATAGAGAACAAAAAAAAACTTAGATCTGTGAAGTATGGAAGCCATGGTATTTGCATTACTTGCATACAAACCTATGATTTCTAGTGTGCTTTCAGCATTCACAGATCATGATCAAACAGAAAATCGAAATCTGTGACCAAAAATATATAAGCACATGTATTTTTCTTCTAAAAATAATAAATGAAAAGAATGAATCTCTTAATTAACATTTAAAATCTCAGCAGGAAAAAGCTGATAAGCTCATGTCTAGAGATTCTGGTATTTAATTTTGACTTGATGCTTTTTGTTTTAAAATACAAAATTTCCTTCAGGACACAAATGTACTGTAATTTTAAATATCTTAACTAACTTAAAATCAGTAGTAGGGGGCTTCCTAAATTAGATTTCTTTCAGGGGCAACAGTCTGATGGGAAACTGAAATATTGCCTACAACGTTTTGTTTTCACGAGAGATTTAGTGCATCATTTGTGAAAACAAAAAGGTTAAGATTTGAAGTGATTAACTTATTAAGGTGATTAAGATAAATTCATATGTACTTTTTTGTCAAATTGACTTACAAAGAAGATTAACTTCAGTCCAAAACCAGGGGAAATGTCCATAAAATGTCTGTAGAAGGTAACAGGTCTCAGTTATTCAATAATGCCAGTGGACTGAGATGGCATGTCCCAAGGCCTCAGAGCTGCCCCAAACTCCCACCACCTCTACTGAATAAAAAAATTAAGCCAAACCAAGCTGCATGTTGCTATGCCTTCAGTGCAGCACATGCTCTTCTCAGTGCTGCGCATCCTGATCACCTAATGGAAGCAGAGACCAGCAGCTTTTCATCTTGTTTACTCCTCTCCCCTTTTCCTCTCACAGACAGCCACTTCTGGCACTTTTATCAAGTGAACTTTGGGAAAAGGAATTTAAAAGCGTTCTTCTTCAAAATAATCTCAGTGTATTTTACCTCAGTGCAAGAATGCTAAGAATATAAAAGACGGATGGTGTCTTTTCTTCCCTTCAAAAGCCATGATAATTCCTAGCCTCGCGGGTCGGTGGACAAACACCGACATTACTGGCTGCAGTTATGGTACCCCGGCACCCCAGCGCTTCCAACGCTCCCCCCGCGACGTCGCCTGGCGGCAGAGCTGCCCCAAGCAGTGCCCTGGCTCCGGGAAGGGCACAGAGGGCCCGCCCGCCCCCGAGCTGCAACCGCCTCTGAGGAGGGAGGCCACAGGCCGAGCGGCACGAGGCCAGGGCCGGGGCATCGCGCACCTCGCTGCGGCCGGCCTGTGGCGGGTGCGGGACAGGATCAGGCCCGGGAGGGTGCTGGGGCGGCCACGCAGGGCCAGGCGGGCAGGTGAGTGCGTCCTCCCCCAGGTCCTGCAGAAGGCGGGCTGTGCCTTGGGGGGACAGGGATTCGTTTCAGACCCAGACCGCAGAGCACGGAACTGATCCGACACAACCGCCGGTTTCCCGCCAAAGAAGCACCACGAGAAGGTATTACAGACCACCGTCAGAACGGCAGCCATTTCACCACGCGCTTTTGACGCGGTATCTGTCTTGAGCTCGTGCTCATTTGTAACCAAACCTGCACCCACCTTGCTTCAGGCTATACTAAATTTCTAACTAGGGGATGCAACTGAGAATGTACAAGCTGATTATTTCCACTAGGTTTTGTTATCACAAGGAAGGTAGAAGTGTTTTTCATCAGCAAAAATTACGGATGAACATTATTTCATTATGAACATTTCCTTCTAGAAACATTCCTCCAAATTTAATTTAACCTTCAGTGCTAACTTTACAGAGGAGTTACAAAGTATGAATAAAAGATATTTGCAAAGATTCTACAGATAGTCAGACAAAAGGAGGCATGCTACGGTGCTCAACGCAAATTCAAGGTCCACAAGAATTTATTAAATTACAGTCAAATACACGCCCTCACTTCTTGCAAACTCATTTAGAGATGCTCATATGCGACAGCTGTTACAAAAAAAAAAAAAAAAAAACACATGAAAGCTGCTAATTCTGAGTTTATTTTTCCACCTTTGTTTTTCTCGGGACACTTTTTACAAAGTGTTTTTTCTTTCAACATCTCAGGTAAGTAGCTAGGCAATACCTTGCACTTTTAAATAACAGACTAGGCAGACAAATGTGGCACATCCCTTTTACAACGATGCATTTAATTTACTTGAAATCCAGCAACTTTCTAGCAGCTCTAATCCTGAGCTGTCCTCAGCCACAAGAAACAGTTATTCCAAACTGTGGGACATCTTCAAAACTTCCATTTGTGTTGTGCACGTGTGACGGACAGATCCATCCTGCTCTCCTAGGAGTCCTCCTGGGTCAGCTGCCTCACCCGGAACAAAACCAACCCCACTGCTCCAGGGGCCCTGGAACTCACCCCTGCCAGCACCTGTGGGTGGGAACCCTGGAGAAGGCATTTTGTGCTGGTGGCCACCTCAAGCACCGACCCAGCAGTGGGCAGAATCGGACCCAAAGATGACGTTGGTCATTGTGATGCAAATACCAGAGTTGTCCAAAACGCCTTTTCTGTTCCGGCTGCAGCACATACTCCTCTAGAGAAGGGTCAGTGTAACAACTACCTAGGTTTTCTCTGCAGTATTGATGAATGAAGTTGATTAACGACTGTAATTAAGCCAAAATGGCCCAAAGTTTAAGAAACAATAATCCCTACAACTTTTTGGGTCTCTCTGGATAAATATGGGCTTAAATGAAAATACTCCACTATGGCACAACACGGAAGATGGTTTGTCAAACACACACCTAAGGCTGTGAGGAGTGTTGCTCTCCCTGAACTCATCCCTGTAGCAATGCCGGTTCTCCATTTCTGCGGTGGACTCTGAGTGCAGGATTTTTAAGACTGAAGAACTGATTAAAAAAAAATTAAGACTTACTCTTTAACATAGCTCTTGCCAAAAAGAAACAACCTGCCACATGCAGCCAAAGTAACATGAAATGTCTGATACAGTTTTAAAAGTGTGGGAAGTCATCCACACTGTGTTTTTGGTTTGGTTTGGTTTGGTTTCATTTCGTTCTGGCCAGTTCATTGACAATAACCAGGGTTTTAAAAAGTGCTTATCTTTTATAAAACTTGAAATTACATAAAGTAACGAGATGTTTCTGGCCCTGCCAGGACAAGGTATACCTTAAAAATATTTAGGGCTTAGGGCTAAATTATGGCCATTAGAACAGGTTGCTCTTGTGGGAAAACTAGAGATTAATGCGAACACGAGTCTATTCTTCATAATCTTCACGATTACTTATTTTTATATTAAATGTTTGAAAACTTCCAAGAGGTTGAATACTACAGAATGTTTTCTGCAGTTGCAGGTTAATATGTTAAGTTCAAACTAAACACAGATTGTATATCACGGTATCATAATTGCCTTAAAAAGTCATTCTTCACACAGGTATCAAACCTAAATACCAGGAATTTGCAACACTGGAATTCATTTATAGAAATTACTTAAACTCTTTATTCTTTGGTATTTTACATATATGCAAATAATTTCACATTTATTAAGGACTTATGTATTATAAATCACCCCTTATTCATTTATTGCTTCACTTACTTATCCATGTGCTTTATTCAGCCACATAGACTGACAGTAAGCATAAGTTTGAAGTCACCTTCAACTAACTTAGGTATTCAGCTGTCTATGAGAGAAAAAGAATAATAAACACTCATGCTAAGGTATGGACGATGGAAGAGAAGAAAGCGGGCAAAGTATTGTGCTGTTTGAGGCAGAACAATAGCTGTTCTCTCTGACCTCACAAACACAGCATATTCTCTCCAAAACAGCATTTCACTAGAAAGAATAGAGCCAGCAGCAGTGAGTAAGACTGGGAATGTGCAAATGAATGAATATATTTATTGCACGCCCTAATAACTTATGACCAAACATGAGGTGAGACTGCCAAAGACTGTAGAAAACAATACCGAAAGAGAAACAGCAAAGCAAACGCAGAACTTCAGAAATCAGAAGATTGCTTCGAGTCACCGCAGCCCTGCAATCTCTGTGCTGATGCCCAGCCCCTGCCCCTCTCATGCCAAGCGCCTTCCCTCTGCTCCCTGCAGGGACGGGCACGGACAGGATCAGCCCTCGGGCACCCACCTCCCTGTTCAGCAGCTTTGGCTCTTTGTGCTTGGCACGGGGAGAAGAAACACAGCTATCCAAGCCAAAGTTTCCCAGATCCAAACAGATATCTGCATTGATCTCAATCTGTGCTTATAGTGACGATATATAATTTAGTCTTTCACGAGTTCATAGTAAAAAAAAAAATTGGAATTAGCTTCCAAGGGATGGTTTACAATTTTGTGTGTTATTGCAGATTAAATAGTTTTTAATAGAAATTATCCATCCATAAAGCTTAACAAGCCTCATAGTTGCACACAAAGCTCCAATTTTTATACTCCTGTGGCAGGCTTTTAGTATTGGCATTAGTACTATATACAAACAAATACACAGGTGCAAAGCACAGCATACGGATATTGGGCTTGTACAACTCTACAGTTGCTTGCCTTTTCCCTTTAGTCTGTGTGGTTTTGCAGGTACTAGAGAAAAGCAAACAGCAGACAGTCTAAACCTAATATTATACAATAAGGTTAATTGTTTAAATACTTCTTTTTGTTTAAAAACATGAACATTGTTTGCACACTGCTATTGCAATAACTCTGCCAGCAGCTGTTTGAGACGTCTCTCCAGTAAACACTCTCCCTTTGGCTATGTTTTCCCTGATCACGGCTTTCTGCATGTCAGACACTTGCTCATCTTCACTACACAGATGTAAATAATTAACAGAGCCACAGGACTTGTCTTTTCTACTGTAATGTAGCTGGTAGCCACTGGAGAGAAGTAGGAAAACGATCTTAAAGATTGCACAAAGGCTGACGAAGAGCAAAAAGAGGTATGGAGAAAATCTTTATAAAATAGCTCAGCTTTGGATCATTATCTGAATATATGGCACATACGGGCTCGGGCAGGGCTGGAGTCAGAACGCAGCTCTTCTGCTGCGGATCGGACCGACGGGGCCATCAGAATCGGGGCCTGAACTTAAAGGGATTTTCATCCATCGAGGAAATCTGACCGATGGTATTAAAATCAGCTCATAACAACAAAATCCACCAAAATTCCTAAATGCAGGTGGACATTTTGCATCCAAAAATTCCCTCAAATAGAAAATTCACCTGGCCAAAAGACTGTGCTTGTGAATAAAGAGGAAGCACCACTTCCTCAGCCAAAACCCATCTCACGTAACAATTCTCCAAGACTGCAGATTTTTTTCACTGAACAGTTCTTAAATTTATCTGTTTCATGGCTTGATCAGATGCGGATGTGACATTATTATTATTATATATATTTTTAAACATGGTTCAGGACGGTCAGATTGATCAGTGGTGGCGAAGGGAACACCAAAACCTACCTGCCTACCTGCAGCCTCTCTGGTTACAGAAAAAAAGCATAGAAGAAACTATGGCAGGGCAAAGAGAAGGGGAGCGGAAACTAGACAGGAGTCACATGGAATATTCCAATATTCTTTCCACAGAATTCATACGCTGTGTCGGAAGATTAATAAATCAATTAATAAACATATAGCGCTGAAAGACTGCCATACTTGATCAAAATGAAGGTTTAGTGGAGAAGGCAATGCAGAGACATAAGTGTGCTTTTTATATACGAACTGCTAAGGATCGAAAGTCCAAAAGAGAAATATGTTTCAATGAAATCTTTTTCTCTGCTCTTGCATTTTTTTGGATGTCAGTGAAAATGGCTTTATCGGAATCACCAGCAGGGCTGCCATGTGATGCTATAGGGCAGCAGAGTATACTTGACATACACATTTCTAAGACATTTTCAGCCCTATGAATCAGATTAGAAAATTCTGGCCTTCATTAAAGTTAAGGTAAATATCTTAATTTTTGCCTGTTGCTTAAACCAAAACCTTCTATTCTCTAACTGCTTCACTAGATGTTGGAAAACTCACGTCTTTCTGTACATAGTCCGACTTCTGTTGTCCCACACTTTATAACTGTCCTTCTTCTACAGGCTCTGTAGATACATGCATATGTACATACATATAATGCATTAAAAAGACCATATATGATGTATTACTGTGTCAATACAGTAAAACACACTTTCCCAGTCACCACTCTATAATAGACTGGAGTTGTGAATATAAATATTGGAAATGGGTCTTGCACAGTTTTAAACCTCTAAATTTTCTTAAATGCTCCTAAATTTTACCCTTAAACTTTCATTTGAATTTGCAATAAATGGAAAAAAATGTAACCTTGAAAAATTACGTGGTCAAGAAGAAAATGCATTCTCTCAAAGGAATTATTACAAAAACCTCACTGCAGGAAGAAAATACTAATAAAAATATCTAGCTGTAGAGAAAACAGGTTAGCGTTCTGAAGCAAGAAGAATGAAGAACTCACAAGAGGACATACACACCATGAACTTTTCTTGAAAATCAAGTCTATCTCTTATCTTGCAAGACTCAGCGTGCCAGCGGTGTTTGATTAAAAGCAACAATAACACAATCCTCACCATTAGAATCTTCCATCACAACTGCCCAGCATAATATAGTTACGCCTCAATAAGTTTTAGTATTTTTATATACTTGCTCAATGACCGCAGCTTCAACTTGTGCAGTAAAACTTCCCCATACAGACGGCAAGAGAGAGAGAATTTATGTTCTTTGCTACAGTCCCTAAAAATTAAAAAGCTAAAGCACAGTTTTACTAAGCCCTTGTATGTAGGATGTATCAGAATACAAAGGAAGATTCCTGTATGTGCCCATGCATAAGCAAAAGCATTGTTAATGTATATTCCCTGACTATTCTTGGAGAACAGACTGTCAAAGATTTGACAGTGCAGACTGTAGAAGAGGTGAAAAAAATGCCCTCAGTTTTCAGGAGGCAAAAATAATTAATATTCTTTGTATCTGGAGAAACAGAAAAGCTTTGTTAATGGATTTTTTGGTGATTTACTACAACATGCTAAAGCAGTACTTTATGATCAACAAAGAAAGAAATGAGTATTTTCTTATGTAGATGGTCATTCCTCATTAGTTAAAAGAAACCTATTTTTAATCTGGAGACTTTTACTTAATTAGTGTCACACATCTCAAGGCTGTCTTGTGTCATCCCTTGTAATGACTTGATGTCTATGCGCAATACAGAATGCGTTGCTAATAGAGTCTCAGTTTGAAAAAATGATAATGAAGTGAACAAAGAAGTGTTAATTACTTACACAATTAAAGTACCTAATACCAACAATATTGTAACACATCTACACTTATGTTATAGATATTTACATATAACCAAAGTGTATAAATGTCAGTGGAAAAATGCAGGTAGATGGTCTTTACTGAACAAAACAACGGTGTAATGTAATGGCTGGATACAACACAGAATGATTCATGAATCTCTGCAGCATACTAGTGCTACCGGACATCATAAAAATGTGTTTGACTACATGCGCACACATCGTTCACCTATATGTATTCATCATGTTCCAGCTCAGCTCTTCATTAGACTGAAAATTCTATTAAAATAAGGGAATAGTAAGAGTTATTCACCGCATCATATAACAACCTCTGGAAATTTGACAAATCTTCTTCTGTAGTCCACATCTTACGAACATTTATACATCCACACACAACCTCAGAAATGTCTATAGACTGAGAAAGAATTTACCAAGTTCATGTTCGCATCAGTAGAACTGGAATTCAAACCCAGAAATAGTTCTGAAATCATAAATAGCATGAAATTTCCCAGGTCTGGCAAGATTTATAATATAAAACACAAGTGTTTTAAAACCAGGAAAGGACTGGAACATATACTGATACCTTAACTTCTTATTTCAAATAGACAAAACAAAGTCTCCATCTTGCTTGCTATACGTTAATACTCTTCAGCAGATGATGTTAGCATTTATGTGCATGTTTTATTTATGATTTTGAGGTGGAAATTTACCATTAAAATTCATAACTGTGTTCTATAACCACGTGAAATTTAGCTTAGAGGGCCAATATGTCCTAAGTACTGGAGCTTTTTTTTTTAAAAAAAAAAAAAGTTATTAAATCTGCATTACTTATTCATTTTAAAGATTATCTTATATGTTTAATTCAGCTTTACTGCAGTAACTTAGAAATACATCTCATGCATTTTTTAAAATGAGCTAGGTAGTTTGCAATCATAAAGTTATTCCTTTTTATTTTGTACACAGGCACATAAATGTAAATTACCTCTAATTAAAATAAATTGTGCGACTTGTTTCTTCTTATGCAGTCATGCACTGAAATGATGGGAACCAATTTCAGTTGTTCCGAGTACAAAATTTAACACTATAAAATAATCAGGTTTGTTGGACTACACACGGTGTCAGAAAGATGAGAATTACAGGACTTCCTATTGCACAGGTACATTTATTACAGGTCCTATTTGATTCACCATTGGACTGTAACTATAAAATTACCTGGGATGTTTTTATTTTCAAATGAAAAGTAACATGTACTGTAGTGCATATCACAGTAACATGTTTTTGTCAAAGCCCTCTGACTGCTGTTTTCCACTTCTTACCACATACCTACACCTTTACTTCCTCAGAAACAGCTATAGGAGAGCCAAAACTCATACAGGCAAAAAATCAGGACACCTGGCAAAAACAAAAAAATACAAAAAAAAAAAAAAGAAAAAAAAGAAAAGTATCACTTATAGGAAACATTACATGAGTAGTTTGGAAAGACTTGTAAAAGGCTTTGCAGTGTGATAGGTAGTACAATTCAGAAAGAAAATGAGTTTCACGTGTTTACTAGTTACAAAATACCACAGCTAACCTTCCCTCCTCATTTTTGTACTCCTAGAATGACTCCAAAGAGGCAATATTTAACTTCACTCAGCCTTGGCTGTATCTTTTTCAGAATACAAAAAAATAAAGTGTCCAGAGAAACAGCACGGTGGAAGCAAAGAACCCACGTTAGAACTGCAGTAAGTCCTAGTGGACAAACAAACCAGCAACCTCCAGCCCTTTCAAGCCAGGTCTTCCCCCAGTATTGGACATGGACTAATGAAATTCATGGGAACGTTCCAGCTCACTCAGTACCTTTGAAACAAGAAGATTTTGTTGAAGTCAAGGCGGGGCCACCTCACCTGCAATTGAATAAGAACTCCTGGAGCCACATTCCTTATCTGCCTGCTCAGCAACTCCTGGAGGCTTCTGCTGGCAGCCTGGCACAACTGCAAAGGGCTGAAGGGCTCATGGTGTATCCAAAGGAATGCTTTTAAATGTCAGTTTCAGTGCACTTAATGATGTCTGAATATATATATATATATATGTATATATGTATATATGTATATGTGTGTGTGTACATATATCTATATAGTTCACCACTAAAATAAGATTCCAGCACACTGGAATTTCCAAGAGCCCACGCCTGGCTTTTAACATAATTCCGACCAAGAGCATTAAAGCAAGGACACAAGCATTTAAGTCTGGTCAGTCTAAAGAAGCAAGAAAAGAATAATTTCAGGTGAAATACAGAGGAAAAAAGATGGCAAATACTATTTGCCTGCTAAGTTCTGGTCCCTGAGGAGAGCTACAGAGACTTTTCCTTGCTCATCAGCCAATTCCACAGTTTTTCAGACTGGAACATGCAGACTTTTCATTGCTTATGCTGTATTTTAAGCTTTTCATCATGTCCTAGAAGAGCTGAACACTTCAGAGTACTCAAGAGGGAAGGGAATCCAAAAATGCAAGGACTTTGGAAGAGGCAAAGGGAAGTGAATGGTAACACCCGAATGCAAACACCTGAATGCAACACAAATTGCACAGAAAGGCAATAACCCCGGACATGTTCAATTTTTCACCTTTTACCATATTTGGCAGCATTACTTCTAAAAACAACAATGCCATAAACTCAACGTAAGGATACAATTGCAATGTGGAAAGTCTGACCAAAACCTGCTTTGCCTAAATGAGAACGATCACTACAATGTGGGCCGCGAGCAACTGGTCCAAGTCCCAGCGCTGCCGTGTGGAGGGAGGAGAAGCCACCTGTGCCGCTACCTCACTCCCAAGAAGGGGCTTCACTGAAAGCAAAGTAGTTGGGCTTTGCCCTTCATCTTCTCAATCTTCTTCTTCTCTTCTCTCTTCAGTAAAGTAGTTTTGTTAAGCCATGAGATTCATCATTTGCGACTGGCGAAATCACTTCCCTCAAGGGAGCTTGAGCAAGTGCTTACCAAATAATCCAGCCTTTAGTGGTACTCGTCAAGGTCCAGCAGAGAGGTATGTGTCATGGAAAAGTGTTTAAAAATTATATTCCAAAAAAAACACACAGAACATTTGTGTTTTCTATAATAACCTATTGCGGTGGGCCCAGGCCATTTTAAAAATCCTAGTTTTTTCATCTACTAAGACTAAAAAAACTCCAACCACCTTCTTGTTATGAAATTATAAAATCAAACCCCCTCCACACAAATCTATAAGCAATGGTAAAAAGACTACAAAGGAAAATGGATGCAGAACAGAATGTGTCTTAACAAGCTGTGCATATGGTTTTTAGAAAGGTTTTATGTAGCTCTACCAGAAGTTTGTGTTGATAAAGCAATTAGGTAAAATTAGTGTGTTGAAGAGAGCAATGGAAACAGTTCATTGAAAGGATTTTCTCTCTGTCACAACTACAGCACTAGTAGTGAGGAGATTTTCAGTTAACCGTAACAGCATACTGAGCTGGACTTATGATAGGTATTAAGACCATTTGCCCCAGTATTGGGCTTTAACTGTCAAGAATCGAGATTTAAAAACGTATAGTTGCGGTATTTTGAAACATTAAACCCAAGAAACTGTCAAAATAAACAAGATGTATATTATACTGTTTTTATATATAATATTATAAAGTTTAGAACATGTTACTCTGTCAGAATAAAGGTGGAATTTCTTTTTAGAACTTTTTTACTGTCTTGTCCTAATATATTTTGATTCAAGTTACAGAACCATTCAATATATTGAGTAAATATATACTCAATTAATATATATATAAATATATACTCAATATTTAGCAAACAATCTAAAGTTCTTGTGTAGAATTGTAAACAAATCCTTTCAAATTTAGACAGGAGAAGCATACAATTATCTCTGTAATTTCATAATGTTAAAAAAAAAAAATCCTTCACTAAATTTTGAGCAGAGAAATATTATCCTTCCCACTAATATATCGCTAGCGATACAGACATTTTGGTATACAGGAATCTTCTGGTATGAGCTTGGTATTTTCCGCTCCAATTCTACACAGAGCTTTACGTGTATAGACAGAATCCTGCCCTTCAGGAACAGTGCTGCCATTGATGACACCAAACTGGTTATTTTTCTACTATAGCTTTAAAAAAAAATAATCTTTAGGATTCAGTTCTTAAATACTACAACTCCTGCTACGACATGAGGTCTCATTCCTGAGATCCCCTGCATTTACAATAAGATAAATACATATTTTTAGGAGATAAATGGCCCCTTGCTCTTGATGGACGATGGCAAGTCCATCAAAGAGAAAAGGTAAGCATGCAAACTGCATCTTGCACAAAGGGACCAGATTTTTATGACCTTTTTTATGACCTAAAACTTTTTTAAAGTTTTACAGAACTTTTTTATTCCTTTGGTTGGACACCAGATTGAGCTTAACTTGCTTTAGGTTTTTCCTCAGGACACAAAATTTTCTCCTCCTCGAAGTCACAAGAATGAGTGGGTAGGCTTACTGCAGCTCTGCGTAAGTGCTGCAATTTATGTATCTTCTGAGCAGGGACACTTGTTGTTCACTTTAAATAAGGAGTGGAAATTTTCCAGCAAAGTGACAGAACATAACAGATACTGTCTGGGTACTGGTGTTCCAAAAAAAAAGGCTACAATGGTTGACTAAATAATGACAGAAAGTATGTATCTAATAACTACAGAAGATGCATGGGTGAGTTTGAATGCTGTCAGAATTATTTACACTCTTTACAGCCAGATTATAGGAGTAGTAGTTCATTTACTTCAATATAATTTCCTTTTGTGGTTACTGAACCTATCTGCTTCGCTCCGGCATTTGGTGAAGCACAGAAGTCACTTTATTCTGATGAAAGCAGCTCAGAAAGGTTTGTAATATTCATATTTTACCTGCATACTCTCCTAAGGACTTTTAGGACATACATATTTAAAGGACTCCATTTACAGATGGCTGCATCAACAGTGGTATGCCATTAATCGCCATAGTTTGCCTTTGTGCTGTATTTTTCTAGATTAGGACCCCAAACTAACATAAATGTGTCTATTAAGTTTCTTTTTCTTAACATCGCTTAGCTTTCATCCAGGCTCAACTGCTATTAACCTAAAGCACCTTCCACACAGAGCAAGATGTGTTAGTAGTTATCGTGCCTTCATATTTTTTTAATGTTCATTTTCTTACACCTCAGTGCCTCTCATGTCCTTTCAAAATAAAGAAGCCAATGGTGTCCACAGACATTTTGCTTTAAAACCATTCAGGGCTTTTATAAACATTTAATGTTGTGTCTGTTCACTATTGCTCACATCTTCAACAGCCCCTGGGTCTAGGTCCAGAGCATACGAGGCATGTGGAGTGAAATTAGGAAATATACAGACAACTAAAACCAACACTGTGACTGCAAAAGCCTGCCAGGCTCTGACGGTGACATCCATTTTCACCTCCGAGCGGCACAAGGCAGAAACACCCGAGAGCCCAAAACTGTGGCGCTTGCCTGCAACACCAAAGCGTCACGGCAGAGATACCTGCTCAGCTCCCACAGCTTAAATTCATTTACCTTGATCATTAACTCCGGATGGGATAACCTGGTCTTACCATGATGCGACTATACTAATGCTGGCTCCTACAGCCCCGAGGCAAAGAGGAAAGTGAACACCATTTCCTAGCCAAAGAAATGAATTCCAGGTTAAGAAGGATGGGAGCTGCTTACAGACTGAACAATTTTTACTGTATTTTTGTGTTTTACTGGGAAAAAATGGAGGTAAGTACATTAACACAGTTGTCTTTTTGAGAACGGTCCATCTGCTGTACAAATACTCTGCAGCAGCACTGTTGGTATGTGCATAATATCTAAGAAGTACAAAGCCTGTAGGGACTCAGGACTGTGCCAAACTACCCATTTTCACCTTGTTATTCTTGCGTAAATAAGAAAAAACGTCAAATCCTCTCGCTCCCTTCCTGGGAGAAGGTTTTGATGCCCTTCTAAATCTAAGATCAGTTCGCAGTGGCTGGGAACCCCGTTTCACTGTTCCAGGTATGAAGTTTCATTCTTGCGCTATTGAAATTTGTTTCAGTTTTAAAAGAATGTGGGAAATTTCTTTTTTCTTATCTTTGACCTGTATGTGTCAATTATAAAGAGTATAAGTAACCAATGGAGATGGAGGGAAGTAACTTTTATTCTTGCTTATTCTCACAGAAGCTTTTTGCTTTTCCTGTGCTAGAGATCATTAAATACAAGAGGAGCCCACACCACGAAGAACAGTCTCAGGCTCTGGAACTCTGTACTACAACAGATACTTGAAGAATGATGTTTCCCTTTTTCTCTGCTATTGTCCTTTGGATGCTTTTATGGGGAAAGAAAGCAGTATGCTGTTGGGGGGACCTTTCTCCCATCTTTTATCGTCTCTGCCTCCTGGTGCTTTGGGGGTTTGGGGGTGGTTTATTTAAAAAAATGCCACCTTTATGTGCTTCTTTAGTCCTGACTCATTTTCTGCCTTTCACATTCCTTTCTGTTGCAGTCACTGGTTTTACCTTGGTGCATTTACTGTACACAGTAAAAGACAGCCATTAAAGCTGAGATCACAGTGTAAAAATATCGGACCCGTTTTTACTGCAAATGCAGTACCGAACTTTCAGATCTGTTCTTTGGAATCTTAATTCCTACAACTTTGCTTGTATTGGGTGTGCTTCACGGTAATTCTCTTTTAGCAGGAGAACAGTAACAAGTAAACCTCCTGGCTTTTGTACCAGCATCCAAATACATTTCAAGGACTTCATTTTATGGTTAAACAGAAGTGCCTTTCCAATTTACTTCCAGAAAACTACAGTTGTGAGGCTCCTTGCTCCAGGCAGTGGCTCGTGTGTGTCTTGGAACATGAATTTTAGTTTAAGAAGTTTCTCTCCCTCACACTGCCTGTTGAGGAGCTACAGAATCCATCCACAAATATTGATATTAAAGACAAAAAAAAAAAAAAAGAAACTGTATTAATACAATCTCATATCTGCATAGTCAAAATAACACTGGAAGCAAAACCCAGGATCGCAGACAATAGATTAGGTAACAGATGCAAGCAGCAAATGGAAAAAAGAAAAAAAAACAAGATCTACATTTACTGTAACATCTTTGTGACTTTTTCTTTTTTCAAAAGGAGCTACAACATCTGCTGAAAGATTTTGATTAATGGTTACGAAAATAGCTTCTTCCTTAATTTAAATGAGTTGAAAAACTAAGGTCTTACATATCTCTCCATATATTTAATAGCTGTATTTATATGTCTACAAATAGATTTGTAGAGCTCCGTAAAAGTTCCAAAACCTCGTAAGCACTCCCATTGTCTGCCCGGTATATTTACTGGTGTGCAGACACGAGCACTGTTACCTGAAAGATTTTCAATCCGAGGACTAAGTAAACTTCCCTAGTGCCCAGTTAAGCTCTCAGAGAAATTACCATGTTTTCCGAACAAAGATGTTCACAGACTTAGGTGCCTGAAGACAAAACCCTATTTTTAGATACTTAAAAACTGAGACAACCTGAGTTTCCAAAAATCCTTTGTTCTCGACGAATTATTATATACATTTTACATCCACAAAATCAATGTGTCAGACTATTGACCTTCTGGATTTTAACTGCAGGATTTTAACCGGTTTAACAAGTGGATTTCGAGACAGGCACAGCATTTTGTTCATCATTCAGCTTCTTTTTCAGGGGCGTTACATCATTTGATGACTAACTGCTGTGCTGAACATCCTCGCTCCTGTTACACAGTTTGACTTTTACATTGTTTTTGGGTAGTGTGCAGCCAGCTTTGCTTCAAGAGTGACTGTGCCACAGAGGTAATGGAATTCATGCTTGGTTTATTGTGCAGAACTGCCAATTTTGCTACTGCATGGCTATTTCCTAGCAAGGCTTTTAGTTCACAGTAAATCTCTTCCCTTTCTGAACACGAACTGCAAATTATACAATTAGTGTCCTTTTATATCTGAAGAAAGAAATCTAAATGTTAACTAAATCCATTTTTTCCTCTTGATGTGTATTCGCAATGGCATCTCAGGCTTCTTAGGCCACCAACCACACACTATTATCAGTCTTTTTTCTCCAGACTTCCCATTTCATCTCACTTCTAAAACTCTATTTACTACCACGACATCATTTTTCTAAACACTTTTGCATCTTTGTTTCCACCAGCTTCAGTAAGTCCCCGTGCCACAGCCATTCCAGTCGCAGTGCACACTTTGCCATTTTTCTCTCCGCTTCCAAACACAGAAGTAGATCTCCCAACAGATCTCAATAATGATCAATATGATTCTGTAAGGAAACACGGGCAGACATTTGAATGACCCCTTTCTTCAGTTATAGAGGCTTATACCCCTTCTAATTTCCCATTTTTTACTGACAATTCTCCTAGGTTTTCTGTTACTAATCTTCATTACCTGTTTTGCTACAGCTTACTTCTTCCTTTCCACGTAGCAGTGGAATAGGAAGAAGCAAACTGTTTTTCTGCTCTGTGAAGCCCCCAGGCTGTTGCAATCAAGCTCACATTTCTCAGCTGGGGCAGAAGAGACCTGGACTTCAGTCTTCCTCATCCATGACGAATATTCTGTCCATTGGATTTCTGCTGCTCTCTGATACCACAACTTTCTCAACAACAACTGAAACTGATGCTGGTCATGCCGTGTCTCCTTCAACACGCAGCGTCTCCTGTTCCCCACAACGTCAATATATTCCAGCACAACCACACCGCTTTGCCTTGCACCAATTCACGTTTTTGAGACTACGCCCTAGGTGGCTGCATTGTCCCTTACTGTAGCTCTTAGGCCACCTCAGTAAGATCAGTAAGTAAAATACTTTTGTTTTGCTTTGTTTTTAACTGGCAAGCTGAGACTTCTTCAGCCTGTAGCTTAAAGTGTTCAGCATTTCAGACACCATCTGCTTTGTGCTGGACACATGCCATAGACATATCAATATCTGCAGAAAAACTTACTTCTTACTGCCATATTTATCCCTTGGCTCTGCTGTCTTTTATCCTGCAAGTCTTTCCTGGTGTATAACCCTATTTACCCTCATTTACGGGAAATCATCCTCTTTTACCAGACTTCCGCAATTTATTTTAAATATAGCATGCATGTGAACTGAAGAAAACAAATAATCCATTTTCACAAGGGCTTGGAGCCTTCTGCTACCTCCCGTCACTCCTCGTATGAATGAAGGGCAGTGTAATCAGGTGGGAACTTTCAGACCAAGAACAAGTGATGCAGCAAGAGTTATTTCAGCCTTGACAGGCAACTCCACCCTCCCTGTCACGCACACGTTACAATTCAGTGAAATGAAAAGCAGTTTTCAATGGGCAGAAATTGATTTTATGCCTGCACTGAACTTGGCAAAACTGCCTCATAAAAAGGGGTATTTTTTTCCCCCAAGTTTTAACAATGACTTTTTTTTTGTCCTCAGCTATCTCCCTCCAGGTTTTATGGAGGACAGTTCTCACTATCAAAGACTGCTTGAAAGTTAGAGGCAGAGGCACACGTATGCACTCACGGAGCTGGCAACCAAATACTTTAATTCTCTGTGTCTTCTAAAAGCTTCCCAGTAGAAAACTGTACATAATTAAACCCATTCTCCCCTCCTGCACACAGTTTTGCAGCCATTGTAACTACCGTTCCTTTTCCTTTTACAGCAGTTTGAGAGGACCGAAACCCAGTAGTGTGGTGATGCTGGGAAGCCAGCACAACCTCCGACATCCCTTGAGCGTGGCAAAGTTTGATCATGTTCATCCTGGAACGCAACAGTGCACTGCATTTTAGAGAAACAGATTCAGATTATCACTTTTGATTCTTGTAAGTGTCTCCTATTCAGCCAAGCATACCATCCCTCAAACCCATATCTTTTCTTTTTTTTTTTTTCTGGTGGCAATGCTGTAACCTCTAAATGGAAATTTCTAAAGCCAGACTACTTGTTTGAAGGCTGCATTGTCACAAGCAGCTGTGTTAATTAAAATAGAAAATCCAAATGCTTTTATACTTATTGATGCTTTGAAGGAATTGAAGCTCTGACAAGCTGCTTTTCCAGCTGTTATCTCACTTTCTCACCTAGCTCTCGCTGTGCCTCCTCACAAGTGGTTTTCCCTTGACCTGAAGTGATATGCAACTTATCTGTGTTCAGCAACTGGGAGACTGCTTGAGTGACTTGACATCTGTTTCCATACAGCTAGAGATCTCTCCGTCACCCTTGATCTGAGGACAGTTGTTGACATGCACAGAGATTCAAATGATTGTCAGATCTGACTGTAATCGGTCTTTTGTAGAGCTTCAGTGAGCTGAACAGAGATATCATCTCAGGAGAAAAAGCCCCTCAGTGCACAGGAGCTCACTGACATTTATTCTTTAGGCCAGCACAGCAATCTGAGACTTTTACCTTGTTTCGGTGCTTAACAAAAAAACAACCTTAAAAGAAAATGTGAAGAGGAAAAAACACTTACCCCTCGCAACCTAAAGCCTACACCAACAAACAAACAACCAAGACAAATAAAAATAAACTAACAACCACTCTAGAGATAAGCTGCATTTCATCAGACTTTTCAGTAAGTCAAAATTCTCCATGCCTGGAACTATCAGGATTCTGATTGAGCTCATTATCCTAATTTCATCCACAGCCCTCTCCACCCCCTCTGAAATGAGTCAGCCAAGTGTCAGACTTTGCAGAACAGAAGGTGTAAGGGAACGAGGATGTCTCACGGGCCGCCAGGACATAGGATGAATCTTGGCTGTGCTGGTAGGTGGGTGGATAAATAAGTGGGCAGATCGGTAGGCAGGCAGGTAGACAGACGGGATATTTTTCTTTTTTCTTACATTATCTGAATTTATGTCAGGAGAACATACATTATGAAAGGAATGGAGGGCACAGAGTGAGTAGAGAAGTATACCCATCATTGATTTTTCTCTTTCTGCATTAGATGAGAGAATACAGGCATACAAAAAGCATGGGTAAACAACATTTTACAGTGACAGAGAGAGTCTTCAAAAAGAAAAAGGCAAATGTCAGTAAAAAGATACAAAATATTATATGTGAAGTCACTTTGAGAGGATGAAGAACAGCAACAGGCAGGATGAATAACAGTAATTACATTTATAACAGAAAAAAGCCTTGAGAGCACTGGGTTGGCTGCATCTTGCAGTGGTTAGGTCTTCAAGAGCAACAGCTACTTTTATGTTGCTGACCCTTTAATGAGGCGCTACCAACTTTTAGTCAGAGAAATCTTTTTGGAAACCCGCTAGTAAGTCGCTCTGCACAAGCCATTCTTTGGGTAATAATAACCAATTTTTTCATCCTTTTGTTTGGAGACACCTCATCTGGGCATTTGGCAGTACGCAAAATCTTTAATCTGAGCAAGCAGACAATGTAATCAAATGATGAAAGTCCCAGGACAGGAAAAATTATTCTAGAAATCAAACAAAACACCCCAAAAAGCCATGCTGGTAGCAAGCAGAAGACACAGCAACAAAATACAAAAAAACAAACAAACAAACAAAAAAATGCACAAGAATCTGATACAAGTTTGATTCAGGTATCTGGGGTTTCACAAAGTAGATTATCACGTGCTCATCAATAACATTATTTCAGAGACATAATTATTTCACTAAAGTGCAAAAGTGTGAAACTTCGCGTGCAGTTTTAAGCTGTATCACTACGGGCAGAAGAGCACATGCCATGCGTTGGGTAAGTCACACCGAGGAAACTCTGGCACACGGGAGCTCGGGCGCAGGACACGGAGACAGACTGGATGGCCGTCGGAGGGTGAAGCCCGGGCTGGGAACCCCGCGCGCCACACCTGTGCAATGTCTGATTAACGATTCTGCTTGCTCAGAAGTATTTAAAAGCGCTTTAAAATGATGAATTCCCAGTCTGAAACAACATACATAATTACCAGACAGATCATTCACGCGTACAGGTGGAACACACAGACGTGAACTCAACACTAGCAGTAACACAACTCATTTGCCTTTAAATTAAATGTTTCTACTAATTATACAGTATGTAAGTGCAACTAACAGTACTCCATCATAACATCCCACATGAAATAAGAACTATTTATGTGGTTTAACAGAATTATGATCCTTACAGTCACCGTTTGCTTCAAGTAATAATAAGAAAAAATGGGAACCCATAATTCCCTGGAAACACATATAGTTATACAATCCAGCAAGAAATAATAAGAGAAAAATATGAAAGTTTTATTTAAAAAAAAAAAATTTCAAACAAAGGTGGTTCAGATCAAGATTTTAAGATGATTTTCATTCCAGTCCCTGAATTCTGGGAAGAGATGTCAATATTGGTATGTCCTTCTCATTTTTCTGAAATGTATATTTAGCTCCATTTAACACAACTGTTGAGGCTTTAATCTGAAAAACATCAGATCAGGGTCTCATGGGTATATTGATGGAAAGACAATATGTAAATTATTAAATTCAAGTAATTAATACAGGAAAAGATAAAAAATACATGCAAGATCATGCATAATTGACTACTACACTAAGTACATGCACAATACATTTTTGAGCAGTTTGTTTATCAGACCCATAACTGAGATGTTTTTTCCATTGGAGCCATTAATATTCTCTAACCTTTCTACAAGGCAGCTGATGGTCTTTATTCCAGACTTCCAAGTACAATATTGAGAGGCTAATATAGCTATTATCTATATAATGATGGGGGGATTGTGTTGCTATAGTAGGTAATACGTTATTTTTGTTTATTTATAGCAACATAAGTCAAGAGTAAGTTCACAGAAATCAAGGCAATTACAGTGCTATGAAGTATATGCAAGTAAAGATATCCTACCCCATAGGTAGAAAGGCTCATTATGGCTGATTTTGCAGTAGGAAGAATTAATTGATGATGGGGTTCACTATTTCCCATGAACAATGTGTCCAAGAGAGAGAAAACCCTTTACTTGATGGGAATTATCATATTTAGTCCTTATTCAAAATCAGATGAATAATTTATGCAATACACTTGCCAGCATAAGTTTCTTGTGAGCCTTTTGACTATTAGTTTATCTCGTGGTGCTACGCAACTGGTTTCTGAATCCCAGTGACGTTCCTTCCCTGCTTTGGTCTCTTTTCAAGCAAGCCAGCTATGGCCATCAATTCATAGAGATAAATATATCACTTCTTTTGTACAACTTTGTAAATAAAAATTTGGTTTTGTGAATGTTTGCAAGCAGAAATTAAATGGCCCCATGAAAAAGAAAAAGAAAAAGAAAAAGAAAAAGAAAAAGAAAAAGAAAAAGAAAAAGAAAAAGAAAAAGAAAAAGAAAAAGAAAAAGAAAAAGAAAAAGAAAGAAAAAGAAGAAAAAGAAAAAACAACAACAACAAAGAAAAAAGAGAAAAACAACTCATGGATTCTATTGCAACTTGGATTGGTAAACACCTTTTTGTGCTATTTGCTTTGGTCTGATTGCTGACATGTAACGCTACTTTTACTTAAACTACAGATCAGATCAAGGTGACTTGCAGCTGTAATCCAGGCTGCAGCCTCTGGTACCAGCTGGGTGAAACACAGATTGTACCGATGGATGAACTTGCTCTCAGACCTCCCCGCGCCGTTTGTTCCTTCTGCTGCTCCATGACAGGGTTAAACAGTCAGACATTAACCTTGACTTTGATATTGAGAAAGATTCTGTTCAAATTAACAGGAGGAGATGAAAGGAAAAAACATATCTGTCCTCCCTGCTTCCATTCCTTCCTCCCAAATTTTGTAAAACTGATTATGTATAATAATCACAAAATATCATTAACTTCAGGAACAAAGAAAATCACACCATTTCAACGTGCTCTCTCTCTATTTAAACAAACGCATGTGAGAAAGATACAAATTTGCCAGAACAGAAAGGACTAGTCTTGAAAAACTGCTAATCTTTAATCAATGAAATTTGTAGAGATGGTTGGAAGATCTCCTTTGTTCACTTAAGAAGTGCACATCCCCGAGCTGAACTAAAACGTTACTGGAGACACAGCCTGGTCCCGAGTCAGAAACATTGCTGTCTTCGTTGAGCTAAGCTGGCAGAAATCTAATACAGGAGAAGAAAAATTTGCAAAGATGAACTCTTGTCCTAACCATTCAGCAAGACGAATCAGCTCGCAGAGAACTCAAGAGAGAGCTAACGCCAGCGTAAGGGCATTGAGGGAAGGACCGTATCAGTAGCGCGCTGGATAAGCTGCATGTGGCACTGAACCTGCTCACACAAGGTGTCACGCTGTTCTGCACAAATCCATTGGCAGGCCAGTTTGCATTCCGAAGAAATGCTACAGAAGTGTGCACGAAGTGTGCCTGGGAGAACCAAGGCGGGGATTCAGCTGGATGGTCTTTGGGGACAGTGTGGGGAACACCTCCAATCTGAGACACCATCAGTGAGCTACACAAAAATCAAATATAAAACTCATTTTGTCGTTTCTTCAAGTTTTAAGCTCAATTGTTTAATTTGACACTAAGTAGAAGTAGTGAGGTGAGATTTCTTTTCCAGTACTCTGGAAAACAGAAGTGCATGCTGATTTTAAATCTGCACTCCCCAATACATTTACGTTTTTACCCACTTTTAGTTGAAACAAAGTTCATACTACTGAAACCTGAACTTCTCTGCAGACTGCCCAGCAGGAAAGAGAGAACTGAAATCTACATCCATGTGCATACTGACACAAAATTCATCAAAATATTATTTCACACTTATTTTTCACAACCCAAATTACATACACTCAGATAAGAAAGCTTTTTACTGACATGGGTAGCTGTCAAAAATACCCAACTAAAACAAGAACGTGGGAAACAGTTTCGGAACAAGATGTCTTCTGTCCTACAGTCGAAGTACTTGAGAACATGATGGTGCACATGTGCCCCTCCTTTAGTCTGACAAATGGTGTGCTTCCAGCTACTTTTTTCACTCTTGCCCTTAAAATACTTCAGCTTTAGTCTTTAGCTCCTGCTGCTTTTGATTATACTCCTTTGTTTGCTATCTTATTTATTTTACATATTTTCCTGGTTTGGTCATCTACTCTTATAGCTGGTGGTTTTTTCCATCTCCATTTATTAGTTGTCTGTTTTCTTCTTTAATATACAAGCAGGCAGACTTTCTCCCCACAGTTCTTGGTTGCTTCTTAATTTTTTTCTCTTAGCTTGCAATAGCATTTTTAATCCAAGTCATTGCAGTAGCTTGCCTGCTCAGAATAAACATCATAAAGGAAAGTATTTCAGGTATGAGATTATTACTGCCCAATTACAAGGCCCTTTTAAAGATGTTCCATATGAAAGAACCTCCATTTCTGGTTTCTTCAGAGTTAAAAAGGTAGTGAGCTGGTGACGTGCTCTCTAGTTGATGTAAATTGCTTGATTGTTACATAGCTGCAGGAGAAATATGCCATATGTGGCTTCCATTTGACATGTTGAAGAATATTTTAAAGTAGCTTTAACATAGAGCTAAAGGGAAAATTCATCATAGAACAGGGTAGGCCTTTGTATGTAAGCTTTGACTTCTACAGACAATCTTTAATCACAAAAACACTAGCTAAAAGAAACCCTATAAATTTGGTATGTCAGCACTCACCTCTCATTTTACTGATTTTTTTTCATTTAAGTATCAGTCTGAATAGTGTTTGCTTGCCATAAGTGTTTGCAGAAAGAAAAACTTCTGCATCTTTTCAGTGTTTTCAAATTAAAATATTTGTTCAAAGTTTAAGATGCTCTTTACCTTCCTGCCATTTGAAAAAATTCAGGACTTCACAGGAATGAAATATCTATTCACAGTTCGCTACTTTTGCACTAAGAGCTTTAATTGGTCAAATAATTATTTGCTAAGAATATTTCAGCCAATTATCTCAAAGTTAGCTGTTGGTGGAGAGGGAGGATTATTTCTCAAGAGGATGCAGCTGCAGAATGTATTTCAAGAGAACATAAGATAATCTGATGGTGTCTGGATAGGCCGAAGAACTTTTTTTAAATAGTATTTTTTGTTAAAGGGTTATGGAAGAATCCCTACGCCTTTTATCCAACCCCCAAATAACTTTTAATCTTTCAAAAAATACATAAAAAAGACTGCCCTACGTAGGAATCTGTCCCTTTTCACAAGAAAGCATCAGGAATTCCAATAGGGATGTTACAGCTCTATGTGAAAGGCAGCTGCGTATCATGGTACAAAAGGTAAGAGAAAACATCCTTTTGATGTGTGTGTCCTGCGGTGTTAACCAGCATTAATTATCCTGGAGCTCTAGTAACTGCGTACAAGATAACAAAGAAGTTCTCAGCAGTCAGCTACAACCAAAATTTAATTTCTTTGAAATAGGATCTGCCTATACCTGAGAACACGACCTTATCTCTGCAGCTTTGTTTACTTCTCCCTTTGATTTACATGTAGAAGATACAACCTATTTCAGTGATAAACTTCTGAACAACATAGACCCAATATTTATCCTCTTTTGTGGTCCTTTTAAAAACTTATAAAGCTTTTTATTACAGTCACACCTTCAAAATATTAGTGACTTCCTGAGATGCGCCCAAGTCAGTGAACGCGTCTCACTTCACGAGACATGCAGAAAAGGAAAGTTCAGTTTTTAAAGAAAAATATAAGTTCTCAACTTTGAAAATACTAAGATCTTGTCAAAGAATAATAGGGGAAAACCAATCAGAACAGTATATAATAATTTAGAAGGCCAATTTGCCAATCATTTGCTCTGCTATGAGCTTCTGTGGGGAAGTTCTCCTAAATGACAACAATTTGACTGGCAAATTGTAGAGATGCAAAAGCTCATCTTTGGCATCTCCATTAAAAGGCTTTCAGCTATTCCTTAGCTTGCTGAATGGAGTTTTATTTTGTTTACCTTTTTGGATGTAATTGCATGCAGCTTGCAATCGTGTCTTCCCCTATAATTACATTGCCACGTTTTGTAGTGAAAAAATGATGCAGCAACCACCAAAGCATGGCAGTGTAAAGATGTATGGGGTGAAAACTGATAGATTTTCACTACTGCATATGTTTTTAACATGTATATATATCCTGTAAAAGAACGTAGTCCTACTCGTTCTGTTGTGCATACATTTCAAAGCTGCATCATTTTTTTCAATGGCAATCTGAACATGACTTTAAATTTTCATCCTACTGATCACACAGAGCAATAAATACTTTCCCAAACTATAATCCTTTCATTGTTTTAAAACTTTTCCAAATAACTATGTAGACTCACAGCACTATAATTAAACAGGGATATTTTACAAAATTCTGTATGGTGTCCAGTGATCCGTGAGTGTTATATAGTACATTTAACACGCTGAATTTCATTAATTTCTAGAAATTGGATCAAAAGAGAGAAGTCTTTCAGTCAACAAATGGATGCTTTTGATAATCCCTTCAGGTACTAACTGGAGAACACATTGCTCATACAGAAGTGGGGACAGGGTATATGGCAGACCCGCAGAGTAACATTAACTGGTGTCAGTGCAGTTCAGTGAAATGAAAATCTAATCCAGTTTCACAGGTCCAAATCTACACAAGTCAGAATCCAGCCCTGAACTGAGTAAGAATAATTGCAACAGTGCAGATGAAATGAGGAGAAACTAGGGAAGAAATTCTTTGTCCTTCTCCCTGCTGATGGTGAGATGAAGAGGCAAGCACCCTGACCGTCAGCTCACGCTGGCTGTTTTTCTCATTAACGTGCCTAGTTCTTATGCTTAACAACTGCTTGATTCTTTCCTTGGTTTCCTTTTCCTTCTAACGCACCTCAGTCCTATCAGCAGTGTACAGCCCATGAGCAAGAATTAAGCACTCCGTCATACAAAATATGACACTCCCAAAGGATCTTCTGAACACCTGGAGCATGGGGCATGGGGAGCTTTGGCTACATATTAGACCTCTTAATTGGAAACTTAATTGGAAACTAAGACTTCCAAAGAAAACTGACCGCCCCAGTCAGCCTGTGGGGCAGGAATGAATCCTTCAGAAACAAAAGGCGACAGAAAGAGCGCTCTGACTGCTAAGCCATTATAGCGGAGGGATGGCAGGAACACCATGAGATCGTGCACCTCAACCACTAAGCTTCCTAAAAATGTCTCTGACGCTTTAGCTATCACCATTTCTTACTTATGGACTACATCTGCCAGGTTTAGATGAGAGTTTGTCCCTAACTGCCCTAGCTAGGGTGGTTTTGGAATGGACAGAAAAGCAAAGTCTGGAGTGCCACAGTTCTGCATACGAGTCATTGGCCATGGGCACATGATGGCCACTAGTCCACCCAATGCCTTTGTGAAGTCCTATTATCCTCATTTTACAGACAGAATAATGGAGACATTATAGTAAAACAGTAACATGCTGACAGATAGACTGCTGGTTCTTCATTTCTAATATGTCCTTGCTGTTTCCACTGTTTTCAAGACATAGCCATTCTTCAGTAGTCTTCCATACTTTGTCTTTTACAAGTTCTCTTTTACTGTCTTTTCAGTACTTAGTTGCAATACATATATATGTGTACATGTAGATCTTTTGTAGGAAATAAAACGATTAAGCAACTTTACTGAAATAAAGCATGCCAAGTGCTAGAGAATCTTCACTGATGTGATTTTTTTCCATTTTCCAATTTTATTCATATGTTATACCCCTCTCAACCCCAATTCTTTTTCAGGGCAGATTTTGTTAACACTATGCTCAACCTTTTACTGCCTCCATCAGGAGCTGGAAACACAGAGAACGGGCAAATATAAAAATACACTTGAATTTGTAGCTGGTGGAGATCCAGCAGTTTCTCTATAATTTCCTTTGCCCAGTTGTTTCTGCAACCTAGGGGAAAAAAAGAAAAAAAAAAAGAAAAGAAAAGAAAAGAAAAGAAAGGAAAGGAAAGCCACATTGAAATGTCTTAGAAAATTTCTGCCAAAACACAATCTATTTCTCCATCAGCGTTATGACTGACCTCCTTGGAACAAGTCTGTTTCTTATTCCTCCATTGTCAAATGGGAGTGAAAGAGAATGAAAACCACAGATGCAATGGAGAAGGAACATTTCTCAGGCAGGTGGGAGAGGGATGTTTTCTGACAACCTGCTCGGTTCCATCTTCCTTTCCCACCCTGTCCCTTCACAATGGCACTGCCTGTTCGTCAACTGCGCACAGTTACGACTGCAATACTTATGCCCTGTAATTCAGGTAGGAATTCACTGATGAGCTGCCTTAAGCACGAAGTTGTTGCAGAAAGCACGCTGGGCCAGGCTGCTGCACCGCAGCAGGTGGTGATGACAGTTTCTGCCCCACGCTTTGCCCCTACAAACTCAGTTTTGCCTTTATTCTTCTTTCTGTACTTCCTTCTCAGACTGAGTATCTATTCAGCCACACTCTAAAAATTGGTACTATAACAAAAAATAATAATATGTGGAACTACTATTCCAATATACCCACAGCTTTTATCCTGTTCACCAGCAGATAATCAAGCGAACCTATGAGCAAAAGAAAGCCTTAAAGCTTTGAAGAATTGAACTTGTTACCACATGATGACTTCGAGACCAGTGTATACTAACTAATATTCTTCTTGGAGAAGAACTAGTTCTACTGCTGCGGATTTCCATAGTCTATTAAAGATGCCTATTAAAAAAATAAGAAGTTTTTAGCAGCAATAGCTTATGGTTTAATCTTTGGGAGTTCCCTCTACAGACGCATACAGTGGAATACATGGTTGCACGTACTATATGTATTTTTCATCTAAACTCAGTAATTTTTTAGGAGGCTTATTATGTCAAAATAACAGCGTTTGTATCATTTATAACCTTCTGAGAAATATATTACCTTATATATCAAGAAAACTAATTAGAGACAAGAACATTATTTTCTTGTTCTTTCTAAATTGTACACAACCTTTTTATTGGCACAGTGAATTGTCCCTGGTTGAAAGTGATGATTCCTTCAGAGCTGAACACTTAAATCTTTATTTAACAGTGGAGCAAGCCCTGAAGAAACAATATTCCCCTGTGTCAAAGTAGTAAGGTTTTGAAAATATAGCCTCTTGTGCAGAAAGATTTCAATTACACTTCTTAATGCTTAAAGTACAGTGGCCTCACTGACTACTTTTTCCATCTAGTTGCACCTATGGAATATATAAGAAATCCAACATTCATGCAGCTGGCCGTAACCAACAACAATAAAATTTACTTGAGAAATCAAATGTTACTTTGTAAATCATTGCATAAATTGACCTTCTACACTCACAAATGTCACTAGCTTCAACCATGCCACAGCGATGACAAGTTACTATGGAAACTAATGTATAAATTATGTTTTAGAATAATTAAAGTGTGCTTTTACTTCAGCACCACGGTATTTATTAGAGCTACGCAGAAAACCAACCATTGTTTACAAAGGCATCCACCATCCCAGAACTGACTCCTGGGCCTCACGGAACTGAGGAAGAATGCATCTTTCTGTCAGTGAAGTACTTGGCAGTTTACCTAACACCACTTATCCTCCTCAAGAGGAACCATTATCTGTGCTTTGTATCTCCATCAGGCACCAAACGAGATGCAGAAAACAGAAGCTCTGAACTGAGCCATATTTCTCACGGAGAGAATGGCAAAGGAGACATAAAGAAAGAAGCGATCGCTTTGGCTGTTGCGAATAGTAGCAATGGGAAGTATTTCTGAAGTGGACGTATATATGAATACATCTTCCTGACCTTCTAGATCTTCTCAGAATGCTGCAATGTAATTCAGCGTTTCCCCTCACATGTTAACACGGTAATAAGCGAATGAAAAAAATACCAGCAGCTTAGTCCCAAAAGATCAAACCCTTTGTTCTGCAGAGCATGTCAATGTATCTGCAGAGGGATCTGTGAAAGGGATGGAGTTAATTGCTTTGTGAGCCCAATGCACTGTTAATAGAAATTTCTTCTGAATAAATAATGTGGAAATAGGAGTATTAAATAGTTCATGATTTTCTAATTTACCTTAATTTGCACTCATTTTGAATTGCCAGAGCAGAATGTGTCCTGCTTCTCAGCTACCGAGGAGAGCAGCGAACCTTCCCTCACCCTGATGAGGCAGGGGAGGCGAGGGCCACAACTGGTGAGGTCCCAGACTCCAGCGGCACAAACAGCCTGACATGACCGTGTTCATGGCCAAGCTGTGTTCCCTGGCTTTCCACTGGGAGGGAAATGCCTGAGATCGTGTCCCTGAAGATGTGAGCAAGGAGCTCCTGTGGCTCAGAGACTGATGGATTCCCAGATCCCCATCCCAGGGCTGAGTGGGGATTGGCTCACCTCTCACCTAACAGCTTATTCTGGGGGGAAAATGGTAAAAGGAAACATTCTGTAGCCTTGGCTTTCACAAACACACTTGCCATCTTTAAGTGGGTCTTCACTTTCCATTGGTTTCGGCTCTGCCATATCGCATCTTCCAAGCGACAAGGGTCTTCCATGCTTGCCTCTTCTCTCCACTTCTCCTAACAAAGAACTGACACAAAACCTGCTTCCTACAAAGTTTTACTCAAAGTGAGTTTTACTCATTAAGCTAATTGAAGTTAACAGAATAGCAATTTGAGTGAAGTTAGCTATTACCCTGTTTAAAATATGTATTTTTTTTTTAAATAAAATATTACTGTCCTGTGATTAGGAGAGGGCCTGAAACTCGGGATTGCTTGGTTCTGTGCTCCCACTTCTGTCCTCCTGACTCACAGTGTGGACTCAGGACAAAATACTGGTTTTGCAAACTTCTGCTTTTCCTTAAAATGATTTACATGCTTATAATTGTAATCTGCCAAAGCATAATTAATTATGTGTATATAACATTTGAAGTCCCCTGTTGAAAGGTGCTATATAAGCGTTATTTAACCTTGAGTTCATTACCACTATTAAGTCTTATAATCAGAAGAACAGAATAATCTTATTCACACTATATCATCATCTAAATATTAATCATTCAGAAGGTTAGAAGCATTATTAATATTAAATCTCATTTTTTGGCTTTATTGCAGAACTTACATGGGGAAAAGTGAGAAAAAAGAGAAAAATTACATCTTTTCAAGAACAGCGTAGGTTATTAAAATCCCACACCCTCACAGCTGCCCAGGAACAGCTGGAGAATACCCACTCAGAGACAGTGTGTATTCTCCCCATTATCCTCAACCCCTGAGGAACACCACTCATTACTGACCTCCACTTGGACACTGAGCTGTTGACCGCAACTCTTTGAGTGCGACCATCAAGCCAATTCCCTACCCACCGAGTGGTCCAGCCATCAAATCCATGTCTCTCCAATGTAGAGACAAGGATATCATGGGGGACAGTGTCAAACGCTTTGCACAGTCCAGGTAGATGATGGCAGTTGCTCTCCCCCTATCCACCAATGCTGTATGCCATCGTAGAAAGCCACCAGATTTGGCAGGCATGATCTGCCCTTTGTAAAGCCATGCAGGCTGTCACCAATCACCTCCTTCTGTAATTTCTGGCTGCTGGGAACTTACCCGAGAAAGACAAAATGTGTCAAAATGTCTTTTTAAGCTTGAACTGAGAAAGTGTTCCTTCAGAAATAAAAGGAAACATCAAATTTTGCTATGGAAAACACAGTACTACTCCACTGGTGAAAATGAACTTTCCAAATCAGCCTCTACAGAACAATGGAAAATGTTCTTTAAAGGAAAATCTACCAGGACTTTCTTATTCCTAGAGTCATGGGGTACCCAAAGAGCGTCACATTTGAACTGTTAAATATTGAATTTTTTTAATTTCCTTTTTTTTTTTTTTTTTCCCTATCCATATAATTTGATTATGGAAACTTCATTAAGAGATGGATTGAGATTTTCTAAATGAGTTAAAATTCTGTTTCACTCTATTGCTAAATTTAATCAGGAAGGCTAAATTTATATAGAACAATTCTTCAGAGGCAAGTCATTTTCATAATGTGAGCCCAGTGAAAGTCCAGAGTAAAAAATTGCTCAGGGAACCTTTTTTTTCTTTTCTTTTCTTTCTTCATGTAAATGTCAATACCAGCAACAATCATCATCAATTCCAAGTCTTAGTTTTCTGCCTAAAAGGAATTATCACCTTGGTCACTGTGGGAAGGGAAGGGAAGGGAAGGGAAGGGNNAGGGAAGGGAAGGGAAGGGAAGGGAAGGGAAGGGAAGGGAAGGGAAGGGAAGGGAGATAAAACTGTTCAGAAATATCCTTGATGTTCAGCATTTAAGTAAATCATGTGGCAAGTTTGAAAGTTTGTACATAAGCTTGACTGAAAAGACACACACAATACAGAATGCCTAGGTGATAAAATGGCAGATACAGCTCAATGGCAATGAGTTGCACATGAGTAAAAATAACCCTACCTAGCACAATAATAGGCCCTAGATAATACTTTGCGACACACAAAAGATATCTTGGAGTCATGTCAGACAGTTCTCTAAAAATGTCAGCTTAATGCTCAGCTGCACACAAAAAGGCAAATAAAAAAGTATTTAGAACATATCAAAAACATCATTATGCTGTTGTATAAATTCATGATGCACCATGTCTGGAATTTTCCATCTAATTCTAGACACTCTACCTCAAGAAAGATTTAACAGAACTACAGAAAAGTTGTTTTTTAAAAAAAAAGTAAGACACACTGTATGGAAGTTTCCTCAAAAGAAAAAAAAATAGAATTAAAAAAAGAAATCACACGATGATAATCATTTATTTTTCAACTACATCTCATGCAAAAAAAAAATAATAACTTTAAAAAGAAAAAAAAAAGTAAAATCACCATTTAAAGAACCTTGTAAGCCACCAGCTTTGCAACACGTTATTGCAGGATTTGACAGAAGTCGATTGATTGATAAACAGTTCAGGGTCAGAGTCTGTCATGGTCTATGGGGTATGATGGCATGGATGTAAATTCCAGCTATGAAGTGCCTTTGTTTGTCCCCTGGGTCATTAAGGAAACCCGTGTGGTTTCCCAAGGTTGGGTAAGTCGGGATTTGTCCTGTATCTTTTATGTTTCCCTACTGCCCACTTTCCAAAAGACTACTGAATTGGTTGGACTTCTGCTATCACCAGCTTAGCTGTTTTTATGCTTCTGGACTATAATTCCTGAATTCCCAAGCTTACTTGCTATTGCTGCATGCCTGATCCAACTAAACTTTGATTTAGCTACTATTTTATATATATTATCAGATAAGAGTTCATTATAAAACTACTTCCCAAGACATTTTCTGTTCTTCCTTTTTTTTTTTTTTTTGATTTTGCATTCTTATAGCCTTCCGGAAAAGTTATTTCAACTCCATTTTACATGATGTCACTGAAGGAATGTGTTCCTCACCCCGCTCTCACAAATTAGAGAGCAAAGTGGGGGTGAGAGCGCCCTGCACAAGGTCACCAGCGAGGCAACATTTACACCGCTGCAGACCTGCTCATGCGGGACTATTAGATAACTGAACAGGAACTGAAATTCTGATGAAAATACGCTGTACTGCAAAAAAATTGAAAGACAACTTAATGGCGAAGGTCAAGGACTGAAATCAACAGAAAGATTCTGCTCAAGCCATCGGACAGCATTATCCAGTATTTTTCTCTAAAGCAGCAACCTACCCAGCAAATTGCTAAATTCCTCCCATTCGAGACACACACCGGCCAGACGATACATGAGGATTGCAGTCCCATGGCAATTTGAAGTGCCTGTTCCTGATCTTCCTTGGCCGCCCTCCTGCATTCCGACACCAGCATTTGCACAACCCAGGTCCCCCCAGAAAGCCTGAACAGGCAAAAGCTAACCCCACTTATAGGAAACCGAAGAGTCTTCACGCAGATCAGCTCTCACCATGGCTCATGTGCAGATGAACAGATTTTAAGTGACGGCAACACAGGAAACAACAGAAACACTTCTGCTAGAGGAACCATTTGCAAATTCATTCTATTTTTTTCTTGATTATCATCATTATTATTATTGGTCAGCGTAAAACAACAGCCTATATTTCCATAAGCCCTTATTCCCCTTTACAAAGTCCTTACTAAATAGGACAAGTGTTGCTGTTGTTTTTTTTTTTTTTTGTCACCTTTTAGGATGACTAGTTGCTTCTGTCTAGAAAGTTATTTTTCTAAAGTGATTTTAAATGCTTTCAGTCCCAAAGATAAATAAAGGCCTCGTAGTAGTATAAGGAGATCCTCATTGATCAGCATTAGCAACATGTCCAGCTACATAAAAATAACTGAATTGGTCAACAAGCAATTGACCCTGCTACTTGTCCATGGCATTAAAAGGGCACAGGAGAACCAAGAGAAAGTGCTATTGTTAAGGTAGCACATCAGGTTTTTGTACTACATCTCGTTAAGGAATGTCATGGCTGTCAGGCATATACAGAATATATATAACATAACAGCTAAGTATAATGTAGCACTGTCGGACCCTATGCCTGATGTCTCCAGCACGTTTTTGTGGGGTGAGGTTAAGACTCAGCAATCCGAGCTACAGCTCCACCCTGAAACGGAAGAGATGCCTCTGCTACCAGAACCCATTGCAAGCCATGGGACACCACAGTTAACAGGAACATCCCAAATCCTTTCCCTTAACAGTTACTATTAGATAGAAAGCCTCAAACAGACAGGTGGCAACACTCTTTCGCAGCAGCTTTAGTACTTCAAAACCTACCATCGTTGTAATGTGAGGAACATAAAACATGTCCTGAATGGTTTCCCAGCACTGGCAGCTGGAAATATCTTGTTTCAAACTTAAACTTGCTCTCCTTGGTTTTGAGAGCTGTACGTGTGCATACGATGGTATTCGGGAGGGCTGTGCAGCACATCACTGACCATGCTCAAGGTTCTGCTCTCACGCAAGCACGGTGGTTTTCAATGTTTTCAGCACAGTTACTACCACAATATTTTGGGAAGTCTTTCTTCCTCTTCCCCTTTGCACCCATTAAAAATATCCAGCTGTCAGATTCCTGCAAAATATATTGGCTTCACAAAGCCAACAAGCTCTACATATATTTGCTGTTCTCCAGCACCCTGTCAGATCAGAGAAACAAATCTATATGCTATGATAAAAATGCTCCTCTGCTGACAACTTTGTGTACCGTTCAGTAATGAGGCAGCAAACCTCGCTGCTCCACGCTCCTGCACCAACGAGACTGTCAGTCCCGAGTACAACATACTTAACCAAATCCAAGCGAGCCTCCCAGACACTAGCTAGGCCGAGGAAAACACAAGAATGTTTCAGAAGGGGATGTAGTTCTTCCAAAAATAATCATCTCTCAAAGCACTGCACTTCAATAGCTTCGGCTTTGGGTTTCTTTGCCTGTGAGCAGGCGCATGGATTTCCTTCCTCATCTGCTCAGGGCTGGATATCCTACATCTAGTGAATTCTGTTCAGCTTCTCCAAAGGGAATTTATGCAATGATTTAATTAAGGCTTCCTTTTGTTCAGCTAGCCAACCTGGACCAGGGGATTACAGGGATCCTAGGCCCAGGCAGGATGGAAATGTGTCTGTGTTCAAGGCGTACCGATGATGAATTACACCACAGGGATGGGAAAAACAGATTCATATGGGGACTATATGATAATCACCAGGAACTTTCCATATTTTTTAATCTCTTTTAGTAAGAATGGCAGAAATTTGAAAAATACTTTTGCTTTTGCCAAAATATTTGTTCAGTATGAGTAAGAGATGGAGTTAATTGAGCCTGAGGCTCCGTTATGAGGAGGTCCTTGGTGTTTCAGATGTTTGACAGAATCTCCTATTAGCACAGCAGATTTGGAAGCTGAGAAGGCTGCCTCCAATGAAAGATTTATAGCATTCCTCATACTTCTAAGCATAGCACAAGGAAAAACTTGCCTTAGATTATTTTCAGCAATGTCTCCCTCACCCCAAAACCAGGTCATGCAGCAAAAGTACATAGAGCTATACAAAATGAAATATATTACTACTTTGTTAAGCGTATGGATATTCAGGAACATTTAACCGTATTTGCTTTAGGCTTGGCCAAAATTGCACTTTGGTGTTTCCTCTTGTTCTTGTTTTATTATCCTGTCTACCCTCAAGATGATCAGAATGTATCCAACTCAATAGATTAAAGCACACTGAACAGTAAGATAATTAAAAATATATGTATGAAAAGCATGACTATCTTGAGAATGCACATTACATAGGGGCACATACCCGAACATAGATTTATAACACTTATTATTTAGGCATATGAACAGTGAGTGAACTCTGTTCACTTTTATGTACTCACAAAGGTAGCAGCACAGAAGAAAAGCAATTTAAGTGTGCTGAAAAACTACACTTAGAATATTCTTGAGGATCCTTTCAGAGATGTATTTTCGTAAATAAAACCCTTAAAACAGAAATAGTTTGGCACAGACATTCTATGTCAAATTCCATGTCTGTATTCAAATTACCTCTTATTCTTCTAATGCTCTCCTCTTCACCCTACATGATCAGCTGCTACTTCTTCCTCCTCCTGAAAAGCACCTCTTGAAATTCTACACCGACTGTACACGACAATATTAAAAAAATATTGAGAATCTTTCTCCATCTCATCTCCTCCAGTTGTAGAACTCTGAAAACTCTAAATCCAGTTCTATCAGAATATTTACAATAAACTGAAGCAGAAAACTCAGAATTTTTTATTGAAGCATTTTATCTTTTTTTTTTTTTTAATTTAAGAAATGAATATACATAGACTACTTACTCAAGGAAGATCAATTATAGTGTTTTTTTTTAATTTGTATTATGAAATGCTGACAAAATTTCAGCCTTCTCTGTGCTGTTTCATTACCCTTCCTCAGTTTTTAACAACATATGCTCTGTCAGCACTCTTCATTTGTAGCATATTGCTCTATTCTCTCTGACTGATACATCTTGCTAAAAATACAATTGTGATTTTTTCTCACATAACTTGGGTCTGAGGGTTGTTCTCTGTATCTTCTGTTCTTTCTCACCTGCCAAAAATCAACTTCCTGCCACTTCTGTCTTGAAGCTTCTCAGATATACACAGTAAGGTATATATTGCTCTTTTTTGACAATTGCTGATTCTTTAGCGCTATGGAGGTTTCTCATGCTCTTGTAGATAGCGCTCGCACAGGCAGCATTTACCTGCTCTTCAGTGTGTGCCAGGAATTTTTTAGTATGTCTTCAGCTCTCAGCAATTTCTCCTCCATCGCTATCAAGACAGAAACGCTCCAGGAGAGAGCTGCGTACTTCCCATACTACAGTGATTGGAAACTTGCTGGAAGAAGTTTTGAGGACCTCACCTAGCAAAGCTCCAGGTAAATGGAAAAGATCACTGCAGTTGCAGAGCTCAGTCAGCTCTGTACCTAAAGCTCAGATAAAAGGTCTGAATTTCCCACTATGTAGAAAACTGGCCAAAACCACATACCTGTGGGTTCAGCCTTTAGCTATCATTATTTGTTTGACAGCAAAATACCCCTCCCACTCCAAGTTTCTATCACTTTACTGTTTCCCATGCAGAACAAAGTCAGGCCTTAACTTTCATGTCTACAGTTTGGAATAATCTTATCTTCTAGTTTCTTCCAGTTTTCCGTTACAGGGAAAGCACACAAACTTTTTGTCTTTCTTGGAAGTCTTTTAGGAATATAATTTAAATTGTCAACACATGCCTTGAACTGTGGACAGAGTGTTTATAAGTGACAGTGTTTACAAAGGAACAAAATTCAGATATACTGTTTTTCCATTCCTACCTGGTATACCTTGTTTACACGTATGAAGGGATAGCACTAAGAACTCATATTTAATTCATTGCCATCAAACAACAGCCCGTAAGAGTAATGACTTCCTAGGTAGGATCTTCAGTTCCGAGTCTGACTTTATCAAAGGCACGGGCTTTTTTGCATGCTGCTTGCTTGTACACAAGAAATTCCGGCCAGTCTGAATCCGATCTGTCACTATCATCACTAACTGCATGCCCAACCGTCGCATAACCTGCAAATTTTAAAAATACTCATTTTATTTTACGACATGTGATAAAAAAATGTTAAATACTACAGAAAAAAAAAAGAACCTCAAAATATATCTATACAGCGATGCCGTATACATAATAGTTTTAAAATATCCTAGTTGCTTACTTTCCATCTACTGCACCGTGTTATTTTGCTGCTCTTCTTAACCAAACTCCCATGCACTACAGAGCTTTTTCCAAGGCATATGACTAATGTCAACATCTTTATTTCATCAATCAAACTCGTAATCTCATCAAAAACAGTATCAAGGTAGCTTGGTAGGATCTATTTTCTCTAAGCCAATACTGTTAGGCATTAATTTTATTACCTTCCTTAAATTTTTATTAAGCAAGCCTTGTATTAACTGCTGCATTATTTTGCTCCAGATCAATATCAGGCTAACAGGCCAGCAATTACCAGGACCATTCCATTTACTCTTTTTAAATATTGGCACAACATTATCCTTCTGTCTGGCATCTGTACCTTCCCCGGGTGAGTTATTTTAGTTATTACAAAGAACTGTTTTATACAAACAACAAAAATGCCACTGCCTAAGCAACTTTAATTTGACCGTTTTTGTGTAAAACTCTAGAATATATTTTCAAGAAGCCTTAGGCACCTAAATCCATCAACATTAAAAGCTTACTTCCAACTTTCTGATCCCACTGCCACTCCAAAAAGGCCTAAATTTTGGCTCAGCATCTACACTGATAAGCTCTTATGAGTACCCAGAGCTCCTCTTACACAGCGGGCACAAAACCAGGGCCTGAAAAATGTTCAAGTTCCTGCTTGAGACCCACCAAAGCAAGCCCACGTTCAGCTCTCTCACTTGTGGGGCTCAGCACGTAGATGTGCTCTGATCATTTCAGGAAAAGGAAAAAAAAAAGAGGTGCCCCCTGCCTGCCACTGCCTACCCTGCTGACAAATATTCCCCAGGAAAATCCCGGTCCATATCCTTCCCCACCCGAGGAGACTTTAATCCCTATTTCACACCTCCTGGGAGGGTTCCCAACTGTTACGCTGTCGGGCATTATGCAACTCCATCTGTTTCAGCTATCACATTTCATATGGATTACGTACATAGTCACTGAGCTAAAAGAAGGGGAAAGAAAAAATAAGGGCTCTACAGGGAGGAGGACGGGGGGAAGAGCAAGACCTCTGGACTCTGCTTCTACCATCACTTCACCACTTCAGTGGCGTGCTCTATCCAGCGAGGCAGCGGAAAAAGGAGACGTTTGAAGAGCGTTACATCTAACCCTGCACAACACAGCGTCAGGTATTGTAAAAATTATTGCAGAGCAGATAGTATCAGAAAGCTATTGGTTAAAAACATCCAGAAGGAAAAATTGTTCTTAAAATTTCTTGTTTGTATATATATGTTAATATATATAATTTCATATATTCATATGCAAACACATATATTTATATATTTAGAAATAAAGACTATAGTGAAATAAAACTGATATCCCTATAGAACATGAATGGAATTGGAAGCTCTGAAACAAATAAAATATTGCACTGTCATTTCATTTTCTTTCTACTTCTGGATATTATACTGCACTGTGTTATGTACATTACACACTCATTACCTTATTAAAACAGATATCATTACAATATAGATGTAGTATAGTTTATACAGCTAGATAAATTAATCAAAATCAAGAAGTAAAAATGAAACGTTGCAAATGTCAAGACGAAAAGATTTGACATCATCAAAACAAAAAGAAGAGCTTATCTAAACCTGCTGTAACTGAAGACAGCAGTGATACAGATGTGGGCTAAACCAACTTTTAGACCTAGAGGAAACTTCATACTCTTGTCAAAAATATTGCATTAAAAATTGATGTAACTGGTTTATTATTCATATCTCTTTTATTAAAAAATTCAAAAATACTTCTGTCCCAGAAGTAAACCATCTTCCACAAACAGTGAGTTATTTAATTGCAGTACAAATTATTTAACTGTTTTTCCCTAAAATGTTACTATCAGTGACATAATTACAATCTTTCTTTTATTGGGTAATTTTTCAAGATATGGAATATCACTCGCTTATGACACTGAATGATGTAGTGCTCAGCAGATTTGCTCTTTACAAAGCTTTCAAAGCAGCACTGCGAGTAAACCAGAGGACAGATGCACAAAGGAGCAGTTCCTATGCACCGCCTTTCTAACTTCGCTACTGAGAGGAACCATATTCTTAGTTACTGCTAATCTGTGTCTAATTTTTTTTACTAATTAATTGGCAGTTCATTGAAAAAAAAGCAGAACAGTCTAACAGCCCTCAAGCACATAAAATAATGCTCTGAATTGATACAAGGGGCATGGCCTCTTTGAAACTAATGCTTGTTTTCCAACTCTAGCTCAGAAAATCTCAAAGAAACATCAGGTGAGTTGAAAGTCACCCTGATACATTTCTCAGAGTAATAAAACTGTTTATTTTCTAAGAAATTTTCTATAGTCTATCAAAAAGGAAAACTCTACCTTGTCTCCAACCCTTGCATTTACCCCATGTAACAGTGACAATGAGATGCTTGCATGTAACTGAACATGCAGTACGGGAGCAATTTCAGCACGTGTGAACTCTTCCCCACATTAGTGTGCTTATGCAGTGTTTGAAAAGCCAAATCCTTATTCATTTCAGTCACCACTTTAACAAATATACATAAATAATGCAGAGCAAGAGATACAATATCAAGATTCTCCACTGAAACCCCACGTTAACTATTTTTTGTATGAATCCTTAACGCACAATGAAATGGCTAGTTTCTCACAGAGCACTCCACTGTTTAGTGGCTGACCTAAATAAAGCAAAAGTCATGTCCTGTAGCCAAAATGAGGATTTTCAGAAGCCATCATGGAGATGAGGGGTTTGTTCATTTGTTTCTTTGTTGTGATACCAGACCAGAGGCAAATACTTGCTAAATTTTCAAAAAACTGAGCCCTATCTATCTCCAAACCACAGTACCAGCTGAAGCCCTGTCTAGACAACACCATCCTATGATATATATTTTTTAAAAAGTACAGCATTTAAGAGGATTAGGTCTGGGAAACTAACAAACAAAATGAATACACAAACAAAGAAAAGAAGTGATCAAGTCAACTGATTTTTAGCCACAAAAAAAGAAATCATGGAAAGAGAGAGGAGAAAGAAGATGACTTACTCCAGAAAGTCTTGTGAACCTCTTACCAAATACATGAATAATAATGAAAAAAAGATATAAAACATCTCTTACAAACATTGGTGTAGCTTATGTTAACCAAGCCTACTTATCCTAATCCTATATAATTTATATACGAAGTCCTTTTAAAAAGAAAGTGCTGTATTATTACAACGGTAGCCCGGAGGCTTACTGCTAATTACGATCACTTCCAACTTCAACAAAAAAGTTCAACTTCAGGAGTCAATATGGCTTAAGAAAAGATCCTGAACGCATTAAATGCTGCTAAACTCTCCAACTGGTTATGTTTTGAGCACAGCCATGCTGTACAAGGTTCGTCCTGGATGACTAGTTTATATTGCCGATCCTTAGCTCTTAAAGCCGCTGTGTTCCTAACGCCTACGTTTGAACATTTTCACCAGGTTGAGTGTAGTCAGGAAAGTGCCATACTGCATTATGGTCCAAAGCAAACAGTTACTCGTGGATTCATTAGTGCCTGTTTTTAACCAGCATAATGAGTTTTTAACAGATTTGCAGAGCACAAGGTATTAAAAGTAAATAGTGCGTACCAAACACGAGGTTTAAAGCTCCTGCTGTGAATACCCGATCTCTTCGTGCCCTCATCTTAATTTTAAAATGCTGTCTCACACACACATACATTCTGAATGTGATACTTTACCATCGCTCACACAGACAACGTACAGGAAATAAAACAGTCATTAATTGCTGTCTTTGGCTAACAGTTCCCTTACCCATTTTCAAGAACCGTGAACTGCCTTGGTCAAATTCACTTTGAGCAACTAAAGTAACTGCTTTGAACACTCCTTCCCTGTCAGTTAGGAAAAAGGATATTATTTCTTTCTCAAATAACATACTGGACTGCAATAATTTTCACAGCCTGCCCAACCCAGGGATGTTTTGAGTTTCGGGAATGACCGCACTTGGTTGTTTCCACTCTTCTGGCAACTTCTGTTGTAAATTGAAAGGACAAAACCAAAGCTAGGGATGGTGCTCTGGGAGGGGGAATCAGGAAGAGTATTTGTCTTGTTTGCTGGGAATTTTGGAAGTGCAAAAACGTTCAAGAAAGTAGACAGAGAAATTTCCCTTCCCTTCCTCGTGAAAGGGTGCTCTGGGAAACACTCCCACTGCAACCAAAGCATGCCTCAGCAGATCGCGGTCACTGCCTTTCTCCAAGGTGAGCCTGCCCTCTCGGTGCCTCCATCCCAACCAGTGGCCCCTTTTGGGGCTATCTTCTCACCACGTGCTGCTTGTTTGAAAGTCTGGATCTGTGAAACTGTTAAATTATTATTAAGAACAGTTTTTAGAATATGTAGACTTGCCATTCTGTAGCGGGTCGAGAGGAGGCAGACTCACAGATAACATCTCTGGAGGCTTCACCAGTCCCAGATGCACGTACACAGACCTCTGCACACGCGATGCAAACACCTCGACGGTGACAATAGTCCATCTGGGCACTCTGTTCTCTAAGTCCATCTACTCAAGCCTCTATTTCTTTGAAAACCTTGCCATTTGCTCACTATCAAACAAACTGCTAGGGAGCTATGGGAATCCCAGGTATTTGCGTCTACCCAAACTGACTAACTGGCTCTCAGCATAGTTTGGCAGAGAGTGGTGAAAATCACATTTTCACATCAGGCTGCGGACATCTGAGTTTTCAAGGGCTGCTAAATGTCTGACGTCAAATGTGTTCTAAGGAACAGTTCCCTACGACTGTAGTAGAGGACTAGTGTAAAACTGCCGAAAGACACAAATTAAATAGCCATTTCGCTAACGCAATTCTAGAAATTAATGAGTACCATAAGAAATACGTCATAGGGTTTTATTTTTGACAACTCTGGAAAAGGTTATTAGAAGATGCAATTTCTCAAGTACTGCTTCCCAAGTTAGAAACAGTTTTTTGTTGTTGTTTTTTAATATATATTCATTTGAACTCATACAGATTTGGGGGTGTGCAGATCTGGAGAGGGAGGGCAAAGAGGGGATGGCGAAGACAAAAAAGGAGTGAATCATCTTAAACACTAAATGCACTTCAATGGAAGAAGAACATAGAAAATTAATACACCTTTTTATCTGAATAAACCCTGCGTAGAGGAAAAACCTGTCATTTGAATTCTTTACCTAATAATTATATAAAATTATAATCAGAAACAAACAACAAGACTCAGATAAGGTTTTCTGCTTCATCGGCCGTCCTAGCCATTCGTCTTTTAAATAGATGAAGTTTGACGAGTCACACTGCCAGTCCTGGTGGCAGCACTATGTGCTGCCGTTTAACCTGCCATGGAGAACTCAACAATGCAAAAGAAAGTACACGCAAATTTTAGCTAACAATTAGTTGGGTTTATGAGCTCACTCAGAATGTTATTCTGTAAATTAATGGAAAAAAAAACTGTTATTTCTTTCATGAGCAGTTGACATTTGTGAACAACAAGGCACCAGACCATCAGGTGGCTAATTTAAGCATTAACAGTCCTTGGCAGGAAAGACAGCCAGACTGCATGCAGGCATTTATGACAGCATTTCTAAATGTAGGTTTTAGTCTGTAATCCTATAAATGAACATTCTTTTGTGCAATATTTTGACAAATCAAGGGAAAAAATGCCAGGAAAAATCCAGCAGATAGTATGAGTCACACCTTTCCTAAGCCATTTCAGGCATCTGTTACTATGGGACCATATGGATAAAACAGAAGATGCAGGTACCTTTTCCAGTCACAAATATTCTACAGATAGGCATATGAGTAGAAAAATGTAAAAAAAAAAAAAAAAAAA